>JARQOC010000009.1:111085908-111635908 GCA_033576535.1 Allobates femoralis | reverse complement strand
CCAGGTAGACCTAGACAGCTGTGGGCTGCCATCCACCCCCTACTACCTAGGTGTACCTGGCTTGCATGAAAAAACGGCATCTGTCTTCACCATATTTTTCTTTGCCAGCCAGGTATAACTAGTCAGCTGGGGGTGGATGGCAGCTCCCAGCTGCCTAGTTGTACCTGGCTGGCAAAGAAAAATGTGGCGAAGCCCCACGCCGTTTTTTTTCTTGTCAGCCAGGTACACCTAGGTAGTTGGGGGTGGATGGCAGCTCCTAGCTGCCTAGTTGTACCTGGCTGGCAAAGAAAAATGTGGCGAAGCCCCACGCCGTTTTTTTTCTTGCCAGCCAGGTAGACCTAGACAGCTTGGGCTGCCATCCACCCCCTACTACCTAGGTGTACCTGGCTTGCATGAAAAAACGGCATCTGTCTTCACCACATTTTTCTTTGCCAGCCAGGTACAACTAGTCAGCTGGGGGTGGATGGCAGCTCCCAGCTGCCTAGTTGTACCTGGCTGGCAAAGAAAAATGCGGCGAAGCCCCACGCCGTTTTTTTTTTCTTGCCAGCCAGGTACACCTAGGTAGTTGGGGGTGGATGGCAGCTCCCAGCTGACTAGTTGTATGTGGCTGGCAAGAAAAAAATGGCATGTGGCTTTGCTGTATTTTCCTTTACTAGCCAGGTACAACTAGGTCGCAGGTAGCTGCCATTCACCCCCAACTACCTAGGTGTACCTGGCTGACAAGAAAAAAAAGGCGTGGGGCTTCGCCACATTTTTCTTTGCCAGCCAGGTACACCTAGCCAGCTGGGAGCTGCCATCCACCCCCAGCTGACTTAGTTAAACCTGGCTGGCAAAGAAAAATGTGGTGAAGACAGATGCCGTTTTTTCATGCAAGCCAGGTACACCTAGGTAGTAGGGGGTGGATGGCAGCCCACAGCTGTCTAGGTCTACCTGGCTGGCAAGAAAAAAAACGGCGTGGGGCTTCGCCACATTTTTCTTTGCCAGCCAGGTACAACTAGGCAGCTAGGAGCTGCCATCCACCCCCAACTACCTAGGTGTACCTGGCTGACAAGAAAAAAAACGGCGTGGGGCTTCGCCGCATTTTTCTTTGCCAGCCAGGTACAACTAGGCAGCTGAGGGCTGGAATCCCCAGCGTAGGGATGCCCAAGCGTTCTGGGCCACCCCCGCTGAGAATTGCAGCTCGCAGCCGCCCCAGAAAATTGCGCATTTATAGAAGCGCAATATTCTGGAGCTGTACCCAGCTCTTCCAGCTGCCCTGTGGCGGTGGCAGACTGGGTAATAAGGGGTTAATGCCACCTTTCTTTTAGCAGCTGGCACTAAGCCCGAGATTTATAATGTCATGCCAATGTTAGACACGGCCATTATGAATCTCTATTTAGTAGTAAAGAAAACACAACACCGAGAAAAATTTTTTTATTACAACAAAAAACACAAACAAGTATTTTGACTCCATCTTTATTACTCCCACATACCCATCCAGGATCCTGGTAAAGGTCCGTCCGTTAGTGAAGATTCCCTAAAAATTATATTTGAAGGCTCGTGCAGTGAAGGGGGAGAGTTCATGGTCTGTGTCACCTGAGGTCGGATAAAGCAATGTGTTTCTCTGACCTCATGTGAAACTTCCCACTTCACAGCGTGACCCACATAGAGTGAGTTTTCTGTTACCGATGTGAACAGGGTGACATCAGTGTAGATCACCTGAGGTCAGATAGAGTGACGAGGATTAACTCTGACCTCAGGTGAAGTTTACTGCGTCACCCAGGTCCCAGCGTTACACAAAACTCACAGACCCTCTCACCCTCAGTCTCTCTCTCTACAAAATATATATACACATGCACACACACACACACACAAGTATGTATACACACACATGCACACACACACACGTATGTATACACACACATGCACGCACACACACACACACACAAGTATGTATACACACACATGCACGCACACACACACACACGTAAGTATACACACACATGCACGCACACACACACACGTAAGTATACACACACATGCACACACACGCACACACACAAGTATGTATACACACACACACACACGTATGTATACACACACATGCACGCACACACACACACACACACACAAGTATGTATACACACACATGCACACACACACACGTATACACAGACATGCACACACACACGTAAGTATACAAACACATGCACACACACACACAAGTATGTATACACACACATGCACACACACACACACACACAAGTATGTATACACACACATGCACGCACACACACACACACAAGTATGTATACACACACATGCACACACACACACACACAAGTATGTATACACACACATGCACGCACACACACACACACACACACACACGTAAGTACACACACACATGCACACACACACGTAAGTATACACACACATGCACACACACACACGTAAGTATACACATGCACACACACACACACGTATGTATGCACACACACACGTAAGTATACACATGCACACACACACATACACGTATGTATACACATGCACACACACACATACACGTATGTATACACATGCACACACACACACGTAAGTATACACATGCACACACACACGTATGTATACACACGCACACACACACACACACGTAAGTATACACATGCACACACACACATACACGTATGTATACACATGCACACACACACATACACATATGTATACACATGCACACACACACACGTAAGTATACACACACATGCACACACACACACGTAAGTATACACATGCACACACACACGTATGTATACACACGCACACACACACACACACACACGTATGTATACACACACACACACAATCTAACTATATATATGTGCATATATATATATATATATATATATATATATATATATATATATATATAGATGCACATATGAAATGTGCCTAATCAAAGTGAATATATATATATGTGTGTGTAATCCATATGTACATGTGGATTACACACACATATATATGTGCTGGTTTGGGAGGGGGGGGGGCCGCCGATACTCACCTTCCGAAGACGCTGCCGATCGTTGCTTAGCGACGCCGGCACTCGGCTTCGGCTTCACCCGGGGCACTACGCATGCGCGGACCGGAAATGACGCGGTTTCCAGTCCGCGTCATGAAGAGCGGGGCGGGATGATTCCACTGGGCTCCCCCGCTCTTCAAATCCATAATGCCGCCCTTTAGGGCGTTAGGAAGGGAGCGAGGCGGGGGGAGCGCGGCCCTGGGGACCCAGCCCTGCAGACAAGAGCCGACAGGAACGCCCCACAGACGGAAAAAATGTAAGTTTATAAAGTGTTTAATTCACCTTCTATAAAGCCATATTAGGTCAGGCAGGGATGGTTAGGGAGCTAGTTAGGGTCTGTAGGGGCAGGTAGTGATAGTTTAGGGGCCATAGATTAGGTGACAGGTTCCCTTTAATGAGCAGTCTTTAAAATATAGAAACACTATAAAAAGCCTCATGTATCTTAAGGCTAACAAATGTGATCGCCCCCTTGCACGCTTACTGCACCCTAGGATTCAGACCACATACATACCAAAACTTCAACGAAAAACAGGGGTAGAGACACACGACCCAAAAGAAATTTTAGACACAATGCGTAACTATTACCAAAAATTATATAATATTGAGGGACCGACATCGAATACACAAAAGGTGACTATGCAGTCCAAGATAGATCAGTATGTAGCGGACACTCCACTCCCGAGGCTGAGACAGCAGATAGTAGACGAGTTGGAAACAGAAGTATCAATAGCAGAAGTAGAAGAGGTCATCAAAAAAAACCCTGCAGGAAAGAGTCCTGGCCCCGACGGATTTTCTCCACAATTCTACAAATTCTTTAGGGAACACCTCACACCGCATATGACAAACGTAAATAACTCCATGTCGGCGTCTACCGGGTTCGCTCCACAGTCCCTGGCAGCCCATATTACAGTCTTGCCAAAGCCATGTAAAGATCCCACCATAGTTTCTAATTATAGGCCAATTTCACTTATAAATGTGGACATTAAACTATATGCAAAGATTCTAGCTAATAGATTGGCACCCCTTTTACCTTCCATCATTCATACGGATCAGGTGGGGTTTGTCCAGGGTAGAGAGGCAAGGGATGGAGTGTTGAAGACTCTCTCCCTGATTGCACATGCTAGGGCTTCCCATAAGCCCCTGGGGTTGATCTCGGTGGACGCCGAGAAGGCATTTGATCGGGTGAGGTGGAGTTTTTTGAACTCGGCTCTCAAACAGATAGGGTTGGGAGAAAAATTTATTGGTCACATTGCCGCATTATACACTGAACCATCTGCCACAATTAAAATCAATGGTTCACTATCAGACCCTTTTCCGATAAAAAATGGGACTCGGCAGGGTTGTCCCCTCTCACCGCTGCTTTATGCGATAGCAATGGAACATTTGGCGGTGGCGGTGAGACAAAACCCAGATATACAGGGCATAAAGATCGGAAAACATCACTATAAAGCTTCATTATATGCAGACGACCTTTTATTATATATATCGCGTCCTCATATCACTATCCCCGCAATAATGTCGGTATTTGGAAAATACAGTGAAGTTAGTAATTTCAAAATTAATTACACAAAAACAGAAGCCCTTAATATCACATTGCCAACGGGAGAAGTGGAGAGAGCCATGGATAACTTTCCGTTTAAGTGGCAGCAGACGGCTCTTAAATACCTGGGAATTCAGGTCCCCTCAGATCTGAGTAGACTATATGCGTTAAACTACGAGACATTATTAACTAGGACTTTGAAGGACCTTAAATGCTACAACAAGAAAACAATCTCGTGGCTTGGACGCATTAATTCGTTTAAGATGGATGTGCTCCCCCGGTTTCTTTATGTTTTCCAGACAGTTCCACTCTCGCCTCCACAGAGCTTCTTTAAAACCTTACGCTCGGTGTTGATTCGTTTTGTGTGGCGGCAGTCTAGACCTAGATTGAAATATCAAATTTTGACAAGATCTAAGAGACAAGGAGGAGCCGGACTCCCGGACCTACAGACATACCATCAGGCCTCCCAGTTAATCCACCTGTTTGATTGGCATTATAGATGGGACTCGAAGCAATGGGTGGGACTGGAACAGGGGGGTACCTGGTTCCTCTACGGAATTTACCATGGATAGTGACAAAAGACAAAGAGAAGATAGGATCGGGAAGTCCTGGGGTGGTGGCTAGAGAGATCATAAAAACATGGGATACGGTGAAATGAAGGAAGGGTTTGATGGGCATGGGTAACCCTCTATCTCCCATATTCTATAACCCTGACTTCCCTCCAGGTGTTCAACGCGAGAGTTTCCTGGGATTGCGGAGGATATCAGAACCAAGGTTGTATCAACTGAGTACGAGGAGGGGCCTACCTTCCCTCGCTGAATTACAAGACAGATCTCCTGTACAGCCTCTGTCTTGGCTGGAATATGAACAGTTGAAATCATTTTATTGCCGAGCTGGGAGGGGTGGTTGGGTACTCCGCCTCCCTTAACTCAATTCGAGAAGGCATTTGTCCGGGAGTCTCCGCCATCACACCAGATTTCCCTTATCTACCAAATGCTGAGGGAGGGGGAATCAACGATGGTCCCCGCCTATATGAGAGCTTGGGAGACCGAAATGGATTGTGTTTTTGATGCAGAGGACATTGCAGCGGCCTTTCTCTACACACACAAGATGTCCCCGGCTGGCTGTATGCAAGAAAAGAACTCTAAAATTCTTACTAGGTGGTATCAGTACCCTGTGAGGTTGTAAGCTATCTTCCCCTCGGTGTCGGACAGGTGCTGGCGTTGTGGAAGTGCCAAGGGCACCATGATTCATATATGGTGGCAGTGTCCGGGTGTAAGGCGCTTCTGGGACAGGGTCTTTATGGCATATACTGTCATTACTGGGGATAGGATATTCCCTACACCTCAAGTGGCTATTCTATCTATGCTACCTGGCCCCATAGCGAGCCAAAAACGCAGTATTCTCAGATTTTGTCTAACGGCGGCCCGTATGGTTATACCCAGACACTGGCTGGCAACAGTAGCCCCATCCATGGCAGAATGGTTGGCTGAATTCTCCCACATCCATCATATGGAGGAATTGGTGGCCCAGGCTTCAGGAGATAACTCTGGGTTTGTGAGGACCTGGCAGTCATGGATCATATTCAGGGAGTCTGAAGACTTTAAGGAGTTAACTGAAAGCTGGGATGGACCGTGATTAGTACTGGTCTCTCCTCTTCGGAGGTGGCGCGGTGGCGAACCATACCTTTTTTCCCCTTTCTTTATCCTTACACTCTTCTTTCCCCCTCCCCCCCCTTTTTATTTTATTGTTGGCAACTGATTGAAGGCAGGAGCAATATGCGCCACAGAATAACATGATATGGACAGGACTACCTGTCATACGAATTCAAAGAATGGAATCACTACGGAAGACGCTTTAATGAACATCACATAGTGAAAAATTTTTTAGGTACATTGAGTGCATATGGTTTCGACTCGGTTAACGGACCGAGGTATATGTATAACAGCTTAATGTTTAATTAGAGTATAGATAGAATTGGTTGAGTTAACTTATTGAAGGAAGAAAAGTTAAAAGATTAACACTATGCAACAGTGATATCCAAAAATAGACTATATAGATATCTGAGGTAAAGAAATCATAGACCGTATTCATGTATGTTATACTGGTATATTTTATGTACTTTGTATGATTGTTTGTTTTGTTTTCTTTTTCTAACTTTGATAATAAAAACGGATTGAACATAAATGACAGTGCTACTAGGCCCGAACTATTACCTGGGCTAGGTGCAGTTAAAAATTAGTCTGAACTAGACAGGCGGTGTAGCATTTTTTCACACATGGGCTACACCACTGTCTGACTGACACTGCTACTAGCCCAAAAAATTTGCCTGGACTAGCTGCAGTAAAAAATTGGCTACTGGATAGACAGGCAGTGTAGCTTACTTTACAGCTGGGCTACACTGCTGACTACCAGACACTGCTACACTGCTGACACTGCCCCCCCTGCAGACTATACACTGAAACTGGATATTAACATTCATTAACAGTATTACTGTGAAAAGCCAGTTACGCTTTTAGTGATCAAAGCGTTATGGAACATAACCTCGAACTGCCGAATTTGAAGCTAATTGTTCGCATTTGTCGAATGACTCGAACACCGCCCAAAACAGCTCGAATTTGAGATTGGCAAACATTTCGAATCAAACACCGCTCATCTCTAGTCACCACTTCTGTATTTATCACCCACTCCTGGTTTTGGCTACAAGTTCAGAGGTAAAAAACTCACTAAATACTCAATGTGTGCATGTGGCTTTAGTGATTGCTGATAGTGCTGACAGTTTACTACTACTTCCCGGGGTATGTCGTGTAAAAATGGAGAACATGCTGTGTTCTGCCTTCTTCCACGTGTAGTGCTGTGTGGAATTCACCACATGGCTAAACCCTCGTCCACTTCCCCAGTAAACAGACTAGAGGTACTGTAGTCTTAATTTATTGGAGTAGTGAACTTGACTTGGTAAAAACTATAAAGTACAGTCTCTATCAGTTCTGGGCACAGATAGCATGACACTGAAATACAATTAACATGACTAACTGGGGCAAAGTTCATTGCGGCTAGCACTATTCTACACAGAGGTACATCTATCTGTTATACAGTGCAGAAACTTTAGCTAAAATGGCGGATTACAGGGTACAACACATTCCTATTACACAATATTTTAACAACAGCTGGATGGTAACCTGCTTACACAGATTCTAGCACAAGTATATAGGGTGTACTATGACTCTTACCGGATTCAGTTGGTCAGGAGAGTACTTATAGAGAAGGGAGTAGGAGCCAGGAACACAAGTCTCATCTCTCTAAAGCCCAGGAAATGTCTGCACTATCTTCTTCTACTTGGGGAAGCTGAGGGACGGTCCCTTCTAAATGACTAATTCTTAAAGGGGAAAACTCTCATTTATGCAGGGACACTGCAGGAGTTTTTGAAGTACATTTAAACAACATAAAATGGGTAACTCATGATCTCTATGGGTTCTAACAAGTATTACACTATGAATACTTTCTATATACTGCACATAAATGAGCAGAAAATACTGCATGCGCATAATTGATAGAAAAAGTACAGTCCAGCTCACCCTTTCATATATTGAGATGCAGGTGTTTGGCAGACGGATTAAGACCATGATGCTGGTCGAAACACGTAATTATGTTTAAGTTTTAACCAGGCTGAAATAAAAAATATGAAGTTTTATTGACGACGTGGAGCTGGATCCTTCATTTGATTTTGCATGTGAATTATTGTATTAAAGAGAGTCTATCACCCACAATACTTATATTAAACGATGGATACATACATGTATTAAATTAGCCGCAATGAAAAACCATAGCAGTGGTAAAGAATTTAATTACTTTGTTTCATGTAAAAACAGGTAAAGAAAATATGTAAATGAGTTGGTTCAGTGCTCAGGGCACCATTCCACACTCTCAATTACCATGCTCTCCACGTGTGATGATTGACAGCACTCATAAGAATAGTAGAAACTTGATTCCAGCTCATCCAGTTGCTCTATGCTCATCCACCTGGAGCTCAGACACCGGCCTTGCCCTGGCCTCACATGAGGAACAATAGAAAAATTGGTGCCCGGCTTAACCGGACTCGATTTTTCTCTTCTTTTTCTTTTTCAAAAAAAAGTAAAGTGCATACAAAAGAAAAATTTACATGGTTGACATGACCCAGATGACACATTTCGACTGCACTAAGCAGTCTTACTCATGAGTAAAACTGCTTAGTGCAGTCGAAACACGTTGACTGGGTCATGTCGACCATGCACATTTTTCTTTTGTATGCACTTTACTTTCTTTTGAAAAATAAAAAGGAAAGAAAAATCTAGTCCTGTTGAGCCAGGCCCTAATTTTTCTATTGCACTCATAGGAATAATGACTGTGTGAGGGGATGGTCAGAATCTTACCCCTGAAGACAAAAGCATATTAATGTATATATTAGTGGAGTATAAGATAATAATGTTGTAGTACACTTTGCCATGTAGTGGTCAAATTACATAGTGTTTTTAGAAATAGATAACAGAAAGTATAAGAAGTAGTAAAGCTGTGGGAATAGTCCACCAGGAGAGGAGACAGTCATACCGAAGAGGACAGACTCCATCCAACCATTTGTGGCCCCCCTGCGGACCGGTCGCCACTACATGGCCACAAGTTGGTCAATCCACACACACACCCAACACACTCTGTTACCAAGTCTAGGGACTCTATGCCTAGCAACAGGATGTCAGGAGGAGACAAGTAGAGGGTGGGAAGTTAGGGCAGGACCCGGTTAGGGGAGGCAACAAAAGGACACAACACCAAGTGCAAAGAGAGCAGTCAGCCGAGAGATGCGAGGGAGTCAAGTTCTGTCAGGAGGAGAGGCGAGAACACCATCATACATGACTGAGAGTACATGGACCCGGCTGCCTTTGCCACCTTGAGGCTTGTCCGGGTCCCGGGCTGTACACCGTGGTGAGAGAAGGAAGGAGTCCAAGGTCTGCCCGAATCAGCAGGGACACTGAGGGACTGGGCCGGAACCATGAAGTGGCCATGAAGCTCTATGCTCCAACCACAAACCCCGGTGGGATGCGTGGTCTTTATGTCCTGCAACCCAACAACCGGTGCAGCGAAAGGAAGGCCACTGTATTAGGGCTTAGGGACCCGGTAGGTCGCCCACTGAAAACACGTGGCTGCTGGACTATAGCAAGTGTGCAGACAGACCGAAAAGGCCCATGAGAGGAACACAAAAGGGGGTGATGTGGATGAGCCGTCCTGGCTGCTTAGACCACACCGGAGCCGCCACTGTACTGACTGTGTTGTAACCATCTGCTGAAAACAAAAACAGTGAAGGCGCAATGAGCAGCACCTGTGAACTTTACTATGAGCTATCAGTGCCAAATAATCGCTCACCTTATCAGATTGTGCGGTCCCCGCACAACCCCGGTGTCAGGCATATGGCATCCTGTGGAAGACACCTGTTACCTGAGGAAGACAACACACTGGTTGTTGAAATGCGATGGGGCATATAAGGGACCACTAATTAAAGGTTTGGATAATATCATATGAATCCCCCTTTTAGCGCTCCCTTAGACCGATTATTTGTTTCCAGTAACCAGCTGCTGAAAAAGAGAGTAAACCCGGTTAAAAGCTCTATGCTGTGTGAGACTGTGATTACTGCACCTGAAGGAAGATAGACTGATTTCGTGAACTAGCAGCGGGAGACTGCCTGATTGTATCGTGAACCCTACACCCCCGACGAGCCCTGCATCACAACAGACTATTCAGTTGCCCTGGGGACCTGCTCTTCCTGTGGAAAGGATATGGATAACAACTGAAATGGCGGAATCAGGCCGGACAGTGTGGAGTGTGGACCCAGAGGCCAGTCAACTGCCAGAGGTGGATCCTACCTTCCTGTTGGAAGAGGTTGACAGGCTGAGTCGCAACTTAGAACAAGCCCACCTTTCAACTGTGAAAAAATGTCGACAGACACTCGTAGAGAAGGCGATAGTGTAGCACCCCACGGTATGGGAACTCGGATGTTTGGGCCTCTTTCTCTCCAAATGGGGTATGTCGCAGGTGGCCTGCCCAGATCCGTGGCCCTGGGGGACAGCCTAAAATAAGGTTTTTTTTTTTTTTTTAGTATTCACAAGGGGTTAAAGTCTTTGTCTCGTGACGCCACCTTTAGTACCTGGAGACTAGACACCAGCGCCGCCACAGTCCTCCAGAGGGTGGTGGTATTGCTGCTAGGGTGGAGCAGCTCCCTACAGGTAGAGCTAAGCCTCCGGGGCAGTGTTACCTGTGCCAGGACAGTGCAAACCGTGGAGAAAAGTCGATGAAAGCAGGACAGAAACACAGAGGCACTTCACGCTTCCAGGTATTTTACTTGCAAGAACTGATCAATATAGTGAGTGATACACCTCATAGTACTTCGCGCAGGATGGCCGGGTAGTGGCAGCAGAATGCAGAATCCATGGAAGTCTCTGGCGGTACCTTCTTGGATTTACCCTTGTCCTGTCCCTTCTCTTTCTTCTCGATGCCTGCTTTGCGAGCAGTAGTACATCCCAGGGGATAAACACCCTGAGAACGTCTTCAGAGCTGGGACAAGTACGGTCGGAGGGTGAACACTCCTGGCCGCATTGTCAGACCCGTGCACTCTGGGTGAACAAGTCAGGACCTTTCTGTCTGGGCTACTTATCTCTCTAGCCCTCATTTGAAGCCCCCTTTCTCTCTTGGGTAAGCTCCCGTTCTCCTTCTTTCCTCGGGGAAGACACTCCTGAAGACTCCCCGTGCGTTCTACCTGCTCCTCTCACACTTCCCACTCTCCTACTCTCTTTTTGGGACCTCCCCCCGGTTGCATCGGTGGGTGTGTGTTGGGATCAAATCCTCCCACAGTTTTCTGCATTCTACTTGTGACAGGGATAACCACACGCTCATCTTTGGGTGCAGTACCCCACTTGTGACGCCTGACCAGTGGGGCACCACATTCCCCCTTGATGTAATATACTCACTGCGAGTATGATGTTACAGGGTTTATCGGAAGAGTAAAAGCTTTTTTTTTTTTTTTTTTTTTTTTTACGCAACAATAACAGGTAACATGTTTATAAACAAGCATCCTACTTCTTCCCTTTATGGGAGGATTGGTTCTTTTTACCGTTACTAACCAATACAAAAGCTAGCTAACACTACAGACCTTGGGGTCCTTGGGTCAACTCTTGGCCAAGATATTGCTCTCCGGTTCATAGAATCTCTCTTTATACACAATTCACTTTAAACCACAATAACATTATCTAACTCTTCATCGGCCACACGGGGATCGGTAACTGCGCGGGCCCGACGGTATTCATTGTCTATCACAGTACAGTGTGCTTTATCACTGCCGTGCCACTTCGAATAACTACATAATACCACACGAGATCCCCTAGCTAAAACGGGTTAATAGTCCAGGCTCAAGCAACATTATACACTCATGGGAGGGAAGAGTTCTCCTCTGCTGGTCGGTCCACCATGCCAGCTCTGGGGTACGATTTCCAGCGGCTCCGGGATGGTAAAACAACTCCTCTTCATCCTCCGCGGAGTCATCCTCGGCTAGGTTGATGATATTATCCAGGCCGTCGTCATCCTCCTCCACAACAACATCCGGTTCTTCCTCCAGGGCTCGGGTGTTAGCGGGAGTAGCGGGCAGGTCCTCTGGGACATTAGTTTTGACTCATGCCTCTTGAATCTCAACAGTTGGGATGGGAGCCAAGAGATACGCTACAGCCTGTGCAGCGGCTGCGGCCTCTCTCGCTCTTCTATCCACAGCTCGAACCCAGAGCCCTATGGCCTGCTCCGCACTTTATTGCCGCACTACCCACTCTAGCGTCTCAGGTAGTCGGCTCGGCAAGTCCCGGAATGCGACCATCCAGAACCCTGCATCGCCCTCATCCGTCAGCAGGGGCTGGGCTTCCTAATCACCGCGGGCAGCACAGCCTCCTGTCCCACCTGTTGGAGAATGAAACAGAAAAAAACAGCACTGCTGCGCCACACCACTAAATTTCACCACAATGTGGTTCTATTAAATTAACACTAACCTTTCCAGGTTGTGCACGAATGCGCACAACCAGATTAAGCGTAAAGGGAGATAGGGTCCATAAAGTTGATGATCATCAGACCTCTGTGTGAAGAGAAGATATTTTACGCTCCTTGAGTCGGTAGAAATCACTTTCTAGTCTCCTCAGAGCCGGCTGATCATGTGATGAACACAGGTGGAGTTTGGATGATGTTGTGGTCGCACCCTGCAGCTTTGTGTAATAAACCTAAGGTAAATTTATGAAGGCTTGATCTTGTGTTACCTAGCGCCGCATTCTAACACCGCTCCTTCTATCATTCATACCTGTTGGAGAAAGTCCGTCCACCTGGTTGCCATGTTGCCAGGTATGCCGTAATTTCTATTGTGTTCAGAACAAATAAACTAAAAGAAGGAAGCAAGCGCAGATAGGGTCTTATCTTTTTAACAATCAGCGGCTAAAGAGCCGTAATGATAACTGCTCACCTGGTCAAGTTGTGTAACACACAACCAGTATGAAAAGCATGTAATGGCGGCTGCTGCTGGACCCACACCTCCACGTGCTATGTGGTCAAATTCCAGAATTTTCCAGGGACAATGTGCCATCGGTCCGCGCTGCCACAAATAACTAAATCAAAAGTTCACTATATACATTTATTTGGATCCATCCAACGCGTTTCAGAGCCTGCTATGCTCCTTCATCAGGGAGTGTCCCTGGAAAATTCTGTACTTTCTATTGTGTCCTTCTCTTCCGGCTATCCCTTTATGGGCGAGTAATGGCTTCCCAGGGGCCACTTCCGTTGGGCTGCCAATTGGTTGATTGATGGCCATAGGGGCGGCCAAATATGTTCGCGCCTCCATCTAGGCCCTCTTTCGTCCAGGGGCTGAGGCACATCCCCGGGCCTGCACATGGACTTTTACATGGTCAAATCGCCATCTTGGGGTTCCCGGTAAAATGGCGAGAATCAGTTCTCAGTGAAGTATAGTGGTGGTGAAAGTTCTTTTCAGTCAAAAAGTTCAAAGTCCAAAGACAAACAGTACCCGGTCATACCGGGCACGCGATCCTGTTCGTGAGTGCCAGAAAGGAATCTGTAGCACCCCAGGGTATGGGAACTTGCATGTCTGGGCCTCTTTCTCTCCAAATGGGGAATGTCGCAGGTGGTCTGCCCAGATCCGTGGCCCTGGGGGAAAGCCTAAAAGAAGGGTCTTTTTTAGTATTTACAAGGGACTAAAGTCTTTGTCCCATGACGCCACCAGTAGTACCTGGTGACTAGATAGGGACAACCACATGCTCATCTTTGGGTGCAGTACCCCACTTGTGACGCCTGACCAGTGGGGCACCACAATAGCACAGTGGGCAATATCGCGCCCCGCTTCCCTAACCTAGGAGTTTGAGGAGGATGAGATGGAGCCCGGTCTTAGGACAGGTACGACAGCCACCCCACTGCTGGGGTATTCAATGACAGCCCCATTTGTGACCAGAGCGAGGCAAGGTGTGCTGCCATGGCAGCAATAATAATGTTGGACAGGCAACAAGTTTTATGCTTGAACACTTGCTTTCCCTAGTTTTCCCCAGTCTTTCCTAAGAGTGTGTCCTCCTTGCTTAATGAACATTTTGATCAAATGACTGCATGTGATCAGGTCTCGGTACTGTAAATAGTTAAGCTCATTTCGGTGAGCTCTCTGTTGGTTTTATAGTATGCTTTTCAAATATAAAAATGTACTGTCGAAGGAACAAGTGCACTTAAGATTGCAACACTCAAAAATCCACTGGTGTGGCCGAAGTAGCAGTCAGTTTAGTCTCTGTTGCCATGCCTAGGGCTTGCTCAAGGGTTTTTCTTGTGGTGGGTTCCCGAAGACAAAGATACAATAAGTGAAAAGACAATCACTGAACTGTTTGCACTTTTTCTACTTTTTCTACATCCACACCCCTACCCTTATATCTAAGTAACCTGGTTTTTGTTATGTAACGTTTAAGCCACGAACCTCCCATTCCAGGAAGAAGAATATGTTATATGCATGATAAAAAAATGTTTGAGTTTTTGTGTACCGCCAAACCATGTCCTAGCACGTGGACGTGCTATCCTTTGCTAGGAGTGTGGCGCCCCTGCGGACCGGTTGCCACTGGATGGCGCTGAAGCCAGGATTGGTAAGTCGGTCAACCCACACACATACCCAACACACTCCGATCCCAAGTCTAGGGACTCTATACCCAGCAACGGGATGTCGGGAGGAGACAAGTAGAGGGTGGGAAGTAAGGACAGGGCTGGTTAGGGGAGGCAACAAAAGGACACATCACCAAATGTAGAGAGAGTGGTCAGTCGAGAGATGTGAGAGAGTCAAGTTCAGTCAGGAGGAGAGGCAAGAACACCATCATACAGGACTAAGAGGACACAGACCAGGCAGCTTGTGCCACCTTGAGGCTTGTCCAGGTCCCGGGCTGTAGACCGTGGTGGGAGAAGGAAGGAGTCCAAGGTGTGCCCGGATCAGCGGGGACACTGAGAGACTGGCCTGGAACCAGAGTGTCGGCTCTGCAGAAGTGGCCAGGAGCTCTATGCTCCAACCACAAACTCCGGCAGCGTGCGGGGTCTTTATGTCCCGCAACCCAACCTCCGACACAACGAAAGGAAGGCTGCCGTATTAGGGTTAGGGGACCCGGCAGGTTGCCCACTGAAAGCTTGAGGCCGCTGGACCATAACTAGTGGTTGGACAGAAAAGGTCCATGAGAGGAACAAGAAAGGGGGTTATGTGGATGAGACCACACCTGGAGCCACCACTGTACTGACTGTGTTGTAACCATCTGCTGAGGAAGACAAACCCGATTAAAAGCTCTATGCTGTGCGAGACTGTGATCACTGTGTTTGAAGGGAGATCGACTGATTTTGTGAACCGGCAGCGGGAGACTGCCTGATTGTATCATGAACCCTACACCCCAGACGAGCCCTGCATCACAACAGACTATTCGGTTTCCCAGGGGACCTGCTTTTCCAGTGGCGAGCTGAACTATTCTCGTGGCTACTACCATCATCCCCAGAGATCCCGACTGCAGCAACAGCTATACCGTCCACATTGTATAGGTGGCCTCACGACACTGTTTTATTTTTGTTTTATTTAATTTTTTTAATCATTTTTCCAAACCCCTTTTTAACTGCTCGCCCGACGAGAGGATCATGGACCGGGTCACGCCACTGTGACATCCCACAGCCCCAGACAACGACGAGAGGCCTGGTTCCCAGTACACCAAGGTCCCTGCTAGGGGTGAAACAGCTTCCTGACATCATGAGCAGGATCTACCAATCCAGTAAAACCGGGTCTTGTGAGCCTTATAGACTGTGTTTTTGGGCCTCAGCAATGGCGGCCCTGAAAGTCTGAAACCATGTGCTGCCAGGGGGCATGCCACGGGCCCTCATCGTGGGCCAGGCCAGCACCAGGCACAAAAAATTGCCCACACCCCTTGCATTCCCCAAGAATGGGGAGGGCAGACCCAAAAACTGCATAATCCCTCCCAAGGTTGTGACTGCCGACGACGACGAGAAATGGAGACACCCACGAAGGAGGGAGAGAAAGAGAACATGAGGAGCAGCAAATAAAGTGGCAGGAGGCTAAGGATCCGGAAAACAACTGACATGGCGAAATCAAGCCGGTACGGCATGAAGTGTGGGGTGGAAGGAGCGAACTCTCTCAGTTCCCCAGAAGCCAGTCAACTGCTGGAGGTGGATCCTGCCTTCCTGTCGGAGGAGGTTGACAGGCTGAGTCGCCACCTAGAAAGAACCCACCTTGCAACCATGGAAAGATGGCGAAAGACGCTCCTGGAGAAGGCGATCGCACAGTAGGCAGCATCGCGCTCCGCTTCCCTGACCTGGGAGTTTGAAGAGGATGAGATGGAGCCCATTCTCAGGACAGGTATGACAGCCGCCTCACTGATGAGTTATTCAATGCCGGACAGGAAAAAGATTTTATGTTTGAACATTTGTTTCCCCCAGCATTTCATAAGAGTGTGTCCCTCTTGCTTAGTGAACATTTTGATCAAATGACTGCATGTGATCAGGTCTCGATACTGTAAATAGTTACGCTCACTTTGGTGAGCTCTCTGTTGGTTTTATAGTATGCTTATACAATATGATAATGTATGCTTGACTTGTTTGTACTGTCAAAGGAACAATTGCACTTAAGACTGCAACGCTCAAAAACCCACTGGCGTGGCCGAAGTACCGGTTAGTATAGTCCCTGTTGCCATGCCAGGTCTTTCCTAAGAGTGTGTCCCCCTTATTATGAATCTAGGACTACTAGCATACTAGTTGTAGTGCCCAATGTGCAGGCATAGCCATAGTGTCTCCAAAAAGTAGCCAAAGGGGCTGTATCACGGTTGATGAAGGAAGCATGCCTCAAGGGCCAAACAATTATGAAGCTAGGACTGCAAGGACTACTAGCATAGTTGTTGCAGTGCCCAATGTGCCTACCTGAGGAAGATAGCGGTGGCTATTGAAACGTGTTGTGGGCAGCGAGTAGAACTTATTCCCGTCCTTGTCTCCAGCACTCCCAGTACACCACATCTATCTCTATAACTTCACTCGGCATAGCCATAGTGCCTCCATAAATTAGCCCAAGGGGCTGTATTGTGGCGCCCCATCGAGTAGGCTGCCACCAGAGGTACTGCACTTCTGCGGTTAAGGGGAGTAGTGTCTCTGCTCTCCAGTTGCTGGGATGGTGCAGTTGAGCCCAAAACACACACACCTGTAGGCCCCTGGGACGGTAGGTGGACCCTGAGGGAGGACCCAGGTCAAAAATGGGGACTCCCATGGGCTGCAAGAACGACCACACTCGTCCATGGGAGGGAGAAGCCGGCAGGAGGAAGAGGACAAGAGCCCTTGGTGTGCGAAAGAGACGTTGAATCCCCGCACCCCCGAATCCGACGAACCGGAGGGGCTGGTGGACACGGACTCAGCCCTAAACATGGTGCGGAACCTTCATGCCCGAGCCATTAAACCGGAGGCCCCAAGCTTCTAATGGAGCTATGGCCGAACACCCGACACAACTTGAGGAAGGCGGCCAAACTAGAGAGCAGTGGCTCGGGAGTGGGGACACAAATAAACACTCGCAGCTGTCGGTACTTGAGCTCTGTGCTGCGTGGGCGCTGAAAGCCTGGGGGCAGAGCAATGCTACGCTTGCCCCAGAAGAGAACTACCCCTTATAGTGCTGAGAGAATCACCAATACAGACAGGAAAACTTGGAGAGAACAGACAAAAGGGCACTGACCCAGTTCTGGAGACAACGCTGAACCAGAAGTTGGCAAGGGGATGTACCCGGCTGCCATTCATAAAGAACTGAGTAAAAGTAACAGAACTCCAGCTGTAATGTGTGAGACTTTTATTAGCAGCCACCACCGGCCGCAGAGGCTGCTTGAGATATTGGGGTACTGACATCCCAGTGAACAACTGCCAAGGTACAATCTGACTCCTCCATCCTGCTGCCCTGGGGACCGAGCTGCACTTGCGGGGAGCTGAACCATCCAAGCTGCCAGTCACTGTTCCCAGAGTTTCTGAAGCAGCAGCGGCCATTCTGGCCTCATACTGCAGGTGGTGTCACGAATACCCCTAATCCTCTTAGACTTTCTTGGTCATCTACCCCCGTTTATTCCGTTTATTAAAATGACACCCCCAGGGTAATGGGACCAGGTCTTGGCCCCCGTCTGTCCCCATGAAAAGAACCAAAAGAGGTGAAGAAGACAAACGTGTAACCGCTCGGTTCACGGGTTTTCCCTGGCCTTGAAATGGGTGTGAAAACCTGGCGTCATAAACAGTATGCGAGCGGCCCAGTAACAACAGGTCTTAGAGTGCCTTAGAGAACTGTTAAGAACTATGTAAGAACTGGCTCGCAAAAATGGCGGCGAGAGAAGAGCAAGTGCCACATGCAGGTCTGGAGGTGTCTCTAGGCCTTCGTTGTGGGATGGTCCTTGGAAAAGCCGCGACATAGCAGGCCCGCCCCGAGTACTAAAGAAAAGCCCAGTGGGCATGCTATAGAGAGTTGCTGACCCTGCCTAGAGGAGTGACAGAAGGCCAGAAAGGTGAAGCCAGAAAGAATGAAAAAGAACTGCATGGTGTGAGGAGGAAGGAGGCATCATTGTGAGCGGCAGTTTCGTTACCCCTGTGGGTGTACAGGAACGTGAGAGAACTCCCAATGCAGATGGGGAGGCTGAAAACTGGGTATGGTTTACCAGACCCGATAACTTTGAAGAGGCTGTGAGGGAACTGAGCCAATTGTTGAGCAGTGTACAGTTGTGGACCGTTAGCGCATGGAAACGGTCGCAGCTACAGGAAGCAGCACGGCACTACGAGCCCTGGTGCTAGAGCCTCCCGAACCACCTGTAACAGAGGCACCAGACGAAGAGTCGACTAATGCAGCAGCACCCGCAGAGGAGACGCTGGTCCAGAACCGGCCAGTAACAGCTGAACTGACCGAGGAGCCACCCGCTGCCACACCTTACCCGCTTGAGTCCGCATTACACGTAGAGGGTGATGCCGCAGAATCTGAAGACTATGAGAGCTCAGCAGAGATCCCCGAGGTCGAGACCAGACGGGCGCATTGGGCATCCCACGAGAGTCTGATGGCGGGAAGCCCAGTGGCTGCCCAGGCAGAGAATCAAGTTGCGAAAAGGAACGTTGATGGCTACAGGGAGCGAAGACAAGCTGCCGAGGAGGAGGAGCGACGACGGTGAAGAGACCGCTGGCAACAGGAGGAGGAGGCGAATCTGGAGGAGAAGGTGTACATGAGGAGAACTTTGGTCCCGAACACAGCGGAGCAGCGCCGTGGTGTAGTTGTGGACTTCCACCTTCGAAACGGCTGGGGGTTCATCAAGGAGTATGGACTGGAGCAGGACTTATTTGTCAGCAGTTGAGATGCAGAGTCCTATCTCCCAAAGGGACAACCTGGTCAAGACCTTTGCCCCGCTTTGAGGGTGAATAATGTGGTGCCCTGTGCAAGGTAAAGCCACAGAACCAACTAGTTCACTAAGGGATTTCCACATCTGGTACTCACAATACACCCAATGCCTTCCACTCCAGGCCTGTAAAAGGAGCTCTACTGGTTCCTGTTAAGCCAGATCCCCTATAAATACAGGTGCTGGGGGCGGAGTTAGCCAGAGGGTGCAGTCACTAGAAGAACTGTGAAGTCAGCTCAGTGCCTAGTGAGTCAAACTGGTCACCGGAGTTTCAGAGAGAGTGAGGACGAAAGGCAGAGTTGAGGAACACTATGGTGGGGGCAGAGGAGCAATCCCGGCTCACCCCAAGAGAACACCGGTCACTGGAGTCCGAGTCTGCAAGGGAGAGAGATCAGCCCAGCAGAGAATCCAGAACACTGTGGAGGATTAGCTTCCCGGACACCCACAGCACCCACATTTGAGAGCCAGGGACCGCAGGAGAGATAGCGGTAGCCCAAGAGAGAGCCCTTAGTACAGCAACACGGGTATGGAGAAACAGGAGGTCAAGCCTGGTTTCATGCCAGCCAGGCTTCAGGACAAGGAACAGGACAAGGAGGCCTATATCCCGCTCGGTGTGAAAATCCTGAGGTGTAGCCTTCAACCCGGAGAGTATGCCTACAAGAACATCAGTAAGAGGTACAGAAAAGGGCTTTATTGTGAGCGTGTCCATTCTTCAACCTGTCCCACACCACAACAACTATGCTGCCCCATTCCTACCATGCTGTCCTATTCCACTATTGCTACTTCCAACATCCCACGGACTCAGCCCTACCTGTAGAGGGCTACAACAGCTTGCTGCCGCCCATCACCCCGGAGGTCCCTGCAGCGCCGGTGCCATCACTGGACCTACAGGTTGCATCATGACTGACAATAACTTTAATCCCTGTAAATAATCCCCTTTTCATTGTCACCAAAGGGCACAGACTCGGGCACAGACCACCCGTGATATCCCTGCACGCGACCACCCGAGATCTGAGTACCCAGTCCCTTGTGGCCCCAGACAGCTCTGGCATCACGAACAGGATCCCGTGCCCGGTATCACCGGGTACTGTGTGCTGTATATAGACTGTGTTTGTGAACTGTTAGTTTGGGCCGCCATTGCTGCGCCACAGAGCGGGAAAGAAAGGGGGCATTACAGTGCAAGGGCGCAAAGATAGGCCCCGCCCAATGCTCTGACTAAGACTGCCGAGTTCAGCAGCCTGATCCGGAAATACCTGAGGTGCTCCACTCCCCTCCTGCAGAGCCAACTACGTACATTTGTTTTCAGAGACTGACTAGGGTGGAGCGAGAATGAGTGCCCAGGCCCAAACGAGGCAGCGGCCCCAATCGTGAACCAGTCCGCTGCCGCTAACGGAGTCCCGAACGGACAACCTGCCGGGCCCACAGTCGCCAATCCAGCCGGCAGCGCAATAACGTTGCTGGCACCTGCACCAGTAGCCCCTTTAATGCCGATGTCACTGCCATATGTCCCTAATGCAGCCTGGTTGCCCAAGTATGACGACCAGCCAGGCACCCTGGACACAGAGAAAGATTTGAAATGTGTTGGACATGTATGCGATGACCGGTAGGCAGAGAGCAACTGTAGTGATGGGACAGTTAAAAGGTGCAGCAGAGCTGGAAACTCGAAACTGGTCAGAGGAAGATCAGCAGTCTATTGTCCAAATCTTTGAAAAGTTGAAAAAGGTTTTTGAGCATCATACTGAGACTGAACTTAGAATGTTGTTTTACGTGAAAAAAGGGGGGGTTTTTTGGAGTGGCACTAAGACACGGGATCCACCAGTCACACGTTTAATAGAACGGATGCATAAGGGGAGAGGAAAGAAACGTGTGTGTATGACCGGGATCGGGGAAGAAAAGTATATAACACTCGTTTTAGAGTGAAAAAATATTTTTTATTATAACAAATCCATGTGAATAAGGTAAAAAAGCACAAAACATTAAAACCATCTAAAAAATGTGCAACACCGCACGAGATATATCACAAAAACATGCCTCCTATGATTTCTAGCAATAATGCTGAACCTGCAGGATTAACCTGGTGGCAAAAAACAGGAATAGATACATAATAACACAAATTCCCATGATAAGGAATCTAGATATGCAGTAAGGTCACCTAGCTGTTAGGGCAAAAGATAGACCAGATAGTACTATAGCTGAGGCTCAATGCAAAGTAGTGCAAGACAATAAAGTGCAATTCATTTCCATTCACAGATATGCGGTGTTTCCATTGCAGTGTTTTTCTCTTGCATGGTCTATTCTGGTCCCATTTCAAATAGGGCATTATCAGAGGTTTCATTTGCCTTCAATTGCACTTTATTGTCTTGCACTACTTTGCATTGAGCCTCAGCTATAGTACTATCTGGTCTATCTTTTGCCCTAACAGCTAGGTGACCTTACTGCATATCTAGATTCCTTATCATGGGAATTTGTGTTATTATGTATCTATTCCTGTTTTTTGCCACCAGGTTAATCCTGCAGGTTCAGCATTATTGCTAGAAATCATAGGAGGCATGTTTTTGTGATATATCTCGTGCGGTGTTGCACATTTTTTAGATGGTTTTAATGTTTTGTGCTTTTTTACCTTATTCACATGGATTTGTTATAATAAAAAATATTTTTTCACTCTAAAACGAGTGTTATATACTTTTCTTCCCCGATCCCGGTCATACACACACGTTTCTTTCCTCTCCCCTTATGCAGAATGTTGTTTTACCACTGCAAACAGGGGGCACAAGAAAGTGTCCTAGATTACTCCTTACGCCTGCAGGAGGCCCTGAGAATCCTTAAACAAGTTGATCCAGTTGGTATACGTGATGAAAATAAAATGCTTATTGAACAGTTCATAAGGGGGCTCAGGTTACCAGATGACAGCAAGCAAGCACGCTGATGGGCTCTCCAAAACCCTGATGCCGAGTTTGCCATCTTGAAAGAACTAACAATTAAGGGACAGCACCTCCCAGCAGTACCAGACTTAGCCCCATAGCCACGATGGGTTAAAACCCCCTCTTTGCCAGAATCACCTTCTTTATCCCCTGCAGCAGAGACCAGCATGCAGGCTGTGATCCCTGACCGGTTTGACAGCCTGTGCTCCGAGGTGCGCCAACTGAGCAGAGAGATGGCCAAGCTCTGAGGTGCTAGGCAACCCGAGACAGAGGCACAGCCACAAGTAAAGATATAGCTTGCTGACAGGCCAGAGGACGTGCCGTGGATGAGTAAGAGGACACCGCCGCTTTGAGGGAGGACCACAGACCGTTACAGCTTTAGTGGACAGCTCATCTGTTGCAAGTGCAACAAGGAAGGGCACATCTACTGGTTCTGCCCTTTAAACGATCAACCCCTGGGGCCGGGGGCCCAACCCCAGGTGTAGACTGTCCAGGCCCATCCAATTGGCTGCGCAGGTACACGGGAGATCGTCCGTACCTGTCTGTCATCATAGAAGACATTGCTACCACTGCTTTGGTAGACACTGGATCCCAAGTGACCACCCCGAGTAACCTTTACAAACGGTTCTAGTCCAAACTTGAACTTGACCCTCCAAACCCTGACTTGAATATTATTGCTACCAATGGGTTGCCTGTCAATATAGAGTGGCATCGGGAGATAACCGTAAGGGTACCTTTACAAGCAGCAACTTTTCTAAGAATTTCACTGGCAACTTACTAGTTGCAGTGAAATCATGGACACATTGTTCTATATTGTAGCTTTGTACAAATGGAACAATGTCTCCATGATTTCACTGCAACCAGTAAGTTGCCAGTGAAATTCCTAGAAAAGTTGCCGCGTGTAAAGGTACCTTAAAGGTGGGGAGGGTGGAATTAAAGAATCAAGGACTCATTGTGGTTGAGGATAAACCAAACGAAAGGGATCCACATGTGATACTTGGTTCAAATATCATGGTTATTTGTCTAGATGAAGTACTATTTATGCTTCAACAAAGTGCAGATGCTGCTACTCCAGGAGAGGGGAGGGTTCTTCAGAAGAAGATCCGAGCCCTCGTGTACCAGCAACAGGTAAAGCTATCAAGTGGTGAAATTGGTAGCATACGTGTAACAGACCCAATTCCTATTGTAGTGCCACCAAGAAGTGAAATGATGATCTGGTGTCGGGCAGCAGTAGGCGTCAGAGGGCAGGACTACCAGGAGCCAGTGGAGCCACTGAAGTCTGACAGTAGTCCTACACTCCTGACAGCAAGGTGGGGGTGGTTGATGTACGCAAAGGAAGGGTACCTGTACGTGTATTGAAATTATGGTGATGAAGAAATAACGCTACCAAGGTATTCCCCACTGTTGCTAAATTGTACCATATAGACAACAACTCCATAAATGAAGTTGAAGTCTAGCTCAGCCTGTGTCAGATGAGCCTCACAGCTCTAAGAAGAAGCTAGAGAAATAGTGTCAGGAGCTCCATGTAGGGACTAACAACACACCTTCTCACCAGAAACATGGAGTTTATCGGGTAGTTCAAGAGTACGATCAGATGTTAAGCAAGCATGCACTCAATTTTGCGAGGATAAAAGGGGTACACCATCATATGCCCACAGGAAACCATCCACCCATTAAGGAAAGATGCAGGCCTTTACCACCAGCACACTACCAGAAAGCAAAAGAAATGCTACAGGACTTGAAGAATGCAGGGGTTATCAGAGATAGTTGTAGTCCCTGGGCAGCACCACTGGTCATGGTTAGAGTGAAAGACGGTAGTATGAGGATATGTGTAGGTTATAGGCAAATCAACAAAGTAACACACAAGGATGCATACCCGTTACCCCGTATAGAAGAGTCACTTGCTGCATTAAATTCTGCCAATTACTTCTCAATCTTAGATCTTACTAGTGGTACTGGCAGGTCTCCGTTGCAGAAGAAGACCTTGAGAAGACAGCCTTCTTGGCGCCAATAGGGTTATGTGAGTTCAACAGCATGCCCTTCGGGTTATGCAACGCGCCAGGAACATTTCAGAGGCTGAAGGAGTTTTGCCTAGGCCACAGAAACTTTGAAACCATATTTCTATACCTGGATGATGTCATAGTGTACTCCAAAACCTATGAAGATCACCTACACTTGAGTGAAGAGTTTGAATCATTGTCCAAGTACAGCATGAAGATGAAGCCTTCAAAATGTCACCTGTTCAAACCAAAAGTCCAATACCTTGGGCATGTGGTCAGTGCAGAAGGCATAGCACCGGACCCAGACAAGGTCACAGTCATCAAAGATTGGCCAGCATCAACTACCTTCAGAGAGGTACGCCAATTCCTAGGACTGGTCGGGTACTACCAGAGTTTCATCAAGGGCTACATGAAGATAGCAGTACCCATGCAAGATCTCCTGGTAGGACAATCCAAGAAGGACAATATTAGAGGTCCTTCATTCCGGTGGGGACAATAACAGGAAAAGTCTTTCCAGCAGCTGAAAGATGCCCTGACTGGAGAAGAGATCCTGGCCTACTCTGATCACAGTCTACTGTTCCTGTTATACACCGATGCCAGCAACAAGGGCTTAGGAGCTGTCTTGGCACAGAGACAAAAAGGCAAAGAGAAGGTTATAGCCTACGCCAGCAGGAAGCTCCGTCCAACATAGAGGAATCCAGAGAATTACAGTTCTTTCAAGCTGGAGTTCCTAGCCTTAGTCTGGGCAATCACAGAACGGTTCAAACATTACTTGGTATCCTCAAAGTTCACAGCTTTCACCGACAACAACGCTCTAACCCACTTAGAGACTGCAAAGTTGGGAGCCATGGAGCAACGTTGGATGGCCAGATTATCCAACTACGACTTCACCATCAAGTACCGGGCAGGCCATAAGAATGGCAACGCTGAAGCCCTATCCAGAATGCCAAATCTACCAGACGTGGGAGAAGATGTGAATGAACTAGAAGAGGTAGAGTTACCAGCCTTCCACGTACAAGTGCATCCTTATGTCATCAAGCATATCAAAGTCGTCAAGAGGCAACAGTGAACCCGTTATTTCATCATAACTGGAAAGAGACTCAGGACAGTGACCAGACTGTTAGCTTAGTCAAGGAGCTGATAACCAAAGAACATTCCTGCCTGAGTCCAGATGCACCACAAGAAGCCAAGCGCCTATGGAAGGAGAAGGGAAAATTGTGTAGACATCACCTCAATCCCAGAACCCATAAACTGATCTGGCAGATTGTGGTCCCAAAATGAGATGTACAGATGGTATTAGAAGCTTATCATGATGATGCTGAACACTTTGGCTGGAAGAAACTGGAGATGTTGCTGAAAGACTTCTTCTACTGGGTCGGCATGAGGAGTTCCATTGAAAGATGGTGTAGAAACTGTGGATCGTGTTTCCTGAGAAGAAATGACCAGCAAAGCCAGAAAGCTCCTTTACAGCCAATCATCACCAAGAAGCCTCTAGAGATTGTTGCCTTGGATCATGTGAAGCTGACACCCAGCAGAACAGGGTATACCTACGCTCTTACCATGGTTGACCACTACTCTAGATTCTTAGTAGTAGCACCAGTCAGGGACTTAACTGCAGAAGTTTGTAAGAATATGATTTAGCGGTCTTGTAGAAGCGCTACTAAAGCTCAGGCACCAGGATGATAAGGTTTATGAACAGCAATCTTTATTTTCCCCTCACAGCTCCACAACATGTTTCAACTGCTTTCCAAAATTGTTTTTGTAGATCCCATGGGTACCCAGACCAGGTACTAACAGATCAAGGTTCTGCATTTGAATCACAACTATTCCATGAATTCCTAGGATTGTATGGTTGTAAGAAGATCAGAACTACACTGTGTCATCCACAGACAAATGGTCTTTGTGAGAAAATGAACAACATTGTCATCAATATGTTCAAGACATTACCACTTAAAGAAAGAAATCAGTGGCCAGTTAAACTACCTGACTTAGTGGACATATACAACAACATACCTGTAAGTTCTAACTACACACCAGCATACTTGATGCAAGCAAGACCTGGAAAACTCCCAATTGACTTGGAGATTGGAACTGAAGAACCAGACCAAAATACTTCAGAAGAAGATTGGGATTATCACCCTCAACAGCAGTACAAGAAAGTTCAGGAATGCATGGAAAAGAACTTAGAACAAGTCAGAAGCAAGCAAGAACATGACTTCAACAAGAGTGCTACAGCTGAACCCTTGAAATCTGGTGAACTAGTTCTCAAAAGGAAGAGAAGAACCAACAAACTTGATGACCAATGGGAATCTGAACCCTATACTGTCATGCAATCCAGTTTTGACAATTCCAAAACCTGTGTAATCAGTCAAGATGAAGGTAGAACATTATCTACAGTGTCTAGAGATTATCTAAAAAGATGTCCTGACCAACTGAAACCACAAGAAGTCAACAGTAATTCAACTCCAGAATATCCCTACTCAACACAAGTGGAGGAAAAGAAAGAGAAAGTCATCCATACCGTACTCGGAGATTTCCCAGAAGATTGGCCTCAATTCAATGGAGCCATCATAGTACCAGTACTTTCATTTTATCAACCTGTTGAAGAACAAGTTTGGATACCGGAAGAACCAAGAAGAGAAGAAGGACCCATTCAAGTACAAGAAATACAGCCTGTTGTATCGGAACCAGAGATTCCTACAATCGGTGAACCTGCTAGTCCTATTGTAAAGGTACCGTCACACGCGGTAATATGGCTAGGCAATTTCACTGGCAATTTGCTGGTTGCAGTGAAATCATGGACACATTGTTCCATTTGTACACGGCAACAAAATAGAACAATGTATCCATGATTTCACTGCAACCAGCAAATTGCCAGTAAAATTGCTTAGCAATATTGCTGCGTGTGATGGTACCTTAAGACTAAGGCCTCACAGACAACTACCCGCTTTACCACGCAGAATTGAGTACACAACATGATACACCTATTCCACGTAGGTCATGTCACAGTACCCAAAGTCCATCTAAATATGGAGAATGGGTATAAAATGTAAAAATGTGAAGCAGCAGGGTAAATAATGACTTGTGTATAAAAATGTAAAAAGACAGTAAATAGTAGTGTATAGGAGGGTGGAGGAACTGGGCGCAGCCCCATGTACATTAAGTTGGGAATAGAAAGTGCCTGGGTAGAGAGAAGGTAAGATCTGGCCTCCTAAGCAGAGACACCCATAGGGAAATTGTGTGTAGAGTGAGTTAACCCATTGAAAGTTTAAGCCTGCAGAGACTTTACTGTACGAACTTTACCCTTTTTCCTTGGATTTTCCCCTTTGTCTAAACATGGACCATAACCACAGGACTGGTGGTGGCAAAAGCAATTATTTTCTTCTTTTACAGCATGCGGCGGATGGACTAGCATCGTAAGGACTGCTTTTTCATATTTTTACCCGTTTTACAGTGTTTTTTGTACATTTTTCACTTTTGAGACTTTGTAAATACCTGCTATTATTATTGTGTTGCTATGTACAAAAACTTTACTCAGTCCGGGAGTACTGAGGTTAACTAGGGGGGAATGTGGCGCCCTGTGCCAGGTAAAGCCACAGAACCAACTAATTCACTAAGGGATTTCCACATCTGGTACACACAATACACCCAACACCTTCCACTCCAGGCCTGTAGGGATCTCTACTGGTTGCTGTTAAGCCATATCCCCTATAAATACAGGTGCTGGGGGCGGAGTTAGCCAGAGTGTGCAGTCACTAGAAGAACTGTGAAGTCAGCTCAGTGCCTAGTATAGCCGTGCTAGGCCCGAGGTCAGCACACCGCCAGAGCCAGTGTGAGGTCCAGAGAGAGTGAGGACGAAAGGCAGAGGCAAGGAACACTACAGTGGGGGCAGAGCAGCAATCCCGGCTCACCTTAGGAGAATACTGGTCACTGAAGTCCGAGTATGCAAGGGAGAGAGATCAGCCCAGCAGAGAATCCAGAACACTGTGGAAGCTTAGCTTCCCGGAAACCCGCAGTGCCCACATTTGAGAGCCATGAACCGCAGGTAGCCCAAGAGAGAGCCCTCAGTACAGCAACATGAGTGTGGAGAAACAGGAGGTCAGGCCTGGTTTCATGCCAGTCAGGCTTCAGGACAAGGAACAGGAGAAGGAGGCCTATACCCCGCTCAGTGTGGAAATCCTGAGATGTAGCCTTCAACCCGGAGAGTGTGCCTGCAAGAACATCAGTAAAAGTTACAGAAAAATACTTTATTGTGTGAGTGTCCTTTCTTCAACCTGTCCCACACCACAATGACTACGCTGCCCCATTCCTACTGTGCTGCCAGATTCCACTATTGCTTCTTCCAACACCCAGGGGACTCAGCCCTACCTGTAGAGGGGTACAACAGCTTGCTGCCGCCCATCACCTCAGAGGTCCCAGCAGTGCCGGTGCCATCACTGGACCTACAGGTGGCATCACGACTGACCATAACTTTAATCCCTGTAAATAATCCCCTTTTCATTTTCATTGTCACCCAAGAGCACAGGCTCGGGCACGGACCACCCGTGACATCCCTGCATCCTACCGCCCAAGACATGATTACCCAGTCCCTTGTGGCCCCAGACAATAAGATCTTGCAACCTCAAGCCCCGAGCGCAGAGCCGGATGGACTTTCCAGAGGGGAGCACAATTTGCAGGCAAGTTGCCCTTAGCCCTGAAGTAAGACCCGGAAAGCCAAGATATATAGTACTCAGAGAGTTAAACTGTGTAAATATTGCGTAAAGTTAGTTTGGTACCGGAAAGTTGTAGTACTGTAAAAATGTAAATAGTCATGTGTGCATAGTTAACCCACCATGGTCACTGCACGGCTGGGTGGAGGACTTTTGAACTAAGAAAGTTTTGAGCCCCGGTAGGGGTAATGTTGCTCAGCGAGACTGTTGACTTGACTTTATTTCAATGAGCACTTTTTTATTTTTATATATATTTTTTTTTTTAAAAAGAGCACTTTTATGGACATTTTGCACTTTTATTTTTCCCTATGACGACTCCAAAAGACAGTTTAGTTATAATAACGTTAAAGTACAAGTACCTCCTGAAAGGAAATAAAATGCTGATTGATGTTATTGTTGAAATGTATGCATAAAAAATGAAAAATTTTGCGAGTGTCTTAGGTAGCAGGTCACTCGGGGATGAGCTAACCTTTGTCAAGTGGGAAAGTGGCACCCCACTGGGTAGGCTGCCACCAGAGGTACTGCACTGCTGCAGTTAAGGGGAGTACTGCCTCTTCTCTCCAGTTGCTGGGATGGTGCAGTCGAGCCCAAAACACAAACACACACACAACCGTAGTCCTCTAGGACGGTGGGTGGTCCCTGAGGTAGGACCCAGGTCAAAAAGGGGGACAGGGCCATAGTAGGAAAGAGAAGGCAGAAGAAATATCATCGTGAGAGGAGTTGAGTGGAAGTCGGGAGTGTAGTGGCGGTGTGATGCCGACTCCAGTGGGCTGGAAGCACGACTTCCCTCGTCCATGCCAGGGAGAAGCCAGCAGGTGGGAGAGAACCCTTGGGGTGCAGAAGACACGTCGATTCCCCACACGCCCGAATCTGACGAACCGGAGGGGCTGGTGGACACGGACCCGGCCTTAAACATGGTGCGGAACCTTCATGCCCGAGCCATTAAACCGGAGGCCCCAAGCTTCTAATAGAGCTATGGCCGAACACCCGACACAACTTGGGAAGGTGGTCAAACTAGAGAGCAGTGCCTCAGGAGTGGGGAAACAAATAATCACTCGCAGCTGTCAGTACTTGAGCTCTGTGCTGTGAAGGGCACTGAGAGTCTGGGGGGAAGTGTGATGCTACGCCTGCCCCAAAAGAGAACTACCCCTTATAGCACTAAGAGAGAATGACCACCAGAGACAGGAAAATTTAGAGAGGACAGACAAAAAGGGCACCGACCGTGGCTTGACTGCACTGACCAAGTTCTGGAGACGACGCTGAAGCAGAGGTTGGCAAGGAGATGTACCCGGCTGCCATGCCTAAAGAACTGAGTAAAAGTAACAGAACTCCAGCTGTAATGTGTGAGACTTTTATTAGCGGTGACCACCAGCCGCAGAGGCTGCATGAGACATCGGGGTACTGACATCCCAGGGAACAACTGCCAAGGTACAAACTGACTCCTCCATCCCGCTGCCCTGGGGACCGAGCTCTACCTGCGGGGTGCTGAACCACCCAAGCTGCCAGTCATTGTCCCCAGAGGTTCTGGCTCTGGCCATATACTGCAGGTAGCATCACGAATACCCATAATTCCCTCAGACTTTCCCTGTATCTACCCCCGTTTATAAAAATGACACCGCCAGGGTCACGGGACCGGGTCTCGGCCCCCGTCTGACCCTGTGTAAATAACCAAAAGAGGTGAAGAAGACAAACAAGTAACCGCCCGGTTCCCGAATCTTCCCCGACCCTGGAGTGGGCGTGTCAGTATCATGGTTAATGAAGGAAGCATGCCTCAAGGGCTAAACAATTATGATACCAGGACTACTAGCACAGTATTTGCAGTGCTCAATGTCTAGGCATAGCCATAGTGTCACCAAAAATTAGCCTAAGGGGCTGTATCATGGTTGATGAAGGAAGCAGGCCTCAAGGGCCAAACACTTATGATGCCACAACTACTAGCACAGTACTTGCAGTGGCCAATGTCCAGATATAGCCATAGTGTCTCCAAAAATTAGCCCAAGGGGCTGTATTATGGTTGATGAAGATAGGAAGGTCTCATCACAAGTGTCTCCAATGGGAAATATTAATTAAGGAAAATTGTTTTTAGCTTATTGACCATGAGGCACATGTTGCAGAAGCAGGAGTTTAAAATATGTGTAAGAAGAAGAAAAGGGGTTTTTATGGGAAGGGATGGACATGATCATCAGTTGCCTAAAATAACATTTTGGTTACTTTAGGTTGGGAGGGCTTAAATACACTTGCAAAATTCAGTCCTTGTTAAATTTTATCACAGTCAACCTGAGCAGGTTTCTCTTTCTGCAAATAAATAAAACCAATGTGTGGTTTGCTTTTCCCTGAATCACAATAAAAAATGTAGGTTTATATTAGCATAAAACCAAGGTAAAAATGAAGCAAAACCTTACGTGTGTGAGCATAGCCTAAAGAGGAGGGAGTGGAGAATAAATTTTATATGCGCTTCCTTAGTTCATTCATTGACCAAAACCCCATAGACATATATTAGGGGTACACCAAAATCTCCTCATTTGCATTTGATTTAAAATAATTTTCTCAGGAAATTGTACTGTTCTAGTATGTACTTTACAGGAGCAACGTCCCTTATACCACTATATAGCTAGCTTAATATGCATCTTGGGAGTGACAGATTTCCTTTTTAGGTTGTGGTGTTACCATTTTTTGGACTGTAGAAATTTGGAGGGACGGAATACGGTATGTAGGCTGGTGGGGTCTTGAGGGGTACCATTTAGAAATTCTGCTGTGGGGCTCCTTAATTTTTCTGTATGACTCTGGTGCATAATGGATTGTCCCTCTGCTGCAGGATTGTTTGGCCAAAACTTCAACACCACGTCCAGTGCCGCCCCTCGGTACGTACAGGCATCCAGCCATGTTTCCCCTGAGCGGCGGTTGGTCAATGACACTCATCCCCCTTCTTGCTCCCATATCCCTTCCTCAAGTCAATTGGACGGCCCCTGCTATTAGCTCCAACAGCCCCATGTGCTGTGCTTGTGATTGGTTAAGTGCTTCAGGAGAAGAAGGTATGGACTAGTCGTGCGGCTCCATATCGGTTACCTTACCAAGAGATTCACACCATGGTACAAGGTAAATCATGTGCAATTTATATTTAAATGCAGATATTTATCCATCTATAGGGTAGACTAGGGGAATCACCTTAGACTACATATAATGGCTGCAGCCTGATTTTCTAAGATTTTCATGGTGTGTGTCTTTTGTGGCATTCAGCATTAGCATAATGTGTGCAGTATAGATATATTTGAATATCATCGTTTAGGCTAGTAATTGTTGGTCTAGAGCCATGCATAACAATATTTCAGAAATCTCTGTATAATTAGGTTTCCGTTTTTCGGATGACCGCACGATTTTGTCTTCTCTCCTATTTAGGGTTATAACAACTGTGCTAAAAAGTAATATTTTTGTGTAAATTCTCCAAATTGATTTGTATATTGTACTACCCATTGCTTTCTTGTCTACTATTTAAAAAAATAAAGTTTGTAATATTTTGCATAATATTACGTAGTTGGTGTGGTTTTGTGATGTTCTAATTGATCATCACTGGTTTTTGGCTAAGAAGAAGACGTGCTCTGTTGGGGAAGATGCATCATTTTACCAGCTTAGTGCCGTAGTGGTGGCTTGTTGATGCTCAGACTGAAGGTTGTTGCATGTGGTGTGTGGACGGTGCTGCATGGTGACATGTCTGACTACTGACTAATCAGATAATAGGTTGGCAAGTAGTGCTGCCTCCTGTGCTATAAGGATGCAGGACTATGTCTGCCTACAGGACCACCACTCTGCCAGCCATGATTGTGTGTCTTTATGATTGTACCAAGCTGTCATTGCCATTAATGATCCTTCTTCTGGATTCTCCTCTATGGTTCTTGTATGTACATGTGATGATGCTGACATCCTTGTGTTTGGACATCTTGCTTTCCATTTCTTTAAATTAAAATGTCCACTATTGTCCTCATGTTATAGGATAGATATAAATCTGTGTGAATCAGGTTTCCACCTATTTAAAAAATTTACTATGGGGGGGGGCATCGCTTTACAGTTTACCTCAGGCAGCAGAGAGGCTAGGTTCACCCCTGCACAGCACAGCAGCGTATCTGCTTTACAGAATCAGATGGAGTCTAGTAAGGCAGACCTGCAGTAGCTCTCTCCCTCCATGGTGATATCAACTGAACAGACCTGTAAGTGAAACCTGACACTGCAATGTTAGCAAAGGGAGGAGGGAGGAGAGAGCTGCTGAGAAAGAGGAGGGAGAAGAGAGCTGCAGAGAAGGCATGCATAATTACATGACAGATTATACAGCACAGGACTAATTGTCTCTGCATGGTCTGACAATGGTGATAACATGGAAACTACAAACAGTACAACAATGATTTTACATGTTTATAAAAGGTCTGCCAATGCACTATTCAAGGGTAATATTAGTTTCATACTTATAAATGACCTGACTGTAGGAGAGATGGGACGAACTTGGGCAACACCGACAGGCCCTCCAGGATTGAAGGCCACTGTGAGTTTGCAGCTGCCTGGCTAACCTAAATAGACATGGTCATATGCAAACGCAACATTCTCTCCATTTCGGCCTTCTGCTGCCAGTTTTTGAACTCATTCATGGTGGCGACCTGACTTACACCCACCTAAAACCACCCTTTGCTTGTCATTCACCTTCATGATTGTGATCTTCTTCCCATCATAGAGTGTGCAGAGTATTTTGGAAAGAGGGTCACACGGCAGGGTGGAATGGCTTACATAAAGCCTATGGCCAGTCCCTTCAGCTATGAAACCGAACTCTCCTGCACTAATTTCACCACCATGTCTCAGATAGTTTGGTCATCAAAGTAATTGGCCTTAAAATCATGCAATCACTCTTGGGCGATGGCATCCATGAGCCTAATCTCTTCAAGAAATGAGTCAGGCCCAGATGGTTCAAGCACGGTGGAGCTCCAGTTTACATACATGTCAATGTACTGTGGGGCTGCTCCAGCTCTGGCAGTGATGCACCCTCTGCCCCTGGGGTGGTGAGAAAGATCACATCCTCCAGAGCTGGCATGTCTTGCAGTGGATTCATCACATGTCCGAACTGCATACTGCAGGCATACGGTAGCACAGTGTAGCTGTGTTGTAATGCACTGCAAGATTGCATTGCCTCGAGCCCCAACCCTTCCAGTGCCAGGACACAATCACTTACAGGAAATTATTGTTTGCACAGTCTTGTTGGCTATCTCCACATTAACCCGTTCATAGGGTCAGCTGCAGAAGGCACCTAACTTACAAATCTCATTTTTCATGCCACAGGTAACACTTGGGCATGCAATTAGGTGGAGTGATTATTGAAGCCTGGCATATTTGGAGAACAAATAAGAAAAAGAAAAGTTTATTCAGCTCACCAACAATTCAACTGGAATGTTGAATAAGGCTAGTGGGCAGCAATGCACGGACAGATCCAATATTAATGATACATATAACAACCATGTGTACATGCCAAACATCTGTATTCCAAACATATGGAATGAAATGAAATAACGTGATTACACATTTTCAAGAAGCAATGTCACACAGACCTATAAGACCATGTATATGAAGCATATACTGGCCATATACTATTTTTATATGAATTGTTATCATATAGGTGTAGAAGAGATGGCTTTGCATGCTGATGACCCTCTTCAATAATAAGAATTTGCTCTCCAAAAAAAAAAATAATTAAAAAATACAATATTAATAAAAATAAATAAATAATAATAATAAAAAAATGTAAAAAAATAAATGAAGCTCTCTTAGGATACCTTCGCACGCGGCAATATTGCTAGGCAATTTCACTGGCAATTTGCTGGTTGCAGTGAAATCATGGACACATTTTTCTATTTTGTTGCTGTGTACAAATGGAACAATATGTCCATGATTTCACTGCAACTAGCAAATTGCCAGTGAAATTGCCTAGCAATATTGCCGCGTGTGAAGGTACCCTTAAACAGGTATTTAAGGGACATTGTAAGGTCACGGGACTTCACAGCTGTTGCCACATCTGGCACTGTTTCCAAAATTCACACCCTGGAAGCTTGAAAAATATTTTAAGGCTTAAAAACGTTCTACATGTAGACCTAATGGGTGGGAATGATCCTAACCATAAGGTTAGGTGTTCCCAGCCAGTGGGACTTCCAGAAAGTATTTAGGCCACAAACAATCAGAGAAAGTTTTAGGGACATATTAAATTTCAAACTTTTTTCCTAAACAAAGCCACATTTGCCAATTTTTTAGCAAATTGCTTGGGTTTCAGATCGCAAACCGAATAGTCGATTTGTGCTGAATTTGATATTGGAAAACATGTTCAAGGACTCACCACAGATTTAGATAAATTGCATCAGCGATCTAGTTTCCAAAATGAGTTACTTCCAGGGAGGGTTTCCACTGCTTTTTTGGTCAATCAGGAGCTCTACAAACACAACATGTTATCTATTTCAGACAATTTTGTGCTCCAAAAGTCAAACAGTGCTTAGTTATTTCCAATTCCTGTTTTGCACCGAGACAGTAGTTTTCCACAACATATTAGGTATCAGTGTACTAAGGAGAAATTGCACCACAAATAGTGTGATTCATATTCCCGTTACACTTCCGAAAATGTAAAATCTGGGGCTAAAGCAACATTTTTGTGCAAACAAGTAAAATATTATTTTTTTTCCTTCCATGTTTCCTCAAATCCTGTGATGAATCTGAAAGGCTTAATACATTTATTAAATATGGTTTTGAGCAAATAGAGGGGGTGCACTTTTTAGAATGGTGTCACTTTTAGTTATTTTCTGTCATGTAGACCTCTCAAAGACACTTCAAATGTGATGTGGTCCCTAAAAAAATTGTTTTTCTATATTTTTGGGGAAAAATGAGAAATTGCTGATAAACATTTTAGGATTATAACTTCCTAAAAAATATATATGAATGTAAAGATGTTCTGATGTAAAGTAGGGATTAGCAGGGAAGCAATATAGTACTTACTTTGGTTGTGAAAGCGTTAGAGGTAGCTGCCGCAGAGACCACATGCACCAAGGCAAGTCAAATATGCAGTATATCAAGAAAAATGATATCAAATCCACACTGCTGCCAAATAATCCAATTCACAGCAATCATTGTTGCATATGGTTGCTTATTCTATGCATTTTGAAGCCTAACCCTGCTTCTTCATAAGGAAATATAACACTGGTGTATATTTCCTGATGAAGAAGCAGGGTTGCATTTCTAAACGGGTAGAATAAAGCAGCATATGCTACAGCGATCATTTTGAATTGGATTATTTGGCAGCAGCATAGATTTTATACCATTTTTCCTGATATCCTACATAATCGACTTGCCTTGATGCATGTGGTTCCTGCAGCAGCTGGGTAAGACTCTATTGCATTTTTTTCCATAGTTTATTGATGCTGTAAAGTAGACATATGGGACATTTTATTTATTAACTACTTTATGTCACAATAACTTTTACCGTATACACTCGCGTATAAGCCGAGTTTTTCAGCCCAAAAATTGGGCTGAAAAGTACCCCCCTCAGCTTATACGTGAGTCAGTGCGTGGGCTGCTGTATACAGCGGTATAAAGCAGCCCCCGCATCCCCAGTAATGCAGGGCCCCCCCCTCATGCTCCGGTCACCTGTAAAGCAAGTTATACTTATCAGTGTCCCGCTGCCGTCCGCGCCCGCATCTGCCGACATGCGATCCTCCATCTTCATGCATCTTCTTCCTGCTTCTGTGCGCGTCGCAGGCAATGACGTCATTACCGGCGACGCGCACAGGAAACAGGAAGAAATCGCATGAAGACGGAGGATCGGGATGTCGGCAGATGCGAGCGCGGACGGCAGCGGGCACTGATAAGTATAATTTGCTTTACAGGTGACCGGAGCATGAGGGGGGGGCCCTGCATTACTGGGGCTGCCTGTATACTACCACTGGGGCTGCTGTATATAGGGGCCCTGCATTACTGGGGCTGCAATACCACTGGGGCTGCTGTATATAGGGGCTGCAATACCACTGGGGCTGCAATACCACTGGGGCTGCTGTATATAGGGGCTGCAATACCACTGGGGTTGCAATACCACTGGGGCTGCTGTATATAGGGGCCCTGCATTACTGGGGCTGCAATACCACTGGGGCTGCTGTATATAGGGGCTGCAATACCACTGGGGCTGCTGTATATAGGGTCCCTGCATTACTGGGGCTGCAATACCACTGGGGCTGCTGTATATAGGGGCTGCAATACCACTGGGGCTGCAATACCACTGGGGCTGCTGTATATAGGGGCTGCAATACCACTGGGGCTGCAATACCACTGGGGCTGCTGTATATAGGGGCTTCTGTATACACCACTGGGGCTGCAATACCACTGGGGCTGCTGTATATAGGGGCTGCAATACCACTGGGGCTGCTGTTTATACCACTGGGGCCTGCTGTATATCATACTGCTGGGGCCTGTATACCACTGCTGGGGGCTGTATACCTGTGCTGGGGTCCACCCTCGGCTTATACGCGAGTCAATAGATTTTCCCAGGTTTTGGGGGCAAAAGTAGGGGGGTCGGCTTATACACGGGTCGGCTTATACACGAGTATATACGGTATTTAAAGGCAAAAAAAATTAAAACTTTGAAAATGTTGAAGCTTTCAAATTTTTTGCAAAATGTTTAATTCTATTTAAATAAATAAATGCAAAAAATGTCATCCAAAATTTAGCACTAACATTAAGTACAACATGTTACAAAAAAACTCTGACTCAACAAGATATGTTTCCCGAGTTATGAAAAATACTAACATGTGTACTAACTAAGTGTTTGATACCTTTTATTGGCTAACTGAGAAGATGGTAAGCAAGCTTTCAAAACTCTATGGACTAGTGATGGGCGAGTCCTAAATTACTCGGAATCGCTTGACTCTAGCGAGTCCGAGCCTGGGACTCGCTACTCGTTGCAAGTCTAGCGAGTCCAATGTTAATGAATGGGGAAGCGAGTAATAGCGAGTAATGTGCGATTTACAAATCGCAGATGTGTATCAGAAAGCGCTCGCATTGACGTTTTGGAAACACAAGCAGGTGGCGTACGTGCTATTTGCAGGTAGGAGAGCAGCAACGCACTGGTCTGCCACAGAGAAAATAAAGCTGAAGGGGTTATTATGACCCAAAATCTATCAGGTGGAAAAAAGATAAGAAATAGTACCTCAGCTAAGTCTCTGACTTCAGGAAAGCTGAGTGAGTAAGCTAAGGCTGGGTTCACATTTGCGGACCCCTCCGCAGCGTTCTGCTCAGACTTGCTGCTGACAGCGGGTATCCGTGAAACGGTGCAATTGTTTAAACGATTTGGGGAGATTCAAGCTACATAGCGATGTGATATAGCGAGTCTAGCGAGTGAGAAAAAGTAAACTCTGACAAAACTAGGATTGCCATTGATTTGCATTGGACTCGTTACTGTGCGAGTAATCGCTCGGAAACTCGCCGAATACCGAGTCCTGCGAGTCCCTTACTACTCGCCGAGTAACGAGTCCTAGCGAGTAGATTCGCCTATCCCTACTATGGACTCTTCATCAGGCTTAATAGTGACACGTCTGAACACACATATATACAAATGCAGGGTTGGATTGTGCAGTAAATAAGACAGGTGACATGAAGCAGAATATAGTGGTAAGTCTTGGGAGGGGAAAGAGCACCTGGGGAAGTAAAATCAGAGTTCAGAGAAAAGAGGAACAGATAGTTTTATTGTTCTTTGATTAGGGGTTGATATGAGACTTGAAAATATCTTAAATGATGTAGAAATAAATAAATTCATGTGACACATTCATTTTTGTTCTGAATGTTTCAAAGGTCAACATAAGTTTATATTCCCAGACTTTTTTGTTTATTTCAGATTTTAAGTTACCTTTCAAAACTACTATATTCATATCCATTATGGCCACTTTACACGCTGCTACATTTCTAGCTTATCCACTGGTAACTTACTGGCTGCAGTGAAATCATGGAGACATTATTCCATTTGTACACAGCAACAAGATAGAACCATGTCTCCATGATTTCACTGCAGCCAGTAAGTTACCTGTGGATAAGCTAGAAATGCAGCCACGTGTAAAGTGGCCATTATGGTGTGATCAGGGCTACACAAGTGTTTAGGCACAGGTAGATTTGTCCTTCTTTCTTTTTTTGTGTGGCAATGAAAGTTCATCCTTCATCTGAGTTTTTACCCCATTTCTATGGCGCCGCGCATGCGCTGTGCGCGCAGCCCGACGACTTCCTGGACACCTGGCGCACAGCGCATGCGCGGAGCCATAGAGAACGGAGGCGCGCGTTCAAGTTACACTGTAAGGGGAGGCAGCAGCAGGCGACCAGGATGAGTGACAAGAGGGGGCGGGTCGGAGGAGCGCGAAACCCCGCCTCCCGGTCTTAGCTCTTCTTAAGTGTAAGCAGTTATATAAGTGCATATTTAACAGTGTATAGTGCATCAAAAGGATATAGCCACCTTCCCTGAATGCAGCCTTAGTGCTGCAGAAGGTGGCTATTTTAGCTTTTGATGTCCAGGGGGGTGACAGGTTCGCTTTAATCCTTTGAAGAGTGGGAGGAAATACGTGATAAGGGGAGTACATACAAACTCCATGCAGATTTTGTTCTTGGTGGGATTTAAATTCTGGATTCCAGCACTGCAGAGCAACAGCGCTAACCAATGAGCTATATAAATACAAATAAATAACACTAGGTAAGTCTAAGGGTACCTTCACACACGGCAATATTGCTAGGCAATTTCACTGGCAATTTGCTGGTTGTATTGAAATCATGGACACATTGTTCCATTTGTACACAGCAACAAGATAGAACAATGTGTCCATGATTACACTGCAACCAGCAAATTGCAAGTGAAATTGCCTAGCAATATTGCCGGGTGTGAAGGTACCCTAATGGTACCTTTACACGCCGCCACAACAGGATGCATACAACCCGCTACAGGCTACGATTGTAGCTTGTCGCGCCAATATCGCCCGTAATAGCGGCGTCTGAAGACGGGACGACACAGCCGGCTACAGATACCTCTGTATCCGTGCACTGCCCATAAACAGAAAGCTACATCGCCGATTGTAGCGAGCTGTATCGGCGTGTAAAGAAGCTACAGAAGGGAACTCTGGACACCCGGCGATGTAGCTGCAATGTAGCTAAGGCGTGACCCAGGCTCCGTGATACCGCGCCCCTTCAGCGATCATTGGTGGAAGATGCTGCGTTACGATTGGCCCTTGCCTCACAGCCCTCCATCTTGGATGAGCTGTCCCTTCAGCACTACACATACGCGCCGTATGCACGATCATATAGTAGTACAATTACGCGGACACACACTTGAACGAAAAATCATAAATGGCCCATGATCTACATACATTGTGCACATCCTCTCAACACATGATAACGAATAATGCTGTACACAGCGCACAAGTGTGTGTTACGTACCGCTCTGGCTTATTGTACAGCAGCTGCCGTAGAAGTGTTCCGGGTCTGGCACTGCGCGCAGCGCGCACACAGATGCACACAAACCCATACCACATCGAAAGAGATTACTCAGTACACAGATCATAGCCGTGTTGTACGGACTGCACTGTGGGTCTTCTGCAGTAGGGGCCGCATAAGTGTGTCGGCCGGGTCACTGCGCGTTGGGCTACTTATAAAGGTGCGTCACCCCGACAGCGGCCGTAATGACGTCATGACGTTGGTTTCATTTTCACTCTGCCTGCAAGGTGCCAGCCCCGCCTCTGCACACACCATAGCAGTCATGGCAGCCGTTCACCGCGCCGCAATGTGGGGGATGGCGGAGCTGATCATCCTCATTGATCAGTGCGACCGTCGGGACTATTGGGGCCACCATCACCACCGGCACCCCAGGCTGCGCAATCGGTGCACCGTGCGGCGGATCCAGCGGGCCCTGCTCTGCCAACTGGGGGTACAGAGGACAGTAAAAGCGATCCAAAAAAAGATCGCTGACTTGAAGCATAAGTGCCCAGGTCGCATACTGGACATCCGTGCCAGGATTGCCAGGCTGCGTGGTGAGTAATTGTTGGCCCAAAACACACACCGCCACATGTGCATGTCCCACAATACACAAAAAATGATGGAAACATATGACAAGGGACAGTGTGGCCTACACAATCAAACACATCTTCACAGTGTTGTGCTCATCCACTCAGCCCTAAAAATGTCTCACACGCACAGTACATGCATACAACATGAGTGTATGCATCCAGCATCACCTGGTTGATGCTAAGTAAGGCTGGGGTCACACACACAGATATCTGGCCACATATTGTTTGCAGATCTCTGTTTGCAGTCAAATCATGGTCCGATGTTGACATTTGTAGACAGCCTCAAAATGGATCAATGTGTCCATGCTTTCACTGCAACCAGAGATATGTGAACAATATCTGGCCAGATATCTGTGTGTGTGTGAGCCCAGGCTTAGCCGTCAAATACATAGCCACACAAGCTATTTGTAGGACAACAATGTGTAGGCATGATCTTATAACGTCTTTTCTGTTCAAATTTCAAACTAGATGCTGAATCCTCATCTGAAGAAGGGCCCCATGCCCCACCCCCAGGTGGCCCATCAAGAACCCCGCCACATCAGGCTCAAGTGGCACCCTTGTCCCCAGGGTCAACACCTTCCCCCGGGCCTCAGGAGCCAGACGTGCCCTCACCCACCGGGACAGAGGACGTGGAGGACCAGTCAGCACCTGGCAGCCCGCTGGAGTGTGACCAGCTGTCCCCATCTTCCTGGCTGCTGGAGGAACACATCACCTCCCCACAGGAGGGCGAGGAGCTGCAAGTACCTGGCGGCCCAGAGGAGGGTTTGCCCCGTAGCCCAGGACCACTATTGCCCCTGAACCACATAATGTGGCCACGGAGCCCCAGCCCGGGAGTAACACCACCTCCCACTGTCTCGAGCTCAGTGGCGAGTCCTGGGGTGACCATGTCCCCACACAGTGACTATGGTGGTAAGTGTGTTATGTTGCCACAGACACCCTGCACACTGTTGCTTAAATTTCATCTGGGCCAAAACTATTTATCTAAACAAAGTAAACCATGTTGGTTCCCCATTTTTGCAGATGGTGAACGTGCGGGTTCATATGGATGGAGCTTGACCCCATCTCCCTCCCCTTCTGATGGTGAACTGGAGTTGGAGGAACAGGGTAAGTGGATGGTTGTGGCCAGTCATGACTACCCATCAGCAGCGACGACTGTGTACTAAAGTGTGTGTTTACTCCCAATACAGGTGCCCCTACCATGGAGGAATTCATCCAGGCCCATCAGGCATTTGTCGCCCGTTTGACCACGGCTCTACAGCGTGGGCTGCAGGACCTTGGCCGGGTGGCTCAAATGCTGGCGGCCCTACAGCCACAACATGGATCCCACCCATGAATTTGATGGATGCATTGTATCCTGGCCAAACATGGCCCCACAAACAGTTGTCCTTGTTGGACCATACAATTTTCACATGTTGGCTTGTTGCCTTGCAAAAGTGAAAATTTTTTTCTTGTTTTTTTTGCCCCGTTGGGCTCTTTTCTTATAGTGTCCCACATTGGGACCATCACAAGTGTGGACTGGCTAGCCCCATCTGGCCTACAATACCTATACTGTCCCACATTGGGACCATCACAAGTGTGGACTGGCTAGCCCCATCTGGCCTACAATACCTATACTGTCCCACATTGGGACCATCACAAGTGTGGACTGGCTAGCCCCATCTGGCCTACAATACCTATACTGTCCCACATTGGGACCATCACAAGTGTGGACTGGCTAGCCCCATCTGGCCTAAGCATTCTGTGTATGATGGCAAATGTCTGTGACACATGTATGTTTACAATACAATGCTGGTGTAAGTTTGTTGTACGCTCCTTCATGTGACCTTACTAATATTTGGTGGCCAAACCTCACCATAAGCTAACTATGTTAGGCACATCACAACATCCCTTTGTGAATGTGCTAAGACATTCCAAATGAACCGATGGTGATCCTGCTCAGCGAGCAGTGGGCCATATTGTGTGGCTTGGGGAAACCTATTATTGGCCACAATACCATTCACCCACAAAAACCCCCACAATCCTTATTCCTAAATAAATACACAATTGTGTGAATAAAACAATTTTATTCCAGGCTGGATATAAAAGGAAATAACAAATAATATTATGTATTCCTGGCAAAAATAATTTTCAAATTAGGCCAAAAGCCAATAAAGAAAAAACAAAATTCAAAGGAGATTCCTCCAAATTATACAGTCCAGACTGACAATTCTGTGCATTGGCTACTAGTGTCCAACTTATTCTTCCTCTGTCGGCTCTGACAATGCCGGATCCCCCCTCCTCTCAGGGCAGCCCCGACCTGCCCGAGGACGTCTTGTTGAACGACGACGTGTTGGGGGGGGAGGGGTTGACTGTGGCGGGGCCAGTCTTCTCACGGGCCGAGATGGGGCAGCAGGGGAAAGGGGCCATACATTGTGTTGCATGGGGGGGGGGGGACGTGGCATCCCCATTGAAGGGCCCCATCATCGGCAGCATTAGCGGCATTGTTGAAGACCCTCAGAAGGATCTTTTTTTGGAGCGGCTCCATCCCTCGCAATCTGTCGCTCATGTAGAGGGCGGTGCTGTCGATGTGGGTCCGCTGTTCGCTCAACAGCACGCGTCGGGCCCAGGTCGCCAGCTCCGTCTCTGGTGGTGCAGGACGTCGGCGGCGACGGATCCCGGAGCTGGGACCTGGGCCTGGACCCACATCACTCGCCCCGCCCTCCTGCTCAGCCCCAGATGTCATGGGCTGAGCATCATCAGCGACAGATTCCTCGGCAATGGAGCCGTCCTCTTCTGGGGCCTGTGGGTGGAGAAAAAAAAAACACATTAGTGAAGGCAATATCAACTGTATACATTCACAACAGGACTCTAGATACCACTCCCACACACACCAAGGCCAACTAACAGAATGGAAAATGATGAAAAACACAGTAAAGCACAAAAGGTTAAAGACCACAACACCAGTGGTTCTCCTGTACACTCACCTCGACCATTCCAGGAACTCAGCTCAATACATAATTAGGTGTTCGTCACGGAGCCGTAATCCAATATTAGGACATGTCACCACAACACCTTGATACTGGGGGCTGTGCTGCCCAATGACACATATTGGGAACCTTTCCATTTGCACTCCTATTATGGTGAGAATCCACCACACAGTCAACTACCTTTAACCCACTGGCAACAAACCCAACACACATATGTGGCAGCACCATTTACTACATGGTACTATGTGGCTGTTTGAGAACACACCACCTGCTATCTTGAAACCCTTAAATAAGTCACCTAAACATACCAAGATGTTGTGGAAGATGCAACATTGGAATACGGCTGGAAGCATAGAATTGAAAAGCCTTCCAAGTCATGGAAGGAGGGCAGATAGATTGACACCCCAAGGTTTCCCGCAGCAAGGAGGAAAATATGCAAACAAATTTGGTGTGAAGGATTTATAGAAGCACACATGTGAAGGAAACATTGTGGGCCACCACTGTCACACAATTACCCACCTCCTGTGGCGCAGATGGTGATGCAGCCGGGCCTACATGGGACGCAGCAACGGGGCAGTTGGTCGTCATTTGATGCGGGTGAACCTCGCCCAGGATGAAGGTGAAGAGGGGATAGTACCATAGGGTAGGTGATGGTACCTCCTCAGCTCCAGCCCCTGAGCGACGGCGCTGGTACAGAATGTGAGCCCGCATGAACGCCGACCTCATGTTTTTGATCTTAAGTGCCACCATATGCTGGTCCCACGTCTTGCCTACCCTTGGCTCCAACCGATTTGCCAGAGCCACAAGAGTCCTGTAGGCCTCGGCCCTCGCTGCCCGATTTTTATATTCGGGCAGCGAGCTGCGCCACAAACATTCGTGCCGCTGATACTCCGTGAGAAGCTGGGACTCCAATTCCACAGTACCCCTCGGCATCTGCCGATGACAAAATACACCAAAAACACACAGTCACAACACAAGCCATACCGACATTTCACAACTTGCCACAAAGATACACATGCTCATTAACTTTCTACAGGGATTATCTATGCAGCTATTTTGTGGAGTGAAACTGGGCATGAGTGGGGCATTTTCTCTATCTCACACCGCTACAAACTCAAACACATGTATGCAGCCAATATCAAGCACCGGATATCGGTGTCCACCTACAGATGTTTCAAACATGATTTAAGTCCCCAATGTACCTATTGAAACACACCTTGACACGGTGTGTGCGTACATACCTGTAGAGGGCAACATGTGACCAAACACATTGTGTGCTAACTAGTACCTGGGCACTGTCCAAAATGGTTAGGGGTCACTATATGAGAAAGGAGGGCTGGGTGTGTGCCAACATTGCACATACTACATGTAATGTGCACCCAGATGATCATGTTGGTGTTCCTCCAGACGTGGAAGTACCATTTTAACACATGTACCCAACATCCCTGGAATGTACGGCACAATTCTACCACCCCTGAAATGTTGATGTGAAGTACCAGCCAAAGAAATAACACCTTGCTCTGTTGCCATTGCAAAAAAGCAGAAGGTGCAATACATACTTACACTATATAAGTAGAGGCACTACCTGGCTATTGGGCGACACAGAATAAGGTAGACATATTTAATATTACCTGTTAAAATTTTTCATGCCGCATAAAGCATGGCCATACACACATCGCCTAAGCTGCCTGTGCCAGAACCAGCTGCGTTCATTACATTTTCATAGAAACCGCTAAAGAGGCTTACCGTCAGAGCAACAGAAGTCAAACAGGACACTAGTAGCTCAATGCACATCGACGTCTGAACAAGGTGCAGTGGCCATTGACCTGGCTTTATAGTCCGGTACACCAATCACAGCGGACACAATTATGCACATCGTGATGGGGCACCTGGGTGCGGATTAGACTTCCGCTACTTGGTGGAGATCGCTGAATCGTGATAAGTTGGCGGCCCTTTAAAAGCTGCCCAGGCCCCCAAACATTACGCTTGCTGGCCAGACCCATTAGGTAAGTGTTTGTGGACACACATGGAATTTGCGCTGGGTGGGGTGCATATGTTGATGTTCTTGGAGAGCGCCGGCCACTGCTGTAGCGGACTATATAGGGGTTTGTATTGTTGGGGACGATATAGTGTACTGTGTGGATTTGGTGTCGGCATTTTGTCTGGCCCTTGACACTTTGGTTGTGATACATTGCTGTGTTTGTTTCCAGACAACATACAGGAGAATGGATGCATGACTGTAGACAGAACTGTGTAACTCATGTCGACTGGATCGATTTCTGCATACTGGTTGTGGCCAATGGAGACTGGGTCCAACGGGAATAGGATCACACATGGCTTAGAGGTGTGGCGCTCCAGACATAGCATAGATGTGTAGTAAAAATGACACCTTCAAAAACATATGAAAGCATGGTTAAGCATCCGCAGTCATGTGCAATGTTGTTTGGTTCATGTAGCCTTTCCTCAACCTTCCATATCGGGGTACGTCACATTTGTTATTCTTCTCATTTTTACTGTAATCAATTGACATTATGGGCGGTGTAATGGCTTCTGGGACCTGTTTGAGCAACATTATTGGTGACACATGTCCCTTTCTAACTCACCTAGGTGCAGATGTGTGAATTTGGGGACCTCCGATTGAAGTTGATGTACAGGAGCACACTCTCATTCGCCGTGTTCCATTTTGTTTGTGGTGACTACTGGGTGTTTGCCGTCCTTGCTTCAGGGTTGTGTTTTGGGCCCACACAAGAGATCCCATCCTCTTGGCTATAGTGTGTAATGGAAAAGAGGTGTGACTTGCTTAACCTGCTGACATGGCCACATATTGTTCTATGTACTCATGTTGTGTATTCTCATCTACAGGTGCTGATATTGAGGATGCAGAATATCCATGACCGCAATGTTATCGTGGCTCTTGCGTTGGTGGAAGAGCAAATGTGGCTTCAGGATCGGTATGAAAGGTTGATGAGGCGCAGACAGCGGAGGTTGTGGACCCGGGATTGGCTTCTCAGGCGGGAAACCCGGGGCCACATGCAGCTGTTGCGGGAGCTGGAGCTTAACTGTCCTGATGATTACCGAAACTATCTCCGTATGCCCGAGGACTGTTTCACCTTCCTATTGGAGCGTGTTGGGCCAATGATAGCGCGTCAGGACACTATAATGCGCCCATCAGTATCAGCTGCTGAGTGGTTGGCGATAACTTTGCGGTTCCTGGCTACAGGGCAGTCCATGACATCACTCACATACATGTCACGTGTCTCCCTGTCCCTGCTGAGCCGCCTGATCCCTGAAACGTGTTGGGCCATCTGGAGAGCTCTGCAGCCAGCCTACATGAAAATGCCTCTAACCGCCGCAGAATGGCTGGAAGTAGCCCGAGGGTTTGAAACCCGGTGGAACTTCTCCAACTGTGGCGGGGCATTGGATGGTAAGCACGTGAGGATTACCAAACCTGCCCACTCTGGCTCTTTGTATTTCAATTACAAAGGGTATTGTAGTATAATCCTCATGGCTGTAGTGGATGCCAACTATGAGTTCCTCTACGTGGATGTTGGAATGCCTGGTCGCAACTCAGATGGGGGGGTGTTTGCCCTAAGCTCCTTGGCAACACTACTAGGGAATGGTGGGCTAAACTTACCCTCAAATGAGCACACGACCGAACATCTCAACTTTGCGTTTGTGGCGGATGAAGCATTCCCACTTCAGGAGCACCTACTGCGGCCATATCCCCAGAGGGCCCTTACTTCTGAGAGACGCATTTTCAACTACCGGCTATCCCGGGCCCGCCGTGTAGTTGAAAATGCGTTTGGGATAATGGCGAATAGATTCCGGATTTTTCATACGCCTATACATATGAAACCGGAGTCTATTGATGCGGTAGTGGTGGCCTGCTGTGTGCTGCACAACTTCCTGCGTCGTAGGGATAGAGCATCATACACGCCAGGAGGTTATGTAGATAATGCGGACGCTACAACAGGGGAGCTCCGTCCAGGGTCTTGGCGTGATGATGGCCATGTGATTGTGCCACTCCAGCCGCAGAGCCATGGCCGCACTCGGCAGGAGGCCAGGGACAGTAGAGACGCTTACTGCTCCTACTTCAATGGGTCTGGTGCAGTGAGCTGGCAGGACCAGGCCATATAATGTGGCTGGCTCTGGGAGTTGCTTTTTGTGGTTTCAATGGAGGTGACAGCAGGTTAGCTGCACCCCTTTAATTTTCGGTTGACCTTTTTCATTATCTTTGTTTTCATTATGTGCATGAGGTTTCATTATGTAGTTAGTTAGTTAGTATTTGTTGATTTTTTTTTTTTTGCCATGCACAGTTTTCAATGTGTGGTGATTAGGTTATCCGTTTAATGTGGCTGATTAATGTCACCTGCTCTTGAATTGTACATTGTTTTTACTTTCTGTTTATTTTGTTTACACAAGACAAGGTCAAGATTCATGCAATATATTAAACCTTTTTCTGTTGGATCCAACATCATCTGTGTGAGCCTGATTACTTGCTGCAGGAGGGCAATGTGATGCAGGGTTGGGTGGGGGCCTGGGATTTCCGAGCCACCTATTGGCTGGGATTGTGCACACAATATGTGTGGGTAGCCATGTTTTTCTGAAAGTATTTTGGCCAACAGTGTTTGTGGCCATTGTGCGTACATGATCCTTTATTTTGTTGTAGGCAGAGTGTCCCCTGCACACAGCACATTGATGCAGGACATATTCTTGTCAGGGGTTTTCTCATACACTGTCACACAGATCTTTGACTTGTTGCCTTGGAAGCTGTTCCACTACATTCACATCTGTCAGCACATATATTAAACCCCATTCAGCCTGTATTCACACATACTTCGCCACAGTTGTCACAGATAGAATTTTGACAGAAAACGCACATACTGTGTTTTGTAAGCCGCTAATGTGTGCCACACAAACGCACCTCAGTGCAATCGGCACACGCGGCTGTCACAAGCGCTGATCGTGCGTGACAAGGCAAACACTTGTATTACGCACACATAGCCCCGGACCGCTACTTTAATACACACGGGATATGTGACTGGCCACCGCTCTAGTGTGACCCATTACCATCGATTTCGATGCATTCGCCAGGCTCCGCCATGTCACAAGCGCTTATTCCGTGCCACACTCCGCTCACTAGTACGGCACGTCTCGGCCATCCGCCCTTTCCGTCGTGCCCAATCACAACTCCGTACTGTTGGCCAATGGTTGTGGTTTGGGCGCGGCGTACAGGTCTGTGGCACGCCTATTTGTTTTACGTCCTGCCTTTGTTGCTCCCAGATCACTCTGTAGTGGCGGTGTGTAAAGCTGGTACGCTGAGCTACAGACGGCTACTTGCGACACCCGGCGATGTATGTAGCTGTAGATGTGGCGTAGCGTAGCGCACCTTGTGGCGGCGTGTAAAGAGGGTGCGGTTCCCGTTGGTAACCGTTCGGCCGTGCTCGTGCACATGAAGTTGCCGTTGGTATCCATCCTGTTGTGGCGGCGTGTAAAGGTACCATAAGAGATGGCAGGGTGTTCTGGCTGTGCAGCATCTAATCACCACACCAGGTGAATTTCTGGACCAAAGCCTTAAAGGGAACCAACCACCTCAGATGACGACTATAAGCTGTTAATACATGTCCCTGCACCCTACCTACACCATTCCACTTATGTTTTTCTTAAGAATATTGATAAATGTAAACCGAAATAAACACTTTATAAAATTACATGCCTGCGTACTTCTGGGCGTCTCCTTCTGGGTCAGTTACTAGAGGGCTGTGTCTCCAGCAGCATGACTGGCTTCTCTAGCCCTCCCTCTTACTTTGCAGGACATCACATGAAGGGACGAAAGCTGCCTTGCGTGCCCGCCCACTGATAGATAACATCACGCCCTTCATGTGAAGTCCTGCAAAGTAAGAGGGAGGGCTAGAGAAGCCAGTCATGCTGCTGGAGACACAGCCCTCTAGTAACTGACTGAGAAGGAGACGCCCAGAAGTACACAGTCATGTAATTTTATAAAGTGTATATTTCGGTTTACTTTTATCAATATTCTTAAGAAAAACATAGGTGGAATGGTGTAGGTAGGGTGCAGGGACATGTATTAACAGCTTATAGTCGTCATCTGAGGTGGTTGGTTCCCTTTAACATCCTGTTTTCTCCTTGACTTTTTTCTGCATTGATGTTAGGCAGATCAGCAACTTTGGTTTGATTACAGGTCATATGAGGTATATGAGGTATTTCATCTTGTACATTACACTCTAAGGTGAGATTGCTTATTGCAGATAGAGACATATCACCCCTCTGTATAAACATTACTATCTGATGGGCAGTCTTGCAGCACTGGGGTCCTTGGTTAAAATCCCACCAAGGACAACTTCCTCAAGGATTTTGTATGCTCTCTCCTTGTTTGTGTGGATTTCCTCTGGGGTCTCTGGTTTCTTCCAACACTCCAAAGCGATATTGATAGGGAATTTAGATTGTGAACCTGAATGGGGATAGTTTTAATGACATCTGTATATCACTGTGAATTAATGGCGCTAGTGAATTAATAAACATTATTATTATTATAGCATTTTTCCTGATTCTAGAGATTAGACTCTCACCAAGACATACCAAATGCCATAAATATCATAAAGTAAAAATCTATTATAAACCTCAAACTTGCCTCAACTAACCCCAGCTATTATACAACCAAAACCTTTCTTCACATGCATTGCTGAGATGTGGCATAAGATTGTCATTGATTATTGTTGATGAAACATTGGTTCTAAATCTATGGGCATTTTTTGATAAGTAAGGTGGATTCAGATTTTATGTGATTTTATGTGATTCTTGGTTCAGTATTCCAGTGGCATCAGTTTTTATTAAAGAGAAGAGAAGTATAAGTTTTCCTGTAAAACTATTTCTTCATTTAGTATCTAATGCTGATTTTAGTCTAAAAAGAAGTATGTCAAAACTGCCTGTGTGACTCCAGCCTTTCAGAAGTTACTTAGGTTATCCTCTGATCTCTTTTCTTATCCGCGTGATGTCCATTTTAAATAGGACAGCACACTGACCCATAGCATTCAATGAAACCATTCTAACATCCGTCTGTTTAATGAAACTGTGTGTGCATTGTGTTAAGCTCAGTGCATGTCCTCTGCGTATCAGACTCCTTTGAAGTCTATGTGCATCCATAAATATGGATAAAAAACAGACATCAGTTTTACATCACTTTCTCATGTGTTTTTCATCTGTATCTTACTGATCTGTTGCTAAGTATCAAAGGAGAAACATTCAAATAGATTACCTCCTTCAGACTTTAAAGGGAACCTGTCACCCCCTTTGGTCATTTTAAACTGTGCCCCCCATCTTAAACATAATGTAAATGGGGTTCTAGTAACCCCCTGTATGTGCCGAGGTGTGCCCCTCATACCTGAGAAAAGAAGTTTTATTCTCTGCCATCCTGCATGCTATTAGGTCCAGGAGGCTGCTCTGTGGTCTTGATGTATAAGGTCCTCGTCGCCCCTCCGGGCTGCAAAACCCGCCCTGCATTTTTAAAATCCCTTCTGTTGCCGGCGCGATAAGTGAAAGCCGCACTCGTGCCTGCACAGTGGAGCTGGTCACCGTGCTCCATTGAAGCTAGTGCTGAAGTCTCACGAGACTTCACAAATCTTGTGAGACTTTGGTGCAAGTCTCGCGAGTTTTGTGAAGCCTTGCAAGACTTTGGCACTAGCTTTAATGGAGCATGGTGTCAAACTCCACTGCGTAGGCACAAATGCGGCTGTCACTCACCGCTCCAGGAACAGGAGGGGCGGTAATTTAAAAAAATCAGGGTGGGTTTTGAAGCCCGAAGGGGCGAAGAAGACCTTATACATCAAGACCACAGAGCAGCCTCCTGGACCTAATGGCATGCAGGATGGCAGAGAATAAAACGTCTTTTCTCAGGTATGAGCAGCACATCTGGGCACATACAGGGGCTACAAGAACCCCATCTACATTATGTTTAAGCTGGTGGGCCCAGTTTAAAATGCGCAAAGGGGGAGCAGGTTCCCTTTAAGAACAGATGAGAAAAAAACAAATGGCAAATGGAGGCAAAACATATGATATGAAGGAAGACTAGTCTAATTTCAATGGATGGAAAATCAGGAACGGATGTTTGTATGTAGGCTTGTAATGGCATAGATTTTTTATCAGATAGTATCAGACCTCATAAAAATATGGAAGAATTTTACTAGAATCATATGCATTTCCTTCCCTATTCACTTATCATTTGCAATATATGAACTTGACCAAAATTTCTTCACAAATGGAAATTAATATTTTTAAAAATTTAGGTAAAGGAAATATTTCATGATGATTGTATACCTCAAATTAATAACATCTATGTACAGGCTCTTACATGCTGATTAATTCCATACCTTGGTTCTAAAAATCCATTTTGCAGTTTCTGAAATATCCAGAATTAAAGTAAAATGCAGATAGGCTGCAAGTGTTTCAGAGTGGAACATTGCAATTGAAGCTCTCCTGTCCTCCTTATTCCCCGCCTGCTGCCTGCCTTGTCTTTTTAACAGGTTAGGGTAGGCAGGTCACTGATTCAAGATGGACCTGAAAGTAAGACACAGAAGGTAGGCAATAGATGCAGGAATAGGGTGAAAGGGCAGAGAAGCTGCAAGTGCAAAGTCCCATCCTGAAACACTTGAAGCTCAATTCCATTTGATTTCAGTGCTATTTCTCAGAACCAGAAAAATAGATGTCTACAATCAATGTATGGAAATAATCAGCATGTAAGAGCCTGAGCTTATATGCAGGGGTGTAAGTGGAGGCTCATGGACCCCAATTCAATAAATCGATCAGGGACCCTAATTATTGCAATCATTAAAAGTATTGATTTTTTCATATACTGTAGGCCAAAGGGACATTTAGGGCCCCTTAGGCTCCAGGGCCCAGGTTCGATTGCAAACTCTGCAACTATTGTAGCTACATCTCTGCATACTGTCTGTTGCTTGATGTATAAAATCATCATGATAGGTTGTACTGTTACACGCTTCAATGTTGAAACAATATCACAAACGATCTCGGGGGCGCGCAGTCATTAGGACATCGTTTAGAGAACATTGGTGAGATGTCACACGTCTAGATATCGTGCACAATGCACCAACGATCCAGTGAGCAGGTATCGTTTGCACAACCCAGCGAACGATACTTGTTCACTGATATGAATGGGCAAAGTCGTGAACGACATCGTTATCCCGGTGTCACACAGAACGATGCAGCAGGTTGGCTGAGCGTGGATTGACTGATTAGAGAACATGTTCTCAAATCTGCGATCAATGATCCAACGATTTATCGTACTCGTATCTCGGTGTTACACACATTGATGTCCTAACGATGTCGTTTGAATGACTCCAAACCTGTGACTTTTGAGCGATATCGTTCACGATGGGCCTTAAGAGATATCTATAGTTCTACACTTAGTTTTAATTATGAATAACACAGTGGACATAGTTTTATATGTAGTATTAATGTTTCATTTATTCTGAAACATTATGCTTTTTTAGTAGCACCTTTAAATGTGTACTCTCATCTGAGATGATATACCATGTACCATAAATGTCCAATAGCTACGGGTGCCCACTGTGTGAACCCTACTTATCTTCCGAACGTGGCTCCTTCTTGTTAAAAGGATGCCTATGTGTGTAGCATGCCTCAGTAGCAGAGATGGGTTCAGCAGACCTGGCTGAACTTTAAAAAAGTAAAAAAATGGCCGAGTTTGAGATTGGACTTGACCCACACTTGAGCCCAAACACCATATAAGTCTATGGGACCCTAAACTACTGTGATAGAAAATGGTGGCTAAGGGGCTGCAAAAAGAGGCAAACTGCAGAATAATTATACTTACCAGATTTCATGCTTCTGTCCCTGTTTCAGCTTATTAAACCTTATGCATATTTCTTTGCTTCCCCGCATGTCCTTTATGACAGCATCTGTGATTGATTGCAGTCAAATTGTGCCCCACTCACTGTGCAAGCATCTGTAATTGGTTTCCCTCATACTAGTGTATAAATAAATAATTAATTGAAAAAATGTCATGGGTTATCCCGTATTTTCATACCCAGAGCAATTAAACTGGAGGTTGCAGCCTGCAGCCATGTGCTTTATCTTGGCTGAATAGCAATATAGGGGAGACCCCCATGCCATTTTTTTATTATGTAAATAAACAATTTAGATACCCAGCTCAAATAAAGCAGACAGCTGGGGGCTGGTGATCTCAGTGTGGGGAGGCCCATGGTTATTATTCCCTCCAAAGGGTAAAAATAGCATCCTGCAACCACCCCAGACTTGGTGTATCCATTAGGTGCACCAGATCATGGTGCTTTACTTTGCCTATCCTGATTTCACTGGTGTTGTGGCAATCCAGGTAATGATTAATGGAGTTAAAGTTACTTATGTCCAGCAACCCAAGAAATCATTACACATCACAATTCACATTACATCAATATGGTTGGTGAAGATGGAGTATTTATATTTCAGATATTTATGGTTTATCCAAATGATATGCTATAAGTATCTTATACATTTTTTTCTTACCTCTGAGACTCAAACTTATGTTCAGTCTTCAATGAATCCCACCTTTAGGTCTGAAATCCATCTCCAGAGCAGCATATAACAGGAAAAGTCAGTTGATCTATAAGAAGATATGACAAAGCACACAGACATCTTGATAAGGTAAAAAATGTTTTTACCGTGTTAGCCAGTAGATAGCAAAATTTTAAAATGTGAGAGTCCTCAGTGGTTGATACCTTTTAATGGCTAACTGGAAAAATGGTAAGTAAAGCAAGCTGTCAGGACACTATGGCCCCTTCATCAGGCTGATAATGACACAAATTCTGAACACACACACATATATGCATAAGCAGGGTGAGATGATGCAATAAATACTACAGGTGACATAAAGCAGAGTCAGTCTTGGGATGGGGAGAGGAGCTTGGGAGGTAAAATCAAAATTCTGAGATAAGAGGAACAGATTGCATTATTGTTCTCTGATTAGTGGTCTGTGGAGACCTGAAAATCATCAATCCCTGTGTTTTCCAGGAAGGTTTTGCAGGCATTTATTCTATCCTGGTGTGGAATGTTGCTGTACAGAGATTCCGCATCCATGGTGGCGAGGATGGTTCCTACTAGGAGAGGACCTATTGCTGACAGTTTATTCAATAGGTCAGTTGTGTCCTGAATGTAGCTGGATGTTTCTTTTAGCAGGGGTTTGAGAACACCCTCTTCTCAACCAGAAATTTGTTCGATGAGGGTGCCCACACATGAAATGATTGGTCTCCCTGGATTTCCTGATTTGTGAATTTTGTATAGATGTGTGTCTTCAGATTTCGTGTCTTTATCAGCTTGATGAAGGGACTATAGTGTTCCAAAAGCTTGCTTTACTTACCATCTTTTTAGTTAGCCATTAATAGATATCCCTCATGGAGGACTCTCAGATTCTAATATTTTTCCACATCACAAAGTATTCACTGATCTCAGGGAGACCAGTCCAAGAAAACACTGCGGGCAGCTGGCTAAAGCACTCAACACAGTGAATTCCTAGGTGCATTGCCTCCTGGGAATTATGAATATGCAAATAAGTCTGTGGAGCCTCGGTTAGGAGTCTCAAACACAGGACTAGCCAGATATCCTTCCAGTGAAGGACCCAGTCAAGGGGTGGCTCCTTGCGGAGAACACCATAACCACCATGTTAAGTGACCCTTTTAGTCAATATCCAGCTCTTTTACAAGCTTAGAGATATGACAAGGGAATACCAAGACCAGGTATCCATCCACAGACAGCTGTTTCGGGGTGTTGCCCCTCATCAGTGTGGAGTAGGGTTCTGGCTAGGTGGAAGCAAGGCATAGTAGACCAACATCACAAAGTATTCACTGATCTCAGGGAGACCAGTCCACGAAAACACTGCGGGCAGCTGGCTAAAGCGCTCAACATAGTGAATTCCTAGGCACATTGCCTCCTGGGAATTATGAATATGCAAATAAGTCTGTGGAGCCTCGGTTAGGAGTCTCAAACACAGGACTAGCCAGATATCCTTCCAGTGAAGGACCCAGTCAAGGGGTGGCTCCTTGCGGAGAACACCATAACTCTTAGCTTGTAAAAGAGCTGGATATTGACTAAAAGGGCCACTTAACATGGTGGTTATGGTGTTCTCCGCAAGGAGCCACCCCTTGACTGGGTCCTTCACTGGAAGGATATCTGGCTAGTCCTGTGTTTGAGACTCCTAACCGAGGCTCCACAGACTTATTTGCATATTCATAATTCCCAGGAGGCAGTGCGCCTAGGAATTCACTGTGTTGAGGGCTTTAGCCAGCTGCCCGCAGTGTTTTCTTGGACTGGTCTCCCTGAGATCAGTGAATACTTTGTTATGTTGGTCTACTAGGCCCTGCTTCCACCTAGCCAGAACCCTACTCCACACTGATGAGGGGCAACACCCCGAAACAGCTGTCTGTGGATGGATACCTGGTCTTGGTATTCCCTTGCATATCTCTAAGCTTGTAAAAGAGCTGGATATTGACTAAAAGGGCCACTTAACATGGTGGTTATGGTGTTCTCCGCAAGGAGCCACCCTTGACTGGGTCCTTCACTGGAAGGATATCTAGCTAGTCCTGTGTTTGAGACTCCTAACCGAGGCTTCACAGACTTATTTGCATATTCAATATTTTTCCACAGACATCTTGAAGCACTTCAATTTCTATAACAGAAATAAAATCAGAGATGTAGCATCAGTGTTCTCACCATATAAAATTACTTTGCTCAAATATTGCAATTCTCTATTAAGTGGCCTCCCCCTCACTAGATTTTCTCCTCTCCAGTCCATCCTTAATGGAGCAGCCAGGATCACCCATCTGGCCAATCGGTACTTAGATGCCTCCGCTCTGTGCCAGTCATTGCACTGGCTGCCCGTACACTACAGGATCAAATTCAAATTGCTTGTTCTCACCCACAAAGCTCTTCACAGTGCAGCACCCCCCTACCTCTCCTCCCTCATCTCTGTCTATCACCCCACCCGTTCTCTACATTCTTCAAATGACCGTCGACTAACATCTGCACTAATCTGATCCTCCCACTCCCGGCTCCAAGACTTCTCCAGAGCTGCACTAATCCTCTGGAATGCTCTACCCCAAGAAATCAGTACTATCCACAACTTGCATGGCTTCAGACGATCCCTAAAAACACATCTTTTTAAGGCGGCCTTTCATACTCCTTATTAGAATTACTTTGTACTGTAAATAGTGAATGGGCTATCTCTCTTGACATTACTCTTCTGCAAACTCCACCAAACCAAAAAGATCTACACAGACTGTCTGATGACCATTCATGTAAGCTTATTTCTATCCCCCATTTCCTCAAGATGTCTGGACCATTAGTGCAATAAGCCCTTGTACCTTGTGCAACCCCCCTATCCCGTTGTAGATTGTAAGCTCTTTTGAGCAGGGTCACCTTCATTTCTTGCTTTATTTATTGTATTTTCTTTTTACATTGATTCTATGCGTATTGTTTTGTATCCAATTATTGTACTGTATTCGTTCTCTACTGTAATTACTTACTGTATTATATTTTCTGTACTCTAACCACTGCATTGTAAAGCGCTACGGAATATGTTGGCGCTATATAAATAAAGATTTATTATTATTATTATTATTATTATTATTATTATTATTATATATTCATGGGTGGGATTAAATTTTTAACAACTGGTTCTCTGTTTGTGTTAGAAAAGACACACCTGTTTAGAAATTCTTGCTCATTTAATTGCCAAACACCTTTTTCTAACATTACCCATTTTCATGCACTTTCCTAAACCAGAAAATACAAGTAATGATATCTAAAAGTAAAGACATTTTCTCATTTTTACCTTATTTATACCTTCATATACTGTACAGCTCATTACCTCCTGTCAGGTCCAGATTGTTCCAGCCTCTGTTAGTCACTTTCTTAGTATGGTGAATAGTATTAATTGGTTTTCTACATGTGTTGAAAATTAATACTAAAGCCAACCTGTGGAAATTGGAAAGTATGACCTCCTGTCGATCTTGCCTTAATTGTCTTCTGTACCTAATCTCTGACTTCAGTTGCCACAGAGCAAATATATACAATATACCACCAAACCATGACTAGACCACATATTACCACCACATAGTGACTGAATAATATCACATACAAGGGAAAACTACAGCCACACCATGACTAAATACGACTATACAGATCATTAATAAACTGAATACTACTATACAGATCATTAATAAAAACCACAATACTAATAACCCTAATATTACCATTAATGTCATTATGCAGTGGAACTTTGTATATAGAATACAGTGTACAAGTAATATAGTAATCACCAGTCACATTACACAAAGGAGCACCGTATATACTACTGTATGTGCACAAGTATTACAGTGATCAACAATAACATTATACATAAAGCTCTGTATATAGTGTACAGGTAATACAGTGATCATTGGTGATATTATTATGCACAGGAGCTCTGTATATAGTGCATAGTGTACAGGTAATATAAGTCCAAAGAAAACAGGCAGCACATCCAAAAAAACAAAAAAATTGTGGACAAAGTTTTATTTGGCCCTTAGTGCTGCAATGTTTCAGCTTACTAGAAGCCTTTGTCAAGCAAAGGTGCTTGATAAAGGCTTCTAGTAAGCTGAAACGTTGCACCACCAAGGGCCAAATGAAGCTTTCTCCACATTTTTTTAAATTTTTTTGGATGTGCTGCCTGTTTCTTTGGACTTATGTTTACATTTGAACAACGTATCCAGGAAGTATTGCACCCGGTATTGTGTGAAAGTTTGTGCTGATTCCCCTTTTTGTTTTCTGTACAGGTAATATAGTGATCACTGGTCACATTATACATAGAATATCTGTATATAGTCTACAGGTAATACAGTGATCACCAGTGACATTATACACAGGAACTCTGTATATAGTTTTACCAAACAGGTAATGCAGTGATCACTGGTGATATTATACTCAGGAGCTCTGCATATACTATATGGTGTATCGTGTCTGTACATGTAATACACTGAATTACCAGTGACATCTCTAGGTGAAGTAATTTATCTTTGCTTTTCTTCTTTATTCGTCATACACCATTATCACCTCTTCCATCCAAGACGCATGTTTGCAGGAAAATAACACACATACATCTAATAATAAAAATTATTATTATTTAAGTTGTAGACGGTGAGTACCCAGAACAAAATTGGAATGTTGCATCTTGCTGGTTTGGGGTACCAGGTATTATTTTGTCAGTTGATTCACCTGAACAGGAGAGAAATGACTGAATCCCACCCATGCAAATATTAACAGACAAGTCATTAAGCCTCAGTATAATATAGCTTGTAACCTAAATCATAGTGGTGTTGGAAGCTTTACTTTTATTTTCAGATATTAAAAGCTATTTTTTATATGAAAAGAAATGTGATGATGGATCGATAAATATTTTTTCTTTCTTCAGAGTAGAAATGCCTTACACCTATCTTGCTTGGAGACAAATTTGGCTCTCTATGTTTACTTCTTTGAGATGACCTAATAGTGTATTGAAGTTCCAAACACAGCTAAGAAAGAGTGATCGGCTGTTTTCATAGCTCTTATAGAACTGGATGTGTATGATCAGTTACCTTTCCATTCTTGTTTGTCACACTTACAGGCAGGATGTAATGACACACTTGTTCTGGAAATAGGTGTGGATATCACAGCTACTATAAAAGTCTTTGATTGGAATAATACACTACTTAATCATAAAGTTACAATATCAAGAAGGAAAAGTTGTTGAATTAAGAAAATCTCAGGATCAATAGACATGTAAATGATCTTCAAATTAAGAAAAAATAAACACAAATATTTTCAAAGCATCTTAATTTATTCAGGAATTAGCATGAACACCAAGAGCAGAAATACCAGTAGTGCCACATCATGGCTGATATCAGTGAGGTTTTAATACACAAGACAACGCGTCTTAAGGTACTGTCACATCTTTCAACAGCGTTTCTGACGTCGTTCAAAAGTGACTTCAGGAATGATGTTGAAACAACATCGTTGTTGCGTCATAGCGTGTAAACGCACAATTCAACAACGATAGTTGTTCAAGTCAGAGTTGACAGGTTTTCCTGCATACAAGAAAACCTATCAACTTCAACAATCAGTGGGATCGTTTGGTGTGACACCGCAATAGTGATGTCACGGCCGATCCCGCCTATTCGCTGTATTGCAGCGGATCGTTCGCTGGGTTTATCCCAGCCCAGCGAGCAATCGCGGCGCCAACATCACAGCGGTGATCTTGCCATGTGACAGCTAGGCTGCAATGTCGGAAGTGAGCGCGCACCTGCTGCATCGCATCCGACATCGCAGCTGATGTTGGATTGTGTGACGGGGCCTTTATGATGACCTTGAAGTCGAGGCATCTTCACCTTTTTCGGGCCTCTATTCCAGACTTGTGTAACGTACGTCGCATGGTGCTTTCAAGGACGTCAGTGACTTCACTATGACAAAGTATATGAGGCACATCCACTGTCGTGTTTGTCGCGACAAAACTAATAGACCTTGTGATGAGCTGACTTGTTGACTGATATTTTGCCTGAATTTCCACTGCCTGGCTTTTGAATAGTATGGATGAACTTCACTTCATATTATCCCCACTGTCATGCCACTCACATGGTGCAGTTTGGCAATTTTTCATAGCCAAGAGACCACTATCAATGAGCTGGATGATGCTGTTTCTCTTTTCTTGGGAAATCTTCATGGCTGCTCTTTAATTCAATCTAGTGACCTTTCAGTTGGAGATTAATCTAGTAGCACACTGAGTTATTAGGGTCTGTGAGAACTGGTTGAAATTTGTAGTTCACAGAAAGAAAATGATTTTCAAGCACCAGGAGAAAAACAGTAACCATGCAGTGACACAACAAGGATCTGCATAACTAATCAAATGCTAAATAGTTGCAAGTTAAATTTATGTAAGAGATAGTCAAGATGATTGTCTAAAATGAAGGTTGTCTCACACTCAAAGCTATAGTGGATGGTTAGATATGGAGCCTGAAAGTCAAAAGTTCAAATCATTGTCACCACTTTGCTTGACAGTCTATATTGTAAAACATGAAAGAGAGAGATGGGGGCGCAATGTGAAGATCTGCTGATTGGTTCGTAAAGTGCAGGGGGCCAAACGGCCACTCACCAAGGTGGTTTTGCACCCCTGCTCAACTTCGGACGAGGGCCTGGTAAATTGCCTCCTCCGTGGATGTGATAGGGTTGCTGCCAGCTACCGAACACCGCAGCTCTTGGAGTACTTCCTATTCGGTCACATGACCAGGCGGCGAAATTTTTTATATATTGTAAAACATGGCACTAATGTTAGATATTGAATATATCAAGGTTTTGAAAATTTTGTTTCCATTTTTTCTTCATCATCTGCATATCATTAACATGTCTTTCTATAACTCCACATCTTTTCTTTCTTAGCTGTGCATTTTCAATGTTGAAAAGTGTAGGTTAGGCATCTAGCAAGAATGAAAAAATGTAATTGATGTAATGAGTGATTTATGAAAAATATGACTTGTACACAAATATATTTTGGGATTTTCTCTGCATGAATTTCTTTTCTGAAGTAAATGATATAGTGCATGCATGGCTAGTAAATAATAAACATGAATTTGAATTTCAAATTTTTTTTCCTAAGATATGCATTAGAATTTATCCATTTATCTTATATACTTAACGATAGGCAAGAACAAGAAGAAAAAAAATTAGGAAAGCCTATTTTAGATGAAATATATTTCATCAGATTACTGTTTGTATTTTGAGATTTACATGATAACTTTTTCAGAAAGCCTCGGTAAAATTAAAATGAGTAAGCATACAACGTATCTGTTTCAATAGTTGTTTTTTCTTTCCAATCGGACTGCATGCAGCACATTACACCAGTACTAACAAATAAAATATAACTAGATTCTCACATTTGCATAATGAATCATTCATGAGTTCAGCTACATTTTACATCAGAATGCATTTGGCAAACCAAGAGAAAAAATATATGTTTTATTCTCAGTGCATTACCAACACTAATTCTGGGGTCTTCTCCTTTGAAGGTGGCGGATAATTCCAATCCATTTCTCAACAGGATGTTGAACAGAGAAACCATCACAAGGATATCTTTTAGAAGTAAGAATTCTGAATGTCCCATGGGGGAGAGCAATATCCTTTTAACTTGCAGACGTTGAAGCAGAAATATGATCAAAATGAAATGTATGATATGTTATCAAGTCTCCAGTGAAAATTTGACCTGATCATACAAGTGATTGATAATGTAATTTTGTTGAACATCATCTAGGGAAAGGTCTAGTAGTACAATATGTACAGAAGTGTAATAATCAGAAACATTAAGTCATTACAATGCTGTGGTAATCATAAAACTATGGCTGAATTTATATCATATGGATTTTTTGTTTTATTTAAAGGGGTGGTGCCAAGAACAATTGTACATAATAATTAATAGATCTTAAAATAAAAATTAGTTTTATATTTGGATTAGGGATGGGCGAGTCTACTCGCTAGGACTCGTTACTCGGTGAGTAGTAAGGGACTCGCAGGACTCGAAACTCTGCGAGTTTCCCAGCGATTACTCGCACAGCAACGAGTCCAATGCAAATCAATGGCAATCCTAGTTTTGTCAGAGACTCTGACAAAACTAGGATTGCCTTTGACTTGCATTGGTCTCATTACTGTGCAAGTAATCGCAGGGAAACTCGCAAAGTAACTGCTGTTACTTTGCGAGCCAAGTCCAGCTGTCTGCTCTGTGCAGGCTGCCGCAGCTCCAGGGTCCTAGAGCCCGCCTGCTCTTCCTGTGTGTAGCAGAGCTGAGATTGTTCTCAGTCTGCTCACTCCCTGTGCATAGACATCTATATCTATGCACAGGGATGTAGCAGAGAGGACATCGCGTTTTGGACTACGTCGGACGGAAGAGGATTTTTTCAATTAAACATGGAGTCCCTAATGGCTTTTTTTTTTATTTCTAATAAAAAATTTTCTCTGTGTTTTTTTTTTTAACCCTTTATTGGAGATTCTTAGTGGCCGGGTCAAACTTGGCCTGACATTAAGAATCTCGGGCTTAATACCAGCTTGTATAACAAAGCTGGTATTAACCCCTTTATTACCCAGCGTGCCACCGCTACCAGGGCCGCTGGAAGAGCGGGGTTCAGCGCCAGAGGATGGCGCTTCAATGAACGCGCCATCTTCTGGGGCAGCTGCGGGCTGCAATTTGCAGCTGGGGGTGGCCAGAAAGCTTGGGCATCCCTGCGCTGCGGATTCCAGCCCCCAGCTGCTTAGCTGTACCTGGCTAGACATAGAAATTGCGCGGAGCCCCACGCATTTTTTTTAAATTATTTCATGAAATTCATGAAATAATTAAAAAAAGAGGGCTCCCTTATATTCTTGTGTCCGGCCAGGTACAAATAGGCACCTGGGGGTTGGGGGCAGCCCGTCGCTGCCTGCTGGATCCGGCTGGTTCCAGAAATACGGCGAAGCCCACGTGAAATAATTTTCTGACAAATCCATAAAACAATGTAAATAAAAGGGACTGCATCTTTATTAACCCCTGGACCATGGGCGAGGGTTAATAAAGATGCAGTCCCTTTTTTAGGATTATTTTATTGATTTTTCAGAAAAAAAATTACATGGGCTTAGCCGTATTTCTGGAACCAGCCGGATCCAGCAGGCAGCGACGGGCTGCCCCCAACCCCCAGGTGCCTATTTGTACCTGGCCGGACACAAGAATATAGGGGAGCCCTTTTTTTTATTATTTCATGAATTTCATGAAATAATAAAAAAAAAAATGCGTGGGGCTCCGCGCAATTTCTATGTCTAGCCAGGTACAGCTAAGCAGCTGGGGGCTGGAATTCGCAGCGCAGGGAGGCCCAAGCTTTCTGGGCACCCCCCACTGCAAATTGCAGCCCGCAGCCGCCCCAGAAGATGGCGTCTTCATTGAAACGCCATCCTCTGGAGCTGAACCCCGCTCTTCCAGCGGCCCTGGTGGCGGTGGCACGCTGGGTAATAAAGAGGTTAGGGCCAGCTTTGTATTATCAGCTGGCCCTAAGCTCGAAATTTACGGCAGTCACGCCAATATTAGACATGACCGCCATGAATTTCTATTAAATTGTTTTAAAAAAAACACAACACAGAGAAAAATTGTTATTAGAAATAAAAAAAAAGCCATTAGGGACCCCATCTTTAATAAAAAAAAATCCTCTTCCGTCCGACGTAGTCCAAAACGCGATGTCCTCTCAGCTACATCCCTGTGCATGGATATAGATGTCTATGCACAGGGATGAGCAGACTGAGAACAATCTCAGCTCTGCTACACACAGGAAGAGCAGGCGGGCTCTAGGACCCTGGAGCTGCGGCAGCCTGCACAGAGCAGACAGCCTGACTCCTTACTGTGCGAGTTTCCCAGCAATTACTTGCACAGTAAACGAGTCTCTGACAAAACTAGGATTGCTTCAGGCTGAAGCTTCCGAGACACATCTGCGATTTGTAAATCGCACACTACTCGCTATTACTCGCTTCCCCATTCATTAACATTGGACTCGCTAGACTCGCGATTCCGAGTAATTTAGGACTTGCCCATCACTAATTTGGATGTGTTAAAAAAAATGTTCCTGCTTGAGATATTATTATAAATGTGCCCCTGTGTAACGGATATGTCCAAACATGCAGGAACAGGTGAGATATACCACACCTTAAGTATAACAGAATACAGATACTACAGCTGGGGACAACACACAATAAAAGTATACAGACATTACAGCCGGGGATCACAGAATATAAGAGTACACAGACATTACAGTCAGGGATCACAGATAGGGATGAGCGAGTACCTTAATATTCGTGCTATACTCGCAACGAGTAGGTAGCGGTACTCGCTACTCGTTGTGAGTATAGCGAGTATGAATACTTTTGCAGTGTATCTATAGATTCACTGCGAAAGTAGCCTAAAAGTGAATAAAAGTTGTTAAAAAATGATAACCTTACATAAGGTAAAGAATATTTATACTGTGTTAGCCAGTAGATAGAAAAATATATTGCAATCTGAGAGTCCTCAGTGGTTGATACCTTTTAATGGCTAACTGAAAAGATGGTAAACATAGCAAGCTTTCGGGACACTGAGTTCCCTTCTTCAGGCTGGTAATGACACAAATTCTGAAGACACATACATTATGACTGAATTTGTGTCATTACTAGGGATGAGCGAGTCCTAAATTACTCGGAATCGCTAGACTCGCACGAGTCCGAGCCCAGGACTCGGTACTCGTGGCGAGTCTAGCGAGTCCAATGTTAATGAATAGGGAATAGGGATTCGCGAGTCCCTAATAGAGAATACAGGACTCGGAATCGCAGACTCGCTAGGATTCGGACTCTCAGATTGCCATTCACTTGCATTGGACTCAGGGGCTGGCTGGAGCCTCTTCCCCTGGGTGGCAGCCTTGAGAGCCGGGGGTTGCTGTCAGGTGCGGGCAGCCTTGAGAACCGGGGGGGGGGGGGGGGGGGTGCTGTCAGGTCCGGGCAGCCTTGAGAACCGGGGGGGGGGTGCTGTCAGGTCCGGGCGGCCTTGAGAACCGGGGGGGGGGGGGGTGCTGTCAGGTCCGGGCAGCCTTGAGAACCGGGGGGGGGGGGGTGCTGTCAGGTCCGGGCAGCCTTGAGAACCGGGGGGGGGGGGGGTGCTGTCAGGTCCGGGCAGCCTTGAGAACCGGGGGGGGGGGGGGGGTGCTGTCAGGTCCGGGCAGCCTTGAGAACCGGGGGGGGTGCTGTCAAAGCTGACCTTACCTCCTCCTGTCGCAAACTCGCTGGACTCGGGAATCGGCGAGTATTCACTAAAAGACTCGCCGATTCCCGAGTCCAGCGAGTCCCTTAAGAATCGCCGAGTAACGAGTCCTAGCGAGTAGACTCGCTCATCCCTAGTCATTACCAGCCTGAAGAAGGGAACTCAGTGTCCCGAAAGCTTGCTATGTTTACCATCTTTTCAGTTGGCCATTAAAAGGTATCAACCACTGAGGACTCTCAGATTGCAATATATTTTTCTAAACTTACATAGTCACCTGTTCGATGCCTGCACCGGGGCTGGCAGATAAGACATCCGATCGCTGGACAAGGACCTGTCACTACCAGCCAATCAGATGGCCGGTAGCGATCACGTGGTTGTGACGTGGCGCCATCTGGTTGGCCAGATCGCTACCGGCCATGACAGGTCCGTGTCCAGTGATCAGATGTCTTCTCTGCCGGTCCCGATGCAGGCGTCGGAAGGTGAGTATGCAATTTTATTATTTTTTTAACAACTTTTACTCACTTTTGGGCTACTTTCGCAGTGTATCTATAGCTACACTGCAAAAGTATTAGGACTACTCGCTACTCCCGAGTACACATAAGTACTCAGAGAGTAGCGAGTAGCCCAAATACCGCTATTATTCGGCGAATACCGAATAGTAATGAGTATACTCGCTCATCCCTAATCACAGAGTATGAGTATACAGACATTATAGCTGGAGATCACAGAATATAAGAGTATACAGACATTACAGCTGGGGATCACAGAATATAAGAGCGTACAGACATTACAGCCGGGGATCACAGAATATAAGTGTATGCAGACATTACGGCTGGGGATCACAGTATATAAGAGTTTACAGACATTACGACCGGGGATCATAGAATATAAGAGTACATGTGGCACCCCAGGGGTTAATGTGCCACAGTAACAACACCAAGGGTTAACTCGCCCCAGAGGAGCGGAGTGGTGGGAGGAGCTAGTGTTGTTTACCTCAGAGTGGCAGTGACAGTCAGTTAAAGTTTGTTCAGTTCCTTAGAGGACAGAGGAAGAAAGACTGGTGGTGTAAGCGGGCTGCCTTAGGCCTCTCCATAGCCTGCTACCCACTTCCATGCCTAGCCAGGGTCTGAGGGAAGGAGTAAGAGAAACAGGAGAACACATCTGGGAGACTGAGTTACCTCATAACTAGCCCCGGATGAGCGCACAGACCGGATATCGGATCCGAAACTGTGACTGACACATGCAGCACAGTAAACACCAGACTAGCTGAGGTTATAGATCTACACTGTACCTCAGCAAAGCAACACGGCGGGGTCATAAATACACAGAAAAGACTCAAGTTGCCTAGCAAAAGGAGGTACCTGTGAGAAGAGACAGGCCAGAAGCCTAGCTAAAGCGGCAGCAGGGCCACACACACAGCGCAGCAGTGGGAAGCTGAGAACCCGGACAGGGTGGGAGCAACCCAGCCCCTGTACACACTCCGTGGACAGTACTCTGCTACCAAAATCTGCTGTAAAGCCTTGGAAAACTTCAAAACCGTGAGTGTGTATGATCCTTGTGCTCAAACTCTGCGTACCCTCACAAACTCCCATCATCTCTACTACTACCCCTATCCTGCAACATCCATAGCACCATCTATAGACTATTACTACTGTTGGTGAGGACCCTGAAGTCTTGCCTGTTAACAGTCTGGCGCACATGGCTGACTTTATGTTACGCTGCCTGTCTCATGACCCTCGCGTTATCAAGATCTTGGCGGACACTCATTACTGGTTGGTGACATTTTTAGACCTACGCTACAAAGAGAGCTTTATTTCTCTTATTCCCAAGGCGGAGAGGCCTACAAAAATGCTGCAGTACCAGAAGGCCATAGTCACGGATTTAGTCAAGAAATTCCCTTCTGAAAATGCTAGCAGCAGAGGTCACGATTCAGTGGACAACCAAGGCGTCCAGCTGAGAGAGGCACAAGTCCAATCCAGCAGAGGTAGGGGAACACTCTCAAAGATCTGGGACACTTTTCTCAGCACGTCCCGTACCACAGGCCCCGAGGTGCGGGGTAGTGTCACAAGGACTGCAAAGTTTGCCAAGATGCTGAGGGAGTACCTTGCCGATTGTACTAAAGTGCTCCTAGACGCCTCTGTGCCTTATAATTATTGGGTATCCAAGCTGGACACGTGGCAGGAATTGGCTCTCTACGCCTTGGAAGTCCTGGCCTGCCCTGCCACTAGAGTTTTGTCAGAGCGTGTTTTTAGTGCCACAGGTGGAATCAGTACAGATAAACACACCCGCATGTCAACTGAAAATGCTGACAGGCTGACTTTGATCAAGATGAACAAGGGTTGGATTGGGCCTGACTTCACCACACCACCTCCAAATGATAGCGGAATTTAAATTTTGTGCCGGTAGATTGCCATGCACCTTCGCACACCCACACATCGGTACACACTTCATGTGTTTGGCTACTTTCTGTACTGCTCCTCCTTCTCCTCATCCGCCACCATCATATGATCAGTGTGACCGTGGTTCATGATGCCACGAAAAGATAATTTTTTTACATCATATTTATGATGATGATGACCCTAACCGTTCAAAATTTAGGCATTAGTTTCATGTATACCCCCCAGGGGTAAATATTTTAGTCCATGCTTACAGAATGGGCATTACAAGTACAGGAGACCTGCTCCTTTGTAATGGGAACAATTTTTAGAGGCTGTCCTCCATGTTTCTTCCCAAGGGCATCTTGATGCCTCCCAATCTTTGGCTTCCCTGCCTAGGGCAATCCTACAAAATACCCACTTGCTTAAAATGGGCACGTTATATAAAAAGGCCCTCATGCACGCCTCCATTCAGGGGCATCAGAGTGCCACACAATTTTTGGCTTCCCTGTCTAGGGCAATCCTACAAAAGACCCACTTGCTTAAAATGGGCTCATTATTTGAATAGGCCCTCATGCACTCCACTATCCAGAGGCATAAGAATGCCACACAATTTTTGGCTTCCCTGCCTAGGGCAATCCTACAAAAGACCCACTTGCTTAAAATGGGCATATTATTTAAAAAGGCCCTCATGCACGCCTCCATCCAGGGGCATCTTGGTGCCTCCCAACCTTTGGTCTCCCTGCCTAGGGCAATCCTACAAAAGACCAACTTGCTTAAAATGAGCACATTATTTGAAAAGGCCCTCATGCACTCCACTATCCAGAGGCATCAGAATGCCACACAATTTTTAGCTTCCCTGCCTAGGGCAATACTATAAAAGACCCACTTCCTTATAATGGGTAGAATATTAAAAGAGGCCCTCATGCAATCCTCTATCCAGGGGCATTGGGGTGCCTCTCAATGTTTAGCAGCCCTACATAAGGCAATACTACAAAAGACCCACTTCATTAAAATGGGCACATTATTTAAAGAGGCATTCATTTACGTCTCTTCCAGGGCCATCACAGTGCCACACAATTTTTGGCTTCCCTGCCTAGGGCAATCCTACAAAAGACCCAAGTGCTTAAAATGGGCACATTATTTAAAAAGGCTCTCATGCACACCTCTATCCAGGGACATCAGAGTGCCTCCCAACCTTTGGCTTCCCTGCCTAGGGCAATCCTACAAAAGACCCACTTGCTTAAAATGGGCACATTATTTGAAAAGGCCCTCATGCACTCCACTATCCAGGAGCATCAGAATGCCACACAAATTTTGGCTTCCCTGCCTAGGGCAATCCTACAAAAGACCCACTTGCTTAAAATGAAAAAATAGGGGGGGGAACAAGAGGCGCAATAGTGCCCTATCACTAGTGACACTAATGTATGCGGTGGGTATGAATTCACTCACCTAGCACAGTTGTGAGACCCACAACTGGTGTAAAAGCATTTGGCATTAAATGCAGCTGCTGCAGGACTTCCACCTTCCACATGCACGTGGGAATCATCCAGAAGTTACCTCAGGGGAAATGGTGTATCAGTGTCCGCGCTGCTGAAATCCCAAGAAAACGATCCGGAAACCATATGTAGGTTGCATCAATCATCCATTTATTCCTTTCCTACGCGTTTCAACACTGTCCTAGTGTCTTCCTCAGGGATCTTCCCTGAGGAAGACACTAGGACAGTGTTGAAACGCGTAGGAAAGGAATAAATGGATGATTGATGCAACCTACATATGGTTTCCGGATCGTTTTCTTGGGATTTCAGCAGCGCGGACACTGATACACCATTTCCCCTGAGGTAACTTGCTTAAAATGGGCACATTATTTAAAAAGGCCCTCATGCACGCCTCCATCCAGGGGCATCAGAGTGCCACACAATTTTTGGCTTCCCTGCCTAGGGCAATACTACAAAAGACTCACTTCCTTAAAATGGACAGAATATTAAAAGAGGCCCTCATGCACGCCTCTATCCAGGGGCATTGGGGTGCCTCTCAATGTTTAGCAGCCCTGCCCAAGGCAATACTACAAAAGACTCACTTCATTAAAATGGGCACATTATTTAAAGAGACATTCATTTACGTCTCTTCCCAGGGGCATCACAGTGCCACACAATTTTTTGCTTCCCTACCTAGGGCAATCCTACAAAAGACCCACTTGTTTAAATTGACGAGAAAAGAAGGGGGGGGGGGGGGACAAGAGGCGCAATAGTGCCCTTATCACTCGACACTAAATCAAAGCAGGTGAGTAAGGAATGGTCACTCACCTGTTCCAGTTGTGCCACCCACAACTGGTTAGTAAACCTAATAGAAAGAGTATCCTGATGGCTGCTGCTGGACTTCCACCGGTCTCCACACGGGTAGACGAAATCTGAAGTTTTGGGAAAGGAAGGTGTGCCACAGTCTGTGGCACACCTTCCTTTCCCAAAACTTCAGACTTGTTTAAATTGGACACATTATTTAAAAAGGCTCTCATGCACACCTCTATCCAGGAGCATCTTGGTGCCTCCCAACCTTTGGCTTCCCTGCCTAGGGCAATCCTACAAAAGACCCACTTCCTTATAATGGGCAGAATATTAAAAGAGGCCCTCATGCACGCCTCTATCCAGGGGCATCTTGGTGCCTCCCAACCTTTGGCTTCCCTGCCTAGGGCAATCCTACAAAAGACCCACTTCCTTATAATGGGCAGAATATTAAAAGATGCCCTCATGCATGCCTCTATCCAGGGGCATCTTGGTGCCTCCCAACCTTTGGCTTCCCTGCCTAGTGCAATACTACAAAATACCCACTTCCTTATAATGGGCAGAATATTAAAAGAGGCCCTCATGCACGCCTCTATCCAGGGGCATTGGGGTGCCTCCCAATGTTTAGCAGCCCTGCTTAGGGCATTACAACAAAAGACCCACTTCATTAAAATGGGCACATTATTTAAAGAGGCATTCATGTATGTCTCTTCCAAGGGGCATGCGAGTGCCTCCCAATTTTTGGCTGCCCTGCTTAGGGCATTACTACAAAAGACCACTTCATTAAAATGGGCAGATTATTTAAAGAGGTACTTATGCACACCTTTATCCAGGGGCATTGGGGTGCCTCCCAATGTTTAGCAGCCCTGCCTAGGGCAATACTACAAAAGACCCACTTCCTTTTAATGGGCACAATATTTAAAGAGGTACTCATGCACGCTTCCATCCAGGGGCATTGGGGTGCCTCCCAATGTTTAGCAGCCCTGCCTAGGGCATTACTACAAAAGACCCACTTCATTAAAATGGGCACAATATTTAAAGAGGCATTCATTTACATCTCTTCCCAGAGGCATCACAGTGCCACACAATTTTTGGCTTCTCTGCCTAGTGCAATGCTACAAAACACACACTTCCTTACAATGGGCACATTATTTAAAGAGGCCCTCATGCATTTTCTATCCAGGGGCATTGGGGTGCCTCCCAATGTTTAGCAGCCTTGCCTAGGGCAGTACTACTAAAGACCCACTTCCTTATAATGGGCACATTATTTAAAAATGCCCTCATGCACGTCTCTTTCCAGGGGCATGGGAGTGCCACACAATTTTTTTAAAAAAAAATCTTTCATATAATCCTACAAAACTAACATACACCAACTCTGTCTCACAAGTGGGTATGAGCCCTTAATATTTTTTCCTGAAAATCCTTTTTGGTTTCATTTTGTAACGTTTTCTTGACAGTCCGTAAAAGTGGCGTAATAGTCTGACAACATTGTTGACATCAGTGACCTTGGAGTCTGAAATGCTTACAGGGGTCTTCCCCATGCTGTTCCCATATCATTTCAGCACTGTTCTGATACTTTTGTGACATTTTTAGGGTTTTTTCATGCTGCCGGGGGTCATGTCAGAAAAATACTCGGGTCTCCCATAGGATAACATTGGGCTCGGTGCTCGGGCCGAGTACACGAGTATCTTGGGATGCTCGGCCCGAGCTTCGAGCACCCGAACATTTTAATACTCGCTCATCTCTAGTCTTGACTTGTTTTTCTTGCATTAGTTTTACTATTGCTGATAAGTGTTTTATCATTTCTTGGTGTAGATTTCCTATTTCTTCCACATTTCCTTTCTGTTTTGGAGAAAATGATCCAATTTCATTGTGTGTGCGAATTATTCTTGAAACGGTAGATTCTCCAATACCAACGGTGGAAGCGATTTCTCTTAGGGCCCCTTTACATGCCACCACTGAAAGTTAGCAACTGCCTGGCATTGGGGATATATGTGCCTGTTGCCATGAAATTGCTACGAAATTGCGGCGTATAAATAGGGAAATTCCTTCCTTTGTCCTGACACAGGAAGGAATTTCCCTATTTACACGCCGCCATTTCGTAGCAATTTCATGGCAACAGGCATAAATATCCCCAATGCCAGGCAGTTGCAACCTTTCAGTGGTGGCGTGTAAAGGGGCCCTTAATGAACATACAAGTCTGACTGTAAGGGTACCTTAAAGGTACCCTTACAGTCAGACTTGTATATTCATTAAGAGTAATAATTCTAGACTTCTTCCGTGGAGTAACATCCATTTTTACAGGCTCAAATCACACTGAGAGAAAAAGTACACTAAACCACTCCTTACAGAAACAAGCTCTCAACTGAAGCTGAGGGGGCAGCTAGCTGTTATTTTGTGTTTAAAACCAGTCAACCCACATTTTGTTACTCAAAGTTGTTCACTCACACCTGTTCAAAGCAGTTAAAACTGGTTTAAATCACTGACAGGTAACCAACTTACAATTTACTTACAAAAATGCTTTATCCCAATTAATTTGCACAGCACTGTACATCCCTATTTATTGCTCCAATCTAAATTAATTTTATAATATGGCCATATGAAAAATGTCCTACCGTTCCAACACTACATTGACTACTATTCATTTTTTCCCTACTTTCTGTCTGATAATGTTTAATTTGAAAATCCCAAAATATGGTAGGATAGGCAAAGTGTCATAAGGGGCAGAGGCTGCGGTCACTGACACAGACCCTGCCCCCTCCCTGAAAGGAAGTGTCATCAGTGACACTCGTTTAAGGGCTACTCTGTTCCTGCACTATTCCTCTATGATATAACTGGTCTCTCAATATCACTGGGATACTCTAAGCACACTGACAGTCCAGGCTGCTCTGTGTTGTGATCTCTACTGAACTGAACCAACAACAAAACAGTCACTGTCACTATCCAGATTGCCTATTGCATAGCAAGCAGGTATGGACATAGGAGGGGAAGAACATCCTCTGAAATCAGTGTCACTGATGATGTTTTTCTTCAGTGAGGCATTGTGACAGTGGCCGCAGTCTATTCCTCCTGATAACACTTCATTTGAATATCCCAACATGCATTGGGATTCTCAAATGAAACATCATCAGGCAGGAAATTGATCATAGATAGTATAGTAAGGGAAGCATAGGAAATTTTTAATATCGTCATATTAGAAATTAGTTTAGATTGGGGCAATAAATTGATAGAGATTTAGATTGAAATGTATTCAGCCCTCAGACCACTGATTTAGGTGAGATGAAGGAAAGATGATAACTTTGGCCACATTGAGCTTTAGGAAGGTGAGATGAAAAGACGGAGGACTGATACACTCTGGGATTCTGCACAGCAGAGAGGTGTATTTGGGCCACACAAGTAGATCTGAGTGTAATCAGTATATAGATGGAACTTGAAGCCATGGGACTCTATGAGGTTTCCCAAGTTAAGGGTATAGAAAAGGGGTCTCAAGAAAGAAGCTTGAGGCACACCAACAGAGAGGGATAAGGAGGTATTATGGGAATAGGAGACACTAAAAGTGAAGGTAAGAAAATGATAAGGAGATGCAGGAGAGGACACGGTAGCTTGATCCGAGGTGGTTGAGAAACACAATTTGTGTTTTTTTCTCACAACAAATTTTCCTTGGGAACAAAAATTCCTAAAAAAATGGAAAGATAATGTAATATCTTTTTATTCCATTTTAGTACTTCAGGGTAAATTGTGATGCAATTTTTTTTATAGACAGAAGTTAAGAACCTTTAGCTGGGACTTAAGAAAACATTTATGTCAGTAAGTCAAAGTATGTCAAAAAGCAAGTGTGCTAAAAGCTTAGTTGAAAGTGCATTGAATGTCACTACGTTTTCAAGACTGACAATATTAGAAGATGAACGGTTATAGCTGCAGGATACTTTCCTATGAAGTGCAAGCTATGGAGGTGAACACTAGATGTTCTCAGTGGAAAGAGATATAAGCTGAAGTATTAAAATGTACAATTTATTTTCATGCCTTAAACCATTAATAATATTATTTGACCTCTTATTTACCTCCCTGGCCCCATTGTACCCGTACGATTGTTTTGTCGATTTGTCGTCGTTTTTTCGACCATTTGTCTTTGTCTACCCCCTAACTTGTACAGCGCTATGTATCCTAATAGCGCTATATAAATACCTAATAATAATAATAATAATAATACCAGTTGGATCACCTCATAAGCCGTCTATATGGTCATGTAGGTGATTGGAAACTGAATAAAATGATAGCTTGATACCTGTGATCCAATGTCTTATTTCAGATAAATCCACATTTTTTTTAATATGTACATGAGCTTTTCAAGGCTATTGACCAGATATAGATCTGTCCCTCTGGAGCTTATTTAAAAAAACAAATGTGGTGTTACTAGTGTGAGACATGTAACTGACACAGAACAGTTAAACTATGTCTCATAAAAACATGTTACTAGCTGTAGCTCTCACAGCTCTACTGTATTGCCACAATGCCAGCCTGCGAGATGGACGGTAAAGCTGAGAGATACCTGCAAATGTGTGAGTTATAATAACACAGCTCTGTAGTGAGATCAGGAGGGCAGAGAGCGGCCATCACATATCTCAAAGGAAGCACCAGCCTAGGCCTGGAATCAGAATAACAATGGCTTGATCCTGTTATCCACAACAAATTAATCGATGCCTATACAATGTATACACAAAGGCTTGCCTGACATATATATATATATATATATATATATATATATATATACTGCTCAAAAAAATGAAAAAATGAAGGGAACGCTTCACCAATACATTGTGTTTTTAAATGTTCTCTTTATTTTTTTGTTTGCGTACCAAAAAGCCCAGGTTTAGATTCCGCACAGACCACAAAGCAGGAAGGGTAGGTTTGATGTCCGTTTATTGAGCCAATATTGGGCTCAATAAACGGATATCAAACATACCCTTCCTGCTTTGTGGTCTGTGCGGAATCTAAACCTGGCCTTTTTTCTACGCAAACGGATTTCTCCCTCACCAGGTGTCTGCATCGACCAGGATACAAAGTCCCTTGCAGGTTGTTGTGACTCACACAACCCAAAAAGGTGAGTCACACTGATTGGGAGGCACTGAATTATTATCATAGATAAGACCCTATGTGCGCTCCCTTCTCTCTTTGCTTTATTTTTTTGAGCAGCATATATATAGTAATATCCAAAAGAAGAAACGTCACTCACCAGTTCAAGGTGCAAGCGACAGCTTTGTTTCTGAGTGCATCATGCAAGGTGCACGGAGGGGGTGGGAGGACGAAGGACTACAGTTTACCATTTCGTACCATGCAGGCACTTCTACGGATCCTATGTAGGTACTTCTATGGGTCAAGAACCCATAGAAGTACCTGAACAGTACTAAACGGTACATTGTAGTACTCCGTCTTCCCACCCCCTCCCCACACCTTGTAAGAAGCACCTGGAATAAAAGCTGTCACTTGCACCTTGAATTGGTGAGTGCTGTTTCTTCTCTTGGATATTACAATTTGCTTCATACATATGAAACTGAGCAATATCCGTATGCCGGTTCACTCGATCCACTAACCAACCTCTCCTGGTTTATGGCTTCCCCCTAGTCTATTGCAGTGCCCGGTCATCCTCTGTTGATATATATAGTAAAGGAAATAATTATTTGATCCCTTACTGATTTTGTAAGTTTGCTCACTGACAAAGACATGAAAAGTCTATAATTTTAAGGGTAGTGTGAGGTGGCGAGGGGTTGCATAATTGACAGGAGGTATGTGTCGCAGAGATGCCTGTTATATGTTACATAAGCCGGAGTATTTTTCTCTAGTGCATGTCTGCACTGGCAGTTTCACTTAGTGCACATGGGTCCGGTTTATGGGTTCTGTGAGAGACGGGCGGGTCAAGGACCCACATACCTCACCGCTGGGTGTGGTTACAGTCCATAATCTGGAGCCGGGTGTTCAGCATGGGGTTTTTTTTGTGTGTGTGTGCAGTCTCCAGGCCAAGCTGGATGCTGGTGACTTACCAACCTGTCTAAACGCAGGTAGGCAACACCTGAGACGGTGCGCTATCAAAGACTGTTCCTTTCTGTTTATTTTGGCCTGCATTTAAGGCTGCTAGTTTCGCATTTGTTTTGTGATCGGTTGATGGAGTGAATAAACCGTTTTGGCCTATCATTTGTGAAGACGCTGCCTCTTGTTGTTTCCTGATGCACGCAAGCGAGTCGCCCTATCACAGTAGGTTAATTTTAACATTGAGAACAGTGAATATCAAAAATAACATCCAAAAAATCACATTGCCTAAATTATATAAATCTCAGGGATCTGGAGAAGAGAAGCTGGGCACTACACCTATATGAGCCCTATATAATTAATGGCACCTTTGAAAAATGGCACAATACAAACAGTGCTTTTGTCATGGGGTGCTACCAAGGAGAAATGTATTGAGGAAATTTACAAATAGGAAAAAAGGTGCACTTATCAGTGTAGACATTGCACTTAGTCCTTTATTACGGTGGAAAATTACATGGTGCAGGGAGGGAGAGAACGGACCGGATGACGATGTAAATTTCCACCGCAATAAAGGACTAAATGCAATGTCTACATGGGTGAGTGTTCCTTTTTCTTTTTTCTTTTGGCAAGTTTACTAAATTATATAAATGTATTTGCATTTTGCAGAGTCCCTGACAAACAAAACTTAACACTTGGTGGCAAAACCCTTGTTGGCAAGCAAAGGAGTCAGACATTTTTTGTAGCTGATGATGAGGTTTGCGCACATGTCAGGAGGAATTTTGGTCCAAACCAGTTTGCAGATCATCTCTAAATCATTAAGATTTTGATGCTGTCGCTTGGTAACTTCGAGCTTCAGCTCCCGCCATAAATTTTCTATGTGATTAATCTCTGGAGAGTGGCTAGTCCACTCCATGACCTCAATGTGCTTCTTTTTGAGCCACTCCTGTGTTGCCGTGGCTGTATGTTTTGGGTCATTGTTGTGCTGGAAGACCCAGCCATGACCCATTTTTAATGTCCTGGTGGAGGGAAGGAGGTTGTCAGTCCAGATTTTACAGTACATGGCCCCATCCATTGTCCCACTGATGCGATGAAGTAGTCTTATGCCCTTAGCTGAGAAATACCACCAAAGCATAATGTTTCCACCACCATGCTTGACTGTGGGGACTGTGTTCTTTGCATTATAGTCAGCATTTCTCTTCCTAATAAACACTGCAAGTTGAGTTAATGCCAAAGTGCACAATTTTTGTTTCATCTGACCACAGCACATTCTCCCAATCACTCTTAGGCTGGGGTCACACACACAGATATCTGTGCAGAGATTGTTGGCAGATCTCTGGTTGCAGTGAAATCATGGACACATTGTACCATTTGTACTCAGCCACAAAATGGAACATTGTGTCCATGACTTCACTGCAACCAGAGATCTGAGAACAATATCTGCACAGAAATCTGTGTGTGTGACGTGGCCCTTAGAATCACCAAGGTGTTCATTGGCTAACTTCAGACGGGCCTGCACATTTGCCTTCTTGAGCAATGGAACTTTGCGGGCACTGCAGGATTTTAATCTATTACAGCATAATGTGTTACCAATGAATTTCTTGGTGACAGTGGTCCCAACTGCCTTGAGATCATTAACAAGTTTCCTCATGTAGTTTTAGGCGGCCGTCACACGTAAAGATCTATCTAATGATATCGTAAACGACGTCAGATTTGCATATCGTCCGAACGACGCGCGAGATCGCTCATCACAACGCTACACCCACAGACATCGCTCAGACGATTCCCCGATCCAGCCATCCAGCGATCGTCTGAGCGATGCACTTATCATCAGTGGACATCGTTCAGCAAAGAGTCACACAGAAATCTCCTAAACGATGCTGTAGCAAATGTGGGCGTCTTTCAATGTTTTCTTGGAGCCCATAGGCGTGGTACATGGTCTCCAAGCTGCGCCCCTCACTACACCATTGGTGCTCAGTACTGCGTCCTCATTGGTCAGATGTCCTTTGAAACATGCCGGCCTCATCTCCAGAATGTCCTGTGATGTGGGTCGCAATGTATATGTATAAACACGGTGTGCTCTACCACATAACTAATTTTGAATGTTGAAAAGGTAGAGAACGCAATCCCCCCCGTGTTGCGTTGTGCAATTAGTGTAGTGTAAAGATGCGTTTCAATTAATCAGCCTGTAGCGAGCTGTGTGTGCGCCGTGCCTGGCAACATTGTTTGCGTGTAGGACAAGGTGGACGCTATAGCAGGGTCGTGTACCACGCAGATTCGATTATCAAGTCGACGCACTTGTGTGTGCACAGTTCTGATAAATTGTGCAGCCGACGCCGATGTGTGGTGCTGAAGACAGCTCTTTCAAAATGGCGCCCTGTGAGGACAGCCAATGGCAACGCATCATCCTCCACCAATGCGAGCTACTGGTGCGCAGCAAATCCTAAACCATTATGGTGCACGAATCGCAATTGGGGAGGCGAGGCACTAGTAAACTCCTGCCACGCCTACGTGCTGGATTTAGGCATCGCGCAGTCCAAAACGTGCATGCGATCTCGGTTGTTTAGACACGCCGATTCAGTTGATCTTAACACACGACATCGTTAGATCTAAGAACCGGACCTCAGATCACGATTTAGCGATTTGATCAGATATCGCTCGTCGTATCTCGCCGTCGCACGCGCTGACATCGCTCACGTGATGTTTGATCTGCCGCGTTTAGGCGATATCTTGCGCGATATCTGTGCGTGTGACGGCCGCCTTAGGATGATCTCTCACCTTCCTCATGATCCTGGATACTTCATGAGGTGAGATTTTACATGGAGCCCCAGATTGTTGTTGATTGATACTCATTTTGTATTTCTTCAATTTCCTTACTATTGCACCAACAGTTGTCCCCTGCTCAACCAGTGGCTTACTTATGGTTTTGTAGCCCATTTAAGCCTTGTGCAGGTCTAGGATCTTTTCCATGAAATTCTTAGGGCCACGTCACACACACAGATATCTGTGCCGATATTGTTCGCAGATCTCTGGTTGCAGTGAAATCATGGACACATTATTTCATTTTGTGGCCGTGTACAAATGGAACAATGTGTCCATGATTTCACTGCAACCAGAGATCTGTGAACAATATCTGCACAGATATCTGTGTGTGTGACGTGGCCCTTAGGCGGCCGTCACAAGCATCAATTTCCTGCACAATATCGCTTAAGCGATCTGCTTTTTGATCGCTTAAGCGATATCGTTTCTGCATCGCTGCGTGTAATCAAGCGATTTTACAATGTAAAATCGCTTGATTGTTAGATCGCAGATTTGTGAGCCGGAGCTCATATCAAGCGATAATCGCTTGATCAATCTGCATCATCGTGGTGTGTGACACCACGATGAACGATCTCCCAGCGGCAGAGCCTATGCTGGGAGATGGTATCTATGGTAAACGTCGGGTTACTAAGCGCCGCGCGACGCCTAGTAACCCGATGTGTACCATAGTAACCAGCGATCTCGCTGCTCCACATCGCTGGTGAGTCTGTCTGTGTGACAGCTCACCAGTGATGTGAACGATATTGTTAGCGATCGCGCGTGATCGCTAACAATATCGCTCTCAACATTGAAGCGTGTGACGGCCGCCTTAGAAATCTCTTTGGTCTTGCCCAAGAGGTTAGAGTCTGACTGATTAATTGACTGTGTGGACAGAAGTCTTTCATATAGATGAAAATATAAGGGGCCTTTCACACTTGCGGTTTTTTCCTGATTTGGAAGATCAGGAAAAAACCTGATTCTTAGGCGGCCGTCACACGCTGAGATATCTCGAGCGATATTGTAAGCGATCACGTGCACGCGCAATCGCTTACAATATCGCTCACATCGCTGGTGAGATGTCACACAGACAGACTCACCAGCGATGTGGAGCAGCGATCTCGCTCGTTACTATGGTACACATCGGGTAACTAGGCGCCGCGCGTCGCTTAGTTACCCGACGTGTACCATAGTTACCATCTCCCAGCATAGGCGCGGTCGCTGGGAGATGGATCATCGTGGTGTCATACACCACGATGATGCAGATCGTTGCATCGTTCATCGCTAGATCTGAGAACCGAACCTCAGATCAGCGATGTCACGATCAAGCGATTTACCATCATAAATCGCTTGATTACATGCAACGATATCTTGCCCGATATCGCTTAAGCGATCAAAAAGGAGATCGCTTAAACGATATCGGGCAAGATATCGTTCCGTGTGACGGCCCCCTAAGGGCCACGTCACACACACAGATATCTGAGCAGATATTGTTCACAGATCTCTGGTTGCAGTGAAATCATGGACACATTGGTCTATTTGTATATGGCCACAAAATGGATCAATGTGTCCATAATTTCACTGCAACCAGAGATCTGCGAACAATATCTGCACAGATATCTGTATGTGTGATGTGGCCCTTATGGCCACTTTACACACACCAACTTATCTGTCCAACCTCTGAACAACGTACTGGTTGCAGTGAAATCATGGACACATTGTTCCATTTTGTGGCTGTGTACAACATGGAGCAATGTGTCCATAATTTCACTGCAACCAGTAAGTTGTTCAGAAGTTGGACAGATAAGTTGGTGTGTGTAAAGTGGCCATTAAGGCCACTTTACACACACAGATATCTGTGTCCAACTTCTGAACAGATCTCTGGTTGCAGTGAAATCATGGATACATTGCTCCATGTTGTACACAGCCACAAAATGGAACAATGTGTCCATGATTTCACTGCAACCAGAGATCTGTTCAGAAGTTGGACACAGATATCTGTGTGTGTGAAGGGGCCTTTAGAGCCAGAACTCCTAAGGGCCACTTTACACACACCAACTTCTGTATCCAACTTCTGAACAGATCTCTGGTTGCAGTGAAATCATGGACACATTGTTACATTTTGTGGCAGTGTACAAATGGAACAATGTGTCCATGATTTCACTGCAACCAGAGATGTGTTCAGAAGTTGGTCACAGAACTTGGCGTGTGTAAAGCGGCCCTAATGGTTAGTAGGGGATCAAATATTTATTTCTCTTTTTTTCTCTCTTCAAAATGCAAATACATTTCTATAATTTAGACAATGAGATATGAGATTTTCTGGATTTTATATTTGATATCGTATCTCTCACTGTTAAAATTAACCTACCCTTAAAATGATAGACTGTTCATGTCTATTTCAGTGGGCAAACGTACAATATCAGAAAGGGAACAAATGATTATTTCCTCATATATTTTTATAGTTATGGACTTGCAGGACTAATCACTCTTTCACATAGTATACAGTATAATTTACTGGCTACCATTCATATTCACTACCTTTGCTTACATTCATTGATTCTGCATGAAGTTACACTTCCATATTGCTTCACACACACTCTTTTTCCACCATTTAAGCAATTCATCACATATATACCCTGTACATATACACGTGGTCAAAATTGTTGGCACCCCTCGTTTAATGAAAGAGAGACACACAATCGTCACAGAAATAACTTGAATCTGATAAAAGTAATAATAAATAAAGAAATATATGATGATGAAAGTCAAACATTGCTTTTCAACCCTGCTTCCACAGAATTTTTAAAAAAGTTAAACTCATGAAATACGTGTGCGTTCAAATAAAGATGTGGTATTAGATTAGCGCTACAAACCACTCCAGGCGATCGTTCTGTATAAATTACCTTAAAGCTTTATTCAATCGATGTAGAATGCCCAGTCTCCACAACGCGTTTCGGCGCTAATTGCGCCTTTCTCAAGTGTCTATGGATAGACACTTGAGAAAGGCGCAATTAGCGCCGAAACGCGTTGTGGAGACTGGGCATTCTACATCGATTGAATAAAGCTTTAAGGTAATTTATACAGAACGATCGCCTGGAGTGGTTTGTAGCGCTAATCTAATACCACATCTTTATTTGAACGCACACGTATCCTCCCATTGGGAAGCGTAGTATTCAGCAGCTGGGCACCCAGGACGCATCAGACGTCAATCACCACTTCTTTGGAACAAGCACGAGAATCAGCAGCGTGTGCATATTGGAAATCACGCTCATCCCTGCTTGCAGCACACCGGCTGATGTGGAAACCCTTTGGGGTAACAAATCAGTGCATAAACTAGTTGTGCGGTCAGCACAACTAGAGAAGGTGAGCCCTAGATATATTTAACCGCTCCCATGCCATAAACATCAGCAGTTTGGCGCAACATTGTTTTTGTTTTTTTTAAACTCATGAAATAGGCCTGAACAGAAATGATGGTACCCTTAACTTAATATTTTGTTGCACAACCTTTTGAGGCAATCACTGTAATCAAACATTTCCTGTAACTGTCAATGAGACTTCTGCACCTACGTATTTTGAGCCACTCCTCAAGAGTAAACTGCTCCAGTTGTCTCATATTTGAAGGTTGCCTCTTCCAGACCGCATGTTTCAGCTCTTTCCAAAATTGCTCAATAGGATTTAGGTCAGGAATCATAGAAGGCCACTTCAGAATAGTCCAATATTTTCGACTTAGTCATTCTTGGGTGTTTTTAGCTGTGTTTTGGGTCATTATCGTGTTGCAAGACCCATGACCAGCGATTGAGATTAAGCTTTGTGACAATGGGCAGCACATTTCTCTCTAGAACTCCTTGATAGTCTTGACTTTCATTGTACCCTGCACAGATTCAAGACATCCTGTGCCAGATGCAGAAAAGCAGCCGCAGAGCAGAGCCTCCTCCGTGTTTCACAGTAGGGGCAGTGTTCTTTTCTTGATATGCTTCATTTTTCTGTTTTTGAACAAAGAACTGATGTGCCTTGCCAAAGTTCCATCTTTGTTTCATCTGTCCATAGGGCATTCTCCCAGAAGCTTTGTGGCTTGTCAATATGTAGTTTGGCAAATTCCAGTCAATCTGACCCTGATATTCCTTGGGCATTAAGGCAGTGGAAGAAAGGGAGGTTGTAAATGCGCTGCCGTTTATTCAATAGATCCAAAGATTCCAAGGAGTCGCAGGAACGTTAATGACAACACCTTTATTGTTCTTACACGTTTCGTGGTGCTACAGACCACTTCATCAGAGATCTACAAAAGGTTTTTTTTTTCTTACATTTCTGAATAATATGTGCAAGTGTAGTCACAGGAACATCGAGCTTCTTGGAAATGGTCCTTTAACATGCTTTTCTATAATTTTCTTTCCAATCTCCTGAGAGAACTCTTTCCTTTGCTTCCTCTGGTTCATGTTGAGTGTGGTACACACCATGTCACCAAACAGCACAGTGAGTATCTGTAGCCCTATATACAGGCCAACTGACTGATTACAAGATTGTAGACACCGGTGATGGTAATTAGTGGGATTTAACATGTCACTTTTATCACATTATTTTCAGGGTTACCGTAATTTCTGTGTAGGCCTATTTCATGAGGTTAATTTTTTTTTTTTATTCTGTGGAAACAGGGTTGTAAAGCAATGTCTGACTTTCATTTATTCATTTTCATAGATTTTTCATTTATTGGTACTTTTGCCGATTCAAGTTATTTCTGTGACTATTGTGAGTTTTTGTTTCACTAAACGAGGGGTACCAATAATTTTGACCATGTGTGTAAGTACCTATGCAATGTATGTGTGTGTGTGCGCACATGTGTATGTATATATGTACATACGGATAAGTGCAAAAAAATCCCACCAGATTGCCGCACTTCCTGATTCTTCTTGGGGAGCCAGTCATGTGATCGGCACAGCAGAGAAACATCATCTCTGCACATCTGATGACAATCACATGACCGACTCCCCGAGAAGAATCAGGAAGTGCAGGCACAGCGGCAATGAGGGAGACACAGAGGACACTGCTGGAAAGGGTAAGTAAGGTGTTTGTTATTTTATTATGGGCAGAAGCATGGGGGGCCATATCCAGCATGGGGGAGGGGCATGTGCCATCACTGGGGGCCATATCCAGCACGAGGGGGCCATGTGCCATCACAGGGGGCCATGATCCAGCACAGGGGGACGTGTGCCATCACTGGGGGACATGTGCCATCACTGGGGGCCATGATCCAGCACAGGGGGACGTGTGCCATCACTGGGGGACATGATTCAGCACATGGGGACCTGTGCCATCACAAGGGGACATGTGCCATCACTGGGGGATGTGTGCCATCACTGGGGGACATGTTCTATCACAGGGGGACGTGTACCATCTCTAAGGGATGTGTGCAATCATTGGGGGACGTATGCTAGCCATAACTAGATTAAGGGGGCCATATCTAGGATGGGGCTGGCTATATCCCAGGACAAGAGACCATGTACCAGAATGAGGGGGCTATGAGGGACATACTGTATATCCTATATGATTTGTAAGACGGACGCTGGCATTATAAGATGGACACCATTTAACATTAATAATTATTTTTTTCTTTTTTCCTTCACCAAATTTGGGGGTGCATTGTATAATCAGGTGGGTCTTATAAAGCAAAAAATACAGTATTATATATACCGTATATAATCATCAAACATTTATGTACATCTTTTTTGTGTGCCAACACATGTGTGTGAAGTCGTTTTGTTTATGTAACTACTGGTAGAGCATTCAATGCTCATTTCATCTGTCTGACTTCTGATGTTAGAGAATTAATTGCACATGTTTATCCAATATTTACTTATGGTAAAGAGTTAAGAATCTAAAATTTCCCTTCTTATTGATTTATTTTGACTATGGCTTGTAAAATTACATCATACCATGCAAATCAGTTAGTCAAGCATGGCATTTGACAATTGTCTCAAACTATAGTTCTTCCTAAGGGTACCGTCACACGAGGCCATATCGGCGATGATTTTATAGGCGACGCAGGGGCGTGGCCTATCGCCGCCGACATGGTATGTGCGTCGCCTAGTGTAACAAGGCGATGGCGATGCCTTTGAGTAGTTGCCTGGTTTCTCAGCAGTGCTCTGAAACCAGGCGAGCACTCTGGGGCGATGTGTACACATCGCCCCATGTAACATGCCGACCGGCGATGTTACAGGTGATGTTACAGCATCACCGCTGGGGTTTGTAGACACCCCAGTGGTGATGCCGCCTGTAGCATCGCCGGTGTCTCGCCGAAGGTTTCGCCATGTGTAAACATGAGATGGCGACGCTGGCGGGGCGCCAAAAACGTGCGTACCCTAAGTCCAATATAATAGAAAAAAGCCGGGCAACTAACTCTCTTAAGGGGGTAATTAATCCCCGTGTGGTTGTTAGGCAAGCAAGTCCGGACGAATGGTGCAGGCTTGAATCACAGTATATAGCAACAAAAAGGAGAAAAAAAAATGCACTTACCAGTCATAGATGGAAGTTTTATTCCAAATTACGGGTACATAATGCAGGGAGGGAAGGGGTGCAGTGAAGGATGACGGCACACTGTTTCGCGCTGGAGGTGCTTCAGCTGGTCCTGACAGGAACTAAACTAAACTAAAACTTCCTCACATGCATCAAGGACTGGTGAGTTTTTTTCTCCTTTTTGTTGCTATAGTTCTGTTTTAAATGGGGTTTAGTGTGTTAAGTAAATGACATGCATTTAGTTGGTAACATGTTGGTTTAACAGTTCAAATTGACCCAGACTGGGAGAAGTTGTATGGTCAGAGGGAGATGTCTCCTGAGAAAGTCAGTCATACCAAGAATTCAATATTGTAATGTGCAAGATGTAATAGTGTGTCCCCCCTCCAGCCTGTTCTCGTGTATTCTAATGTAATCAGGTCTTCTTTAGAATTTTCAGACCTGCATCTTGTTGGGAAACCTGCCTTTGTCTCTCTCTACAGGGAACTTCCCTAGTACAGGTAGATAGAATAGAGATAGAATGGAGACTGGGCTTCTGGAACCTTGTTCATGTGGCAAATGTTAAGGGTGTGTGAGAATTCCTGCCCATCTAGGGAGATGATCTCAGGAGAGGGAGTACCATAGGCTACATGTTTGGTTTGGTAACTGGTGCTGTGGCTTGCAAAGGGCTAAGATTTGTTGCTGGGGCCAATTCCTGGTTCCCGTGTATGGACTGTTAGAAATTAGAGCTCAGCTGCCCTTTGGGATTATGTTGTGTTGGATTGAAGGAACTCCTCTAAGAATTGTTTATGAATTTTCCTTGGCATCAGAGTACGGGTGGTGCCCCCGGAACATGTTCATTTTGTTGTGAATGTATTGCACACTCTAAGTAATCATTCATGTTTGGTGTTCTATTTTCCCAGTTCTAGGGAGACCCAGGTCTTTGGATTGTTCACCGGTCTGATGTCCCTTCCTGTTAAGTCACCCCTCCCCCAGTCACAAACTGGTTAGCAGTAGAGAGATCAGATGAATGGAGGACAGCGGCCCAGTAACAGATGGAATCAGAACCTAAGATCCTAAGAAGTAAATACTTGGAAAAGTCAGTAGGTTGGGTGGTATGAGGAGGAAATGGCATTGTTGGGGGATAAAGCCACTATTTGCAGAGCTCCTGAGAGGCCTCTTGTTGTGGATACAAGTAGAAACCACAAGCAATTATTCACCACAACACCCGCTATTAGGGAATTCCCAAGAATGTCCCACAAGTACTTGCTGTTAAATGAGGCTGCAGATGACTTTGAGAGATTCTTCCAAGACTTTGAACACCGATGACGGTTAATGGAAGTTCCAGAAATGGAGTGGGTCTGGCATTTGGTGGTGCTCTTATAGTGTGGAGCTGTGGAAGCAAATAGAGCTATGGATCCTCAGTGGAACTGTGAGTATGAGTATATAAAAAAGACCATCCTGGAACTTTATGTGGTAATCCCAGAGACTGACAGGACTCAATTCCACTTCTTAGCCTGTGATGGGGAAGCACTTTTTAAAAAACAAACATGTTATCTCTACCTGGACTGAAAGTAGTAAATCACAGTTGTTATGGTCATGGGAAACCGAGAATCTGCAAGTCACATGCCCAAGCTATGCATTGGAGAAGTCATTCTCAAATCCATGCACCTGAGAAAGACCGCACACTGTCTGTCGAAATGCGTTGTGGCATATAAGGGACTAATACAAAAAGGTTTAGATATTATAATAAGAATCTTTTTCTGTCCCTCCTTTAGCGCTCCACAAGACCGATTTTTTTGGTTTCCAAACAAACATATGGAGGGGACAGGTTGTGGATGGCTTTGTATGTCATGCTTAGGGTTTTGAACTGGAGTATCTGGGCAATGGGAAGCCAGTAAAGGGCTTGGCAATGAGGAGAGGCAGGGGGATAACGGGGAGACAGGTGGATGAGTTAGGCAGCAGAGTCTAGGATATTTTGGAGGGGTGGAAGACTGCTAGAGGGGAAGCCAGAAAGAAGGTCGTTGATAATGTCAAGGGAGGCGGGAGATGATGAGGGCATGCATAAGTATTTTTGCACAAAATGTACATGCAAAACTTTTGAGTTGGAGTCAACAGGAGGAGGCAACGGCTCGAAAATGTGGCTTGAAAGAGATGGCAGAGTCATAGATTACCAAGAGGCACCAAGCATGCAGGACTGGGGAAAGTGAGCAGCTATTAACTTTGATGAATAGGTCTGGGGAGGGCTAGAGTGAGATGGGGAAACATGATAAGTTCTGTTTTGTCCATGTTCCGTTTTAGAAAGTGAGAAAAGAAAGATGAAACAGCAGACAGACACTGTGGGATTTTGGTTAGTAAGAAGGCAGTATCAGGTCCAGAGAGGTAGATCTGTGTGTCATCAGTGTAGAGATGTTACTGAAAGCTGTTAGACTCTATGAGCTGTCCCAGGCTGAAGGTGTAGGTGGAGAAGAGTAGGAGTACTACAACTGAGCCTTGGGGAACACGAACAAATATGGGACAAGATGAGGAAGTGGTGTGGGAGAGGGAGATGCTGAATGTCCGGTCTGTTAAAAATGAAGAGATCCAGGAGAGAGTCAAGTCTTTGATACAAAGAGTTGAGAGAGCCTGTCATAAGAGGAAATGGTCTATGGTGTCAAAGACAGCAGACAGGTCCAGGAGGAGGACAGACTAGTGTCACTTGCCCTTGGTGGTTAGTAGGTCATGGGTGATTTAGGTCACTAAGCCTGAGGTGCCTAATGTCTGAGCAATGTTGGCCACGACCATTAGGAAACTCTAAGTAAATGTTAAATAATACACAACACACAGAGAAAAATATTTTTATTAGAACCAAAAACAAGAACATATTTAATCTCCATCTTTATTTCTCCCACATACTCCTCCACGATCCTCAGTGATGTCCGTTCCTGCCGAGACCCAAAACTGAATGAGTTTTAGCTCTCACAGTGAGTGGGGTGACTTCAGAGTCTAGGCCACCTGATTTCATCTCGGAGCATTACGGTTTTCTGACCTGAGGTGAACTTACCCGCTTTGCAGTGGGACCACAAAATAGTGAGTTTCAGGTCCTGCTGTGAGGTGTGAGACAGAAAGTTCATCTCAAGTAAGAGAGCTGCATTGCTCTATTTGACTTCAATTAACCCAGACTGTGATGTCACCCCCTTCACTGCAAGAGACGAAACTCATTTAGTTTCGGGCCTCCCCAGGAACGGACATCACAGAGGATTGTGGAGGGGTATGTGGGAGTAATAAAGATGAAGTTAAGATATGTGTAAGTTACATGTGTTGGTTTATCAATGGATCCCAGTTAATACCTAGTTAGCCACCTGCACCTGGGCAACTGGAAGAGATGGGTAATTTGCCAGGATTTGGCACTTCTAATAAATGTACTAAATTCCGGGGCGGTTACAGGCTGCTATTCCGAAGAGTCGGGGGGGGGGGCAAATAACGATGGGCCCACAACTCGCTAAGGATACTAGTGTATCGCCCTCAGGGCTATGGGTTACTCAGGACCGGTCCTTATTCTCTGCTTACAGGGGGATGTCACGGTGGTGGCCGTGGACCTAGAGGGATTGCAATTAAAAAGGGAAAAAATACAAATACAAATAAGAGTTTGTCAGTGACGCCACCTGTGGGATGCGGTCGGATATGACCACCGCTGCTTATCTCAGCTTCAGGGAATGATGTTGGGATGCAGCAGAATGATAAACCCTCCACAGGTAGGGCTAGGATGATCCCTGAGCTGGTGATAATAATTGTTATTGGTGTTGATGGGGATGCAGGAAATAGCTTAAACAATGATGTGGAGACACAAGAGTAACAGTCTTTTCTTTACCTTTAATGGTGGAACTCAGGTAGTACCGGGTACTGTTTTCTAAAGTTCACGGGGTCCGGAGCTTGGAGGAAATTGTAGGCTTTCCATGCCAGGCAAGTCCTGAGGCTTTCCTTTTAGATTGTGTCCGTTGGGCCCTGGGTGCATAAAACAATGCTGTGACCCTCTCTGTTCTGTACTAGCTGTAGGACAAGCAGCGTGAACCCTTCTCTTGGCAGTATTTCTACTTAGCTCTCCTGGGCTCTGTAGTGCGTCTGTGTCTCTTTAGCTGTAGAGTGAACGGGATTTGGCCACTGGGTGTATAATCCCTTATGATTTTGGTCTCCGGTGACTGTACTATACTTAATTCTGGGTTTGCTGGCACTACTACCACTCCCATATCGTCCTTCTCTCCTCCTCAGGCCCTCGCTATGGGCTCCACACACTGTCAGTTTCTTTGAACCGGCCTAACACGACTAGTGTCCCCAAGATCACTTTTCTCTCCTCCTTCTGCTCTGCTCAACTGTCACCTCAGCTCTCCTAACAGGAACTGACTAGTTCCGCCCCCTGCACCTGCATATCTAGGGGACCTCTACTGACGTCAGCAACTGACCTGACCACAGCTGTTAGAGCTCCCTCTACAGGCCCAGGTTGGGATATGTTATATGTGTGCTTCACCTGGTGGATGCCTTGCCTCCAAGCTTGTAATGTGATTACCGGACCCCGGAGCGCCACACTTGCCCCAGCTGCTAAGTTTTACTTATGCTGGAATTAAAAATAGGCAAAGCCCATGCATTTTTTTTGCAAGCCAAGATAAAATGTGCCGGCCTGCAGCTTTCCATGTTATCTGTGCTGAGACTGAAAAATACTGTAAACCCAAATGGATATATTTTCACATTATTCATTGAATTAACAAACTATGATGGAAGGTTGCTTGCCATACACTAATGTGTATGGCAACCAAGCACAGACACCGTATATATTGTGTAAATGCAGTCTGATAGCAAAAGCCAATCACAGGCGCCATCACAGAGAGTGAGTGTCTGTAATTGGCTGTTGCTGGTAAGTGCAGTGTGAATATGCATGAAGCTTAATGAGCAGCCCTGGTAGCAAGCAGCGGGAGACTGTTAAGAATATCTAGATATCATTGGAGGAGGAAAGACTACATGCAAAGAATAGGGTGATCACCAATAATGTATGTAAAAAATGTATTTATTGCAACCACATAGAAAAACACATCTTTAGTTTAAAAGCATTTAAAAAGGATAAATAAGCTGATACAATATGGACCCTTTAGTCTATACCAGTGTTTCCCAAACTCCAGTCCTCACGGCCCCCAACAGGTTATGTTTTCAGGATTTCCTTAGTATTGCACAGGTGATGCCTTTATACTGATTCCATTACCTGTCCAATCCTAAGGAAATCATGAAAACGTGTCCTGTTTGGTGCCATGAGGATTGGAGTTTGGGAAACACTGGTATATACAATAGAAGTACATACATATGTAAATGTGACAGACACATTCCTCCTGTCAAAAAATGTATAGTGTACACCAGTAGAGGTCATCACAGGCCAAATCAGCACTGTAATCATGTTCAGTCAGCAGACAAATCTCGGTGCAGTAAATCAGCATATTCCATCCATTACACCATCTGATTATTGACAGACACAATCCCACTATCAAAAGCATGAATAGGCCAGGTAAGCACAGTAAGAACAAGTAAAAACACACACAGCCTGATCATACCAACACTGTATAGTTTAAGGCCAAGCCTTTCACAGCAGTGTGACAGCTACTACAACAAGCAGCTGCACATATTTTCAGGTGGACAGTAACCACTGTTTGGTGCTGACCTTAATTTAATTTGGTCCTTTCTTAATTCAAGAACAGGATTCTTTTCCAGCATTACACTTTATTTTGTTTCAGGTTTTGCCTTAAACTACATAGTGTTGGTATGATCAGGCTGTGTGTGTTTACTTGTTATTACTGTGCTTACCTGGCCTGTGATGATCACTATTCATGCTTGCCACACACTTTTTGATATTGGGATTGTGTCTGTCAATAATCAGATGGTGTAATGGATGGAATATGCTGATTTACTGCACCTAGATTTGTCTGCTGACTGAAAATGATTGCTGTGCTGATTTGGTCTGTGATGACCTCTACTGGTGTACACTATACATTTTTTGACAGGAGGACTGTGTCTGTGACATTTACATATGCATGTACTTGTACTGTATAGATTCTATTAGGGGCCCTGTTGTATCGGCTTATTTAAAGCGAACCTGTCACCCCCCCTGGACATCAAAAGCTATAATAGCCACCTTCTGCAGCACTAAGGCTGCATTCAGGGAAGGTGGCTATAAGCTTTTGATGCCCTTTATACTATTAAATATGAACTTATATAAAGGCTTACTCTTAAGAAGACCTAAGACCGGGAGGCGGGGTTCGCGCTCCTCCGACCCGCCTCCTCTTGTCAGTCATGGTGCTCGCCTGCTGCTGCCTCCCCTCATGAACGCGCGCCTCCGTTCTCGTCTATGGAGCCGCGCATGCGCTGTGCGCCGGGTGTCCAGGAAGCCGTCGGGCCTATCTATCAATTTAACTATCTATCTGTCTATCTACCTTTTCTTACTATATACAGCATGAAAAATACCATGCTAAAAATCGCATTTATGTGCTGTGCAATTTTTTTTATAACACCCATGCACTTGCATTGCTGGAATCTCTTCGAGATCTGCAGAAATACGCAGCTTGCTGTGAATTTTATCTCAGGCCATTTCTTGCTAAGGAAAAACTCACATATATACATTTCACTATGTTTAACATCAGTGAGAATTAGTGATGGGCGAGTCCTAAATTACTCGGAATCGCTTGACTCTAGCGAGTCCGAGCCCAGGACTCGCTACTCGTTGTGAGTCTAGCGAGTCCAATGTTAATGAATGGGGAAGCGAGTAATAGCGAGTAGTGTGCGATTTACAAATCACAGATGTGTCTCGGAAGCTTCAGCCTGAAGCAATCCTTGTTTTGTCAGAGACTCTGACAAAACTAGGATTGGCATTGACTTGCATTGGACTCGTTTACTGTGCAAGTAATCGCTGGGAAACTCGCACAGATAAGAGTCTGGCTGTCTCCTCTGTGCAGGCTGCCGCAGCTCCAGGGTCCTAGAGCCCGCCTGCTGCCTGATTGTTCTCAGTCTGCTCATTCCCTGTGCATAGACATCTATATCTATGCAAAGGGATGTAGCAGAGAGGACATCGCGTTTTGGACTGCGTCGGACGGAAGAGGATTTTTTTAATTAAAGATGGAGTCCCTAATGGCTTTTTTTTTTTTATTTCTAATAAAAAATTTTCTCTGTGTTGTGTTTTTTTAAAACAATTTAATAGAAATTCATGGCGGTCATGTCTAATATTGGCGTGACCGCCATAAATTTCGGGCTTAGGGCCAGCTGATAATACAAAGCTGGCCCTAACCTCTTTATTACCCAGCGTGCCACCGCCACCAGGGCCGCTGGAAGAGCGGGGTTCAGCGCCAGAGGATGGCGCTTCAATGAACGCGCCATCTTCTGGGGCGGCTGCGGGCTGCAATTTGCAGCGGGGGGTGCCCAGAAAGCTTGGGCATCCCTGCGCTGCGGATTCCAGCCCCCAGAGGCCGGGATGGCTCATCTGAATGACCCCCTTTCGTATTCCTTTCATCGGCCTCTCGGTGTGTCCGCAAGCTAGTTACGATCCAGCTGCCATGGGCTTTTAGTGGGTGACCTGCCTGGTCCCCTAGTACACTGGACTTCTTTTTGCTGCGCCGGAGGTTGGGTCGTAGGACATAAAGACCCCGCACCCTGACGGTGTTAGTGGTTGGAGCATAGAGCATCCTGGCCACTTCAGCAGAGCCGGCACCCTGGTTCCGCCCCAGTCCTTCAGTGCCCCCGCTAATTCGAGCACATCTAGAACTCCTTCAGTCTCTCACTACGGTCTGCAGCCTGGGACCCAGACAAGCCTCATGGTGGCACAGGCCGCTGGGTCCGTGTCTTTTCAGTCCTGTGTGATGGTGTTCTCGCCTCTCCTAACTTGAACTTGACTCCTCGACGTTAATTGGCTGAATAGCTCGGTGTTGTCTAGTTTTGTTGCCTCCCCTAACTGGGTCCTGTCCTAACTTCCCCACCCTCCACTTGTCTCCTCCCACCATCCCATTGCTGGGCATAGAGTCCCTAGTCTTGGGATCAAGAGTGTGTTGGGTGTGTGTTTGGGAAGACCTAACTTACCGATCCCAGCTGCTGCGCCATCTAGTGGCGACCGGTCCGCAAGGGCGCCACACTTGAATATTTTGGAGGTCCAGAATATCGACCAATATCTCACATTATTTTTCATACTTTATGTAATTTTTATTCTCTTCTTCATTTAGAGGCCTAAGTACAGGTGATTAAGATAGTTAAAATGCAGTTCCTGTTCTGTAGCTGTAAGTGTAGCAGCTTAACATTCGGGTCTATGATAGAAAAAGGGCTCCCCAGTTATATTAGTTCACGACAGAGCATTGGAATGTCATTTACATATCTAAATTAGTGCTGGAAGTGGCTGTCTAGAGGAGCTGAAAGTTAGGGCTGATGCTTAAGTGAAAGTCATTTATATAGAAAGTAGAAAACAGGAAGAGACTGGTAATTAGGGAGTTTTAGAGAATACAGGATTAGGAGAGATACATTTCAAAGGCATATGAGGATCATTAGCTGAAGTTATTCGTAGAAGGACTGTGAGTTAGCGTGGTGTATGATAAACAGAGAAAGAAAGATAGGATGTAAATCAGAAATTAAGAGAAATATAAAAAACATTAGTTTAGATATAAAGAAATATTTATATACATGTTATAAAAATTAAAATCTAATATATAGAACAAAGAATCTATTTACCACTGTAAAAAGAGCATCCGGAGACCAGAAATTGTTAATATCTATTGCAGCTAGTGATGAGCAGGTGTAATCGTTACTATTAGCTACTCGCATGGATAGTATGGTATTCGCGATACTCGTTGTGCTTGTGAGTGATATATCTTTATTGATTTTAGCTATTAGAATAACTGGCACACCAAAAAATGATAGAGGAAACACAAGTCCAAGAAAATTTCATCTTTTATTGTGAATTCAAACAATATGTTGAATTAGGACTCTCTTTTTATCACATTTGTGTCATGATGTTTTGACCTTAAGCCGGCATCACACATGTCAATGTCGCCAGCGATCTGATCGCTGGCGACATTGACGGATGATCGCTGGTGAGCTGTCACACCGGCATACTCACCAGCGATCATTTTACCAGCGACATTGTGGAAATGATTTAAATATCGTTTCCACGATGTCTGCAGGCTGGTATCCAAGGTAAACTTCGGGTAACTAGGCAGCGCGCGCTGCCTAGATACCCGATGTATACCTTAGTTACCATCCTTCTCCGCTCACCAACTGGTATCTAAGGTACACAGTGGGTAACTAGGGTCCCTAGTTACCCGCTGTGTACCTTAGATAGCAGCCGATGAGCAGAGAAGGCTGGTAACTAAGGTACACAGCGGGTAACTAGGGTCCCTTTACGGTCCAGTCCGAAAACCTGGCGATGATCAACCAGCGATTTATCGCTGGTTGATTCAGCATGTCACACGCGTCAATATCGCTGCAACAATAAAAGAAAAAGAGGGGAGGGGGACAAGAGGCGCAATAGTGCCCTTATCACTAAGACACTAACTTTCAGCGGTGAAAAGGAAAAATCCACTCACCTATTCCAGTTGTGTGGCCCACAACTGGCTTAAGAGCATGTAGGATAATATCCTGATGGCTGCTGCTGGACCTCCACCGTTTCCACGAACACGTGGTTAAAGCAGAAAATTCAGGGGAAGAAGGTGTACTCCGGTCCGCGCTGCCCGACTCATCAAAGAAAACCCAAGACGAAGTTCTGATCCAATCCTCCTTTATTTTCCTCCTACGCGTTTCAGTGCCCACCTGGCACCTTCATCAGGGATCCCTGATGAAGGTGCCAGGTGGGCACTGAAACGCGTAGGAGGAAAATAAAGGAGGATTGGATCAGAACTTCGTCTTGGGTTTTCTTTGATGAGTCGGGCAGCGCGGACCGGAGTACACCTTCTTCCCCTGAATATCGCTGCAACGTCACACGCAGCAGCGATATTGACAGCGATATTGACGCGTGTGACAGGGCCTTTAGTCTTCTTCTTATATCACAACTATCAAGATGTAAACAGAGATAACAAAATTAAGTCAATACAACTTATACAGGTTACCGTATATACTCGTGTATAAGCCGACCCGTGTATAAGCCGACCCCCCTACTTTTGCCCCCAAAACCTGGGAAAATCCATTGACTCGCGTATAAGCCGAGGGTGGACCCCAGCACAGGTATACAGCCCCCAGCAGTGGTATACAGGCCCCAGCAGTATGATATACAGCAGCCCCCAAGGGTATATACAGCAGCCCCAGTGGTATTGCAGCCCCTATATACAGCAGCCCCAGTGGTATTGCAGCCCCAGTGGTGTATACAGCAGCCCCTATATACAGCAGCCCCAGTGGTATTGCAGCCCCAGTGGTATTGCAGCCCCTATATACAGCAGCCCCAGTGGTATTGCAGCCCCAGTGGTATTGCAGCCCCTATATACAGCAGCCCCAGTGGTATTGCAGCCCCAGTGGTATTGCAGCCCCAGTGGTATTGCAGCCCCAGTGGTATTGCAGCCCCAGTGGTGTATACAGCAGCCCCTATATACAGCAGCCCCAGTGGTATTGCAGCCCCAGTGGTATTGCAGCCCCTATATACAGCACCCCCAGTGGTATTGCAGCCCCAGTGGTATTGCAGCCCCTATATACAGCAGCCCCAGTGGTATTGCAGCCCCAGTGGTGTATACAGCAGCCCCTATATACAGCAGCCCCAGTGGTATTGCAGCCCCAGTGGTGTATACAGCAGCCCCTATATACAGCAGCCCCAGTGGTATTGCAGCCCCAGTGGTATTGCAGCCCCTATATACAGCAGCCCCAGTAGTATTGCAGCCCCTATATACAGCAGCCCCAGTGGTATTGCAGCCCCAGTGGTGTATACAGCAGCCCCTATATACAGCAGCCCCAGTGGCATTGCAGCCCCAGTGGTATTGCAGCCCCTATATACAGCAGCCCCAGTGGTATTGCAGCCCTAATGGTGTATACAGCAGCCCCTATATACAGCAGCCCCAGTGGTATTGCAGCCCCAGTGGTATTGCAGCCCCTATATACAGCAGCCCCAGTGGTATTGCAGCCCCAGTGGTGTATACAGCAGCCCCTATATACAGCAGCCCCAGTGGTAGTATACAGGCAGCCCCAGTAATGCAGGGCCCCCCCAGCCTGACTCCAGTCACCTGTAAAGCAAATTATACTTATCACTGTCCCGCTGCCGTCCGCGCCCGCATCTGCCGACATCGCGATCCTCCATCTTCATGCGTCTTCTTCCTGTTTCCTGTGTTCGGCCCCGGTAATGACGTCATTGGCTGCGACGAACACAGGAAACAGGAAGAAGACGCATGAAGATGGAGGATCGCGATGTCGGCAGATGCGGGCGCGGACGGCAGCTTGACAATGATAAGTATAATTTGCTTTACAGGTGACCGGAGTCAGGCTGGGGGGGCCCTGCATTACTGGGGATGCGGGGGCTGCTGTATACCGCTGTATACAGCAGCCCCTGCACTGACTCGCGTATAAGCCGAGGGGGGTACTTTTCAGCCCAATTTTTGGGCTGAAAAACTCAGCTTATACGTGAGTATATACGGTAATTACACCATGCACAGAAAGCAAAGATCAATATTATCATGAAACACAAAAGTGCCAAAAAATTTAATTCATTGTTATAGTATATGATAGAAAAGACATAACCCTATAATGGTACATGTAATCTAACAGAAATTATGATAATCAACCACTGTGGATCAGTGACAGTAAGGTATATGTATTACCAGGGTGGCAATCTGTGCTAATGCGCAGTAATATTATATACGGATCACTGAGAGTCACAAAGCCTAAAACAAAGATATATAAGCTCAAAATTAATAATATATTATTATAACATAAACACCAATAAAGACATGATTGGAGAAAAAGAAATAAGGTCTACGAAAAAAAGAAAATTCTTTCTGCAAAGCTAGGGGCAGTAATAGAAATAAAGAATTATCCACAGACTAGATATGTCTAGAAGCAAAAGAAAAACACCCTGATTCAAATAATCAAGGTACCGTGACAATAATGGTATGTAAATAAAGTTACATTCATTATCTGTCCACTCAACAGAAAATTGATCTAGCACTATAATTTGCAAGGTTGTAGTATAGATCAAAGACTAGAAGAAAAAGGTATACACCAATAAATCCATGATAACTGGCAACATTCCCTTATAGCTCTTGAATGAGAACCATACCTTTACTTTAATGGGTACAACATGAACCCCATATATAGAAATGAGAACCACAATAAACTGCCACTGCTAAATATAACACAGGAAATATAGTTAATCACATAGAGTAATAATGTTAAGGTCAAACAGTTTATAGTCATATGGCCAACTTACCTATAAGGTAACAGGAAAACCAGTAACCTATAATGCAGTAAAAAAGGGGGAATCAAAAGGATATAATGGAAAGCCATGGGTACTGCGGATCATAAGAACCCCATAGCCAGCATGTAAGACACATAATGTCTCCCATACTTACTGGTAATATGAGCTGTCAAGCGATGGCGTGGGGTGTATATAGCCATGTGAAAATGCCGTATTTATGGCCCTGAGCATTGGCGACGCTTCATGCTTTCGGTATCTGGAATGCAGGAAGCATCGCTTCGTGGAACGCAAACCGGCGGCACATACACATTGACGTTACAAGTTGTGCGCATTGCGCATGTGCATTAGCAAAACCGTTGTTAATGATTGTAGTAAAGTATCTAGTAGCTGTTTGTGCTCTCAATTGTTGCCAAAATGACATTATGCTTGCAGGGGAAGAAATAAAACATGACATCAGGGTGGAATAATGGGAAAAAAATCAATATTCATGGATTAAGTATATTAAGAAATAAGTTAAAGGGGATCCAGGTCTAAAAGTAATAATAAAAACATAATAGTTAATAATACTAAATAATGACATTGTGGGTAATATCATAAGATATCTGAAGTGAGTTATCGCATATAGAGATCCAAACCCTGCATACAGATAAATGGCAAATAAATTACAGTTTGTTGTTATACATATAGTGGAAGGAAAACATACACTTATTGTAAGGAAGGAATAGAGGTAAAGAGAGATGCATAAAGTGCATGTACACTAATGCCAGAAGCCTCAACAACAAAATGGAGGAATTAGAATTGATTTTGTTGGAAAATAATTATGACATGGTGGGGATATCAGAGACATGGCTGGATGAGAGCCATGACTGGGCTGTTAATTTACAGGGCTATAGTCTGTTCAGAAATGACCATACAAATAAGCGAGGGGGAGGTGTATGTTTATACGTAAAATCATCCTTAAAACCCATCCTGCGTGATAATATATGTGAATCTAATGACAATGTAGAGTCTCTGTGGGTGGAGATAAGGGGAAAAAATAATAAATTACTTATAGGGGTTTGTTATAAGTGCCCAACAATAATGGAAGTGGAGGAGAATATCCTCATAATGCAAATAGATGAGGCAGCGACTCAGGGAGAAGTCATTATTATGAGGGACTTCAACCACCCTGAAATACAAGAGAGACAATTACCTTTCACAACTGGTTCAGGACCCAACAAGAAGGGGGGCACTGCTGGACCTAATATTAACCAACAGGCCAGACCGCATATCAAATATACAGGTTGGAGATCACTTGGGTAATAGTGATCATAAAATAATAAGTTTTCAAGTATCCTTTAATAAGATGTGTAGTAGAAGGGCTACAAGGACACTAAACTTCAGGAAGGCAAATTTCCAACGGTTGAGAGATGATCTTAGTGCAATAAACTGGGACGATATCCTGAGACATAAAAGTACACAAAGCAAGTGGGAGACGTTTATTAGCATCCTGAATAGGGCCTGTGCACAATATATACCCTATGGGAATAGGCATGCTAGAAATAGGAGGAAACCACTATGGCTAAATAAGGCTGTAAGGGGCGCAATAAATGACAAAAAGAAAGCATTTAGGGAATTAAAGCAAGTAGGTAGTGATGAGACATTAAATAAATACAGAAAATTAAATAACATTTGTAAAAAGCAAATCAAGGCAGCAAAGATTGAGACAGACAGACTCATTGCCAGAGAAAGTAAAAATAATCCCAAAATATTTTTTAACTACATAAATAGTAAGAAACTAAAAAATGATTGTGTTGGCCCCTTTAAAAATAATCTGGGTAAAATGGTGGATGAGGATGAGGAAAAAGCCAATATGCTAAATGACTTTTTTTCAACAGTATTTACACAAGAAAATCCCATGACACACAATATGATCAGTGATAACAAAAACTGTCAATTAAATGTCACCTGCTTAACCCAGCAGAAAGTACGGCATCGTCTAAAAATCACTAAAATTGACAAATCCCCAGGCCCGGATGGGATACACCCCAGAGTGCTGCAGGAATTAAGTACTGTCATAGATAGACCATTATTTTTAATCTTTAAAGATTCCATAATAACAGGGTCTGTACCACAGGACTGGCGTATAGCAAATGTGGTGCCAATATTCAAAAAGGGAACAAAAACTGAACTTGGAAATTATAGGCCAGTAAGCTTAACCTCTACAGTGGGTAAAATCCTAGAGGGTTTTCTAAGAGATGCTATACTGGAGTATCTGAAGAAAAATAACCTCATGACCCAATATCAACATGGTTTTACGAGGGACCGTTCCTGTCATCAAACTAATCTGATAAGCTTCTATGAAGAAGTAAGTTCTGGACTGGACCAAAGGAATGCAGTGGATGTGGTGTATATGGACTTTTCAAAAGCTTTTGATACGGTGCCACACAAAAGGTTAATACATAAAATGAGAGCAATGGGGATAGGAGAAAATATGTGTAAGTGGATTAAAAACTGGCTTAGCGATAGGAAACAAAGGGTGGTCATTAATGGAACACACTCAGAATGAGTCACAGTTAACAGTGGGGTACCACAGGGGTCAGTGTTGGGCGTGCTTCTTTTTAATATATTTATTAATGACCTTGTAGGGGGCATACAGAGTAGAATCTCAATATTTGCAGATGACACTACACTCTGCAAGGTAATCAATACAGAGGAGGACAATTTTATATTACAGGAGGATTTATGTAAACTAGAAGCTTGAGCTGATAAATGGCAAATAAGCTTTAATGGGGATAAATGTTAGGTCATGCACTTGGACAGAGGAAACAAAAGGTATAATTATGTGCTTAATTGTAAAACACTGGGTAAAACTGTCACTGAAAAAGACCTGGGTGTATGGGTAGATGACAAACTCACATTTAGCGGCCAGTGTCAGGCAGCTGCTGCAAAGGCAAATAAAATAATGGGATGCATTAAAAGAGGCATAGATGCTCATGAGGAAAACATAATTTTACCTCTATACAAGTCACTAGTGCAACCACACTTAGAATACTGTGTACAATTCTGGTCTCCGGTGTATAAGTAAGACATAGCTGAACTAGAGCGGGTCCAGAGAAGAGCGACCAAGGTTATTAGAGGACTGAGGGGTCTGCAATACCAAGACAGGTTATTAAACTTGGGGTTATTTAGCTTGGAAAATCTTAGGCTTAGGGGTGATCTTATAATAATGTATAAATATATGAGGGGACAGTACAGAGAACTTTCTAATGATCTCTTTACTCTTAGGCCTGAGACAGGGACAAGGGGGCATCCTCTACGTCTGGAGGAAAGAAGGTTTAGTCAGAATCACAGACGAGGATTCTTTACTGTAAGAGCATTGAGACTATGGAACTCTCTGCCACATGATGTTGTAATGAGTGACTCACTACTAACATTTAAGAAGGGCCTGGATGCCTTTCTTGAAAACTATAATATTACCAGTTATATATACTAGATTCTTTGATAGGGCGTTGATCCAGGGAATTAATTTGATTGCCATATCTAGAGTCAGGAAGGAATTTTTTCCCCCAATGTGGAGCTGAAGTTGCCACATAGGTTTTTTTTTGCCTTCCTCTGGATCAACATGTTAGGCTATGGGTTGAACTAGATGGACTTAGTCTTCCTTCAACCTTAAAAACTATGTTCCTATGTTACTATGTTAAATGAGTGCTAATAGACAACCTTATATTCCCAATTCAGACCCAAAGGCTCCAAAGTCTGAAGCTGGTGAATCCAATATGCCTCTCTCTCTCTCTTTAAGTCTCTTAATACGATCACCACCCCTACGTACCAGAGGTACCTGTTCCAACACTTGAAACCGTAACTGGGAAATATTATGCCCCCTTGTTCTAAAGTGTTGGGGCACAGGTAATAGCGTGTTACAACATCTGATGGTCGACTTATGCTTACTAATGCGGTCTCGGATGTGCTGGGTGGTTTCCCTACATATCTGAGACCGCAAGGGTACTTGAGTAAATAGACAACAAATGAGGAATCACACGTGAAATAACCCCGTTTAGGGAACACTTGACCTGACCTAGGATGTGTAAAAGTAGACCCCCTTACAATATGCGAACACTGCATGCAACCAAAGCAAGGAAAATGTCCTTGCCTTGGACTACTTAAGAATCTTTGGGTAGATAATGGTTTATTTAAACCAATATCGGCACGAACAAGATTATCCCGAAGGTTCTTTGCCCTTTTATAGCAAATAAGAGGGGGATTAAAAAATTCAAGATTATCTGGATATGATTTTTTTAAGAACAGGCCAATGTTCCTTAATTATTTTCTTTACTTGATATGAAAAAGGGTGAAACGTAGTGACAAATGATACCCTGGGTGAGTTGTTACTATGTCTCTCTCTATTAGTCTGACGTGGTTCGGCTAGGTGCTGACGATAACCTCGCTGTAAGAATTTATTGGTCATCTCAACATATCGTAAAGTTCTAATATCGGTGTCCGAGACTATTCTATTAATCCTCATATGCTGTGAAAGGGGAAGAGAGTGTTTAATGTGTTTCTGGTGACAACTATCATAGTGCCAAATGCTGTTTCTGTCTCTTGGTTTAGTATATAAGTCTACTGAGATGGAACCGGATGTATCAATTTTAATAAGAATATCCAAAAAACAAAAATGTCCTTCTCGCTATGATGTATCGTAAATGTCAGGTTAGGTAACAATGTATTAAGTCTAATGAAAGCAGTATTTAATTTTGTCAAAGTTCCTGTTCACACCATGAAAATGTCATCGATATAATGTCTCCATATAAGAGACTTAGTCTGGGAACTTGCTATCTACCTTATGGAGACAGCTAAGTAGGTGAGGAGATTGTAGCCATTTCCCTTATGACTTTGAGGAACTGCTTATATGTGGCACTGGAGTTTCTCCACTTCCTTAATGAAGTGCAAATTTGCATATAAGAGACTTAGAATCATTCACAACAAATCTGTCTTCAAAATGTGCCATAAAGATATTGGCGTAGGGGGCGCCATGTTAGACCCCATGGCGGTCCCCCTACGCTGCAAGAAAAATTGATCCTGAAACAGGAAGAAATTAATGTGCAAGACAATTTTCAAGAGATGAATGCAAAATTGTTTCTTTAAAACACTGAATGTTGTGAATGTGTCTAAGAACCATTGTACTGGCTTGTAAGCCCATTTCGTGATCTATGGATGTACTGTATATAAGCCCTTGACATCCATGGTTACTAAAATGCTGTTAGAAGGAATATGACCTTATTGGTAAATCACAGTAAGGAAATGAGATGTGTCCTTTATGTATGACGGTATACAAGGGACCAAAGGGGACAAAATTTTGTCCAATGTAATGGCTAATGGCGATAATAAAGAGTCGGTGGATGCAACAATCGGGCGACCCGGTGGTAGCATCAAGTTCTTATGAACTTTAGGAACTGTATAGAAATCAGGGGTGATAGAATTATGGGCCTCCAAATATTCAGCTAATTTTTTGTCCATAACGGCTTCCCGTAGATAAAAATCAATTCTGTTTTTGATTAGAAGTTTAATGGAATTGGTCGGATCTATAGTAATTGGAGTATAAGTGCACGTATCTCTTAATTGTTGAAGGATCTCCTCTACATAATATGTGCGGTCCATAATAACTTTAGCATCAGCTGGTTTTATTATAATCTTTTTGTTAGCCTGAAGATGTTGGATAGCTTGTGACTCATATATCTTCTATCTCCTTTACCTTGTCTGTTAGAGTAGCCAATTCAGTATGCAGGAAATCTATTGTTAGGGTAATTAAGTCAAAGAACACTTATTAAGTATGCTTTCAAAGCGATCACAGTACTCGGTGTTATCGGAAAATAAAATAGGACGGCAATTAACTCTTAAGCCACGGGGAATTCTTCTGTTTCTGACGTTTTCTGCCAAAGTGGTCTGGGGCAATTCTAAGGCAATCTGTCGCCGTCACTCCTTCTCATAGTCCTTATATTAGGTTTCTTCTGGAGATGTAGTAAAAAATTGGTTCAATGCAGTCACTCGATCCACTATCGTGGATGACTCCTCATCTGCATATGAAAATAGAGTAGACGGCATGTGTCGTTTGTATTTGTGGGTTGGAGCTCAAGCAAAAAATGTTTTTAACAGTCTGTATTCAGTCTGTAAATTCATGATAACTAGCAACATTCCCTTATAGCTCTTGAATGAGAACCATACATTTACTTTAAAGGGTACAACATGAACCCATATATAGAAATGAGAACCACAATAAACTGCCACTGCTAGATATAACACAGGAAATATAGTTAATCACATACAGTAATAATGTTAAGGTCAAACAGTTTATAGTCATATGGCCAAATTACCTATAAGGTAACAGGAAAACCAGTAACCTATAATGCAGTAAAAAAGGGGGAATCAAAAGGATATAATGGAAAGCCATGGGTACTGTGAATCATAAGAACCACATAGCCAGCATGTACGACACATAATGTCTCTCATACTTACTGGTGGTATGAGCTGTTGAGTGATAACGTGGGGTGCATGTGGTCATGTGAAAACGTCGTATTTGTGACCCTGAGTGGTGGCGACGCTTCCTGCTTCCGGTATCTGGAAAACAGGAAGCATCGCTTTGTGAAACTCAAGCCGGCGGCGCATACACATTGACGTCACCGATCGTGCGCATTGCGCATGCGCATTAGGAAACCCGTCGTTAATGATTGCAGTAAAGTATCTAGTGGCTGTTTGTGCTCTCAATTGCTCGACATTAGGCCTGCAAGGGAAGAAGTAAAAAATGATATTAGGGTGGAATATTGGGGGAAAAGTCAATATTTATGGATTAAAAATATTAAGAAATAAGATAATTGGGATCTAGGTCTAAAAGGAATAATAACAACATAGTAGTTAATAATACTAAATAATAACATTGTGGGTAATATCATAAGATATCTGAAGGGATCTATTGCATATAGAGATCCAAACCTTGCGTACGGATAAATGGCAAATAAATTACAGTTTGTTATTATACATATAGTGGAAGGAAAACATACACTTATTGTAAATGAGTGCTAATAGACAACCTCATATTCTCGATTCAGACCCAAAAGCTCCAAAGTCTGAAGCCGGTGAATCCAATATGCCTCTTTTGCTATCTGTTTACATATTGATTGTTGTGATATAAGAAGACGACTAAGGTCGAAACGTCATGACACAAATGTGATAAAAAAGAGTCATAATTGAACATATTGTCTGAATTCACAATAAAGGACGGAATTTTCTTGGACTTTTGTTTCCTCTATAATTTTTTGATGTGCCAGTTATTCTAATAGCTACAGTTTATCAATTCTGGGCACCCACAGGTTGTGAGCCAGCTCTACCATAATACAGATCTTTATTGATCTGAAACAGATTGTTAGCTTCCTTCACTACACAAAGTGAGCTGGCACCTCAGGGAGAGCAGATTGAATATTAGGCTCTCTCTGGGGGGATTGAAAATTGAAATTGTAAAAAAGCTCACCCTTCCGTCCTGTCCCGGAAAGACTCATATTATAGCTGGAAATGTGTGAGTGGAGCCTATCACTAATTGACTAAGGCTGCCTTCACACTTGCGTTTGTGTCTGCATGCGCAGGGCATGCAGACGTAAACGCAGTGCAATGCCGCACATACTTATGTGAACGCAGCGGAGAATCTACACATGCGTTCACATTAGTATGGTGCCTGGGCAGCCAATCAGCTGTCTCTTAGGGCGGCCGTGAGGAGGAGATCAGCGGCAGAGATCTCCTCCTCCCGACCACAGCTGATCTCCCGCCAGTGTTGGCGCGGGAGATTTGAAGATACAGCTGATCTGACAGCTGTTTAAATCTCCCAGGCTGACACCAAATAGGGTGATATCGGTGCAGGAGATAAGAAACAGTTCATCGCTGCTTCAAATCTCCCACGCCGACATCACCTATTCGGTGTCAGTGCGGGAGATTTAAACAGCTGTCAGATCAGCTGTTTCTCCCCGCTCTCCCCGCTGACACTGGAGGGAGATCAGCGCCGCCGGTTGCCGCCGGTGATCACTGGTGTGCTGGCTGTTAACAAGCTCAAAGTTCATAAAAAAGGCACATAGAAAAAATTAGCCGCACTCACCAGGATCGTGATCTTCAAGCTTTATTAATCCATCAGGACATTGCAGACATGGATGACAATTGAAGGACCCGTTGAAGCGGTAATTCTAACCGCGAAACGGCAGGCCGTTGTCCGCCGTCCTGCACCCCCTCCCCTGCTATGACATCCATGACTGCAATGTCCTAATGGATTAATAAAGCTTGAAGATCACGATCCTGGTGAGTGCGGCTAATTTTTTCTATGTGCATTTTTTCATAAATTATGCGCATCCGTACGCAAATGCGGCCAAATGCAGCCATACGCAGGCACATGCGTTCCCATGTTAAACATAGGAACGCATGTGCGCAAGCGTTTGGCTGCGTTCGGTGCGCTGTGCTCCAAACGCAAGTGTGAAGGCACCCTAACATTAGACTCGCTATTTGGACGAATATGCGAGTATTAAAAACTACTTGTACGAGTATAGCGAGTGCGAATATTTTGCTACACGCATTGCAACCAACAAAATGAAGGGAGAGTGTTAGGCCCTAGAAATTTAATAAAAACAAAGAAGGAAAGAGAGGGAATTCTATAAGAAAACACTCTAAGCCAGATGTATATGAAGATAAATAATTTAGAATTAAAAGCATTTAATAAAAAATATCTGCAATTACAAATCGTATGGTGATATGATTTGAATTCGTTCAATTTATAGAAACACGTCTTTTATGTTGAGAAGCTCTTTACGATTGGAAACACTGTGAGGCATTTGATCAATGGGGGTTAAAATGGTACCATTGAAGCTTTAATTGTGTCAGATTGTGCACTGTCTGGATTGTCTATGTTATAAAAATAGAAAACCTTTCAGAACATGATACCTGTGTGAATGTATTCTGTTATGGAGAGGTTAGATGGATCTTCCAAAAAAAAAAAATTTTAATAATTCGATATGCAGAAATCCAAAAGACATCTCTGCAGTATTTGCGGATTACTACACAAAATTATACAATCTGACAGAAAAATATATTGGAATCTGAGAGTCCTCAGTGGTTGATACCTTTTAATGGCTAACTGAAAAGATGGTAAACATAGCGAGCTTTCGGGACACTGTGGTCCCTTCATCAGGCTGGTAATGACACAGATTCTGAAGACACATACATATATACATAAGCAAATGAAACAAAAAAAAAAAAAAACAGTTTTACATGTTATTGTAAATGCGACAGGTGATGTAAACCGGAGTCAGGCTGGGGAGGAAGAGATGGGGAATTGAAACTAAAAGTCTAAGATAACAAATTGTATAATGGTAGTGATCTGTGGAGAACTGAAAATACTTAAATGAGTTGAGGAAAGCAATAAAAGGAGGCAACGGTGTTCATATGAGAAGTGTCAAGAGTTCATTGTCCTCAAACTGGAATCTGTTGGAAGATGTGTTATCCCCAAATGTCTTTTCAGTTTATATAAAAATCCATGAATCTGTGATGTCCCCAAATGTCCACTCATGTTCTATAAAAGCCACGAATCCATGTGATATATTTAATCCTGTTTTGAATGTGTCAAAGGTCGTTATCAATTTGTATTCCCAAATTCTTCTCTCTCTCTGGGATTTGAAGTTGCTTTTTAAGATGAGCAGCCTCATATCAGTTTCACTGTGGTCAGGGCTGGAAAAATGCTTTGCTACAGGTAGATCCATATGCTTTTCGTTTATTGAGTGGCGATGAGAATTCATTCTTGTCCTGAATTTTTGCCCAGTTTCACCTATGTACATGCCACACAGTGTCCGAAAAGCTTGTTGTGTTTACCATCTTTTCAGTTAGCCATTAAAAGGTATCAACCACTGAGGACTCTCAGATTCCAATATATTTTTCTATCTATTGGCTAACACGGGACACACATTTTTTACCTTCACAATCTGAACAATAATCCAACGGAGATTCTACCCTCCACAGAGTCAATTAACTCCTTTTTTAATTCAATACAATTACCATCCCTCACAAATGAAGATCTGGATTCTTTGAATTTACCCTATACGGAAAACAAAATTATGGCCACAATAGGTGCTTTAAAAAAGTCGCCGAGCTCCGATGGTCTGCCCAACAAGTATTACAAAAACTTTCAGAACTGTCTTGCACCTCACCTCACCGCGTTAATCAATTCTACTACTCCCGGCGCCTATCATCTTCCTGCAGAAATGCAGGAGGCGACCACTACAGTCATATCTAAAGGGAAAGGAGGGAATTACAAACCAATTTCCCTATTCAACACAGACCTGAAAATTATAGCCAAGACTATAGTAACCTGATTGCAAAAAGTGATGCAGAATCTTGGACAAAGTGCTTCAGTGTCCGCGCTGCTGCTCCGTGACCAATGAAACACAGACAAGGGAATGTCTGGACCAGATAAAGCCTTTATTTTCCTACGCGTTTTGGAGCCTCCTCCCGAGCGCCTTCCTCAGGGAACATTGTGTTCCCTGAGGAAGGAGCTCAGGAGGAGGCTCCAAAACACGTAGGAAAGTAAAGGCTGTATCTGATCCAGACATTCCATAGTCTGTGTTTCATTGGTCTCGGAGCAGCAGCGCGGACACTGAAGCACTTTGTCCAAGATTCTGCATCACGATCACGGTCACCTTTGAGAGTGCGGTCCTTGCAGCAGCTGCCTGTACGCTATTCTACCAGTTGTGGGTTTCACAACTGACTAAGGTGAGCAATTCCACATCGCTAAGTGAAAGTGTCATCTGAGATAAGACCCTATATGCGCATTCTTTTTTTCACTGATTGCAAAAAGTGACCCCAAAGCTTTTGCATATAGACCAAGAGGGGTTTCTGCTCGACAGAGGGACCGTGGAAGCAACCAGACGATCCAATAATATTATTTCCCATATTGAAAATTCAAAAACGCCAGCCATAATTATCTCCCTCGACGCCGAAAAAGCGTTTGATAGGGTTCATTGGGGGTTTTTGTTTGAAGCACTGGGAAAATTTGGGTTTGAAGGACAGATCTTAAATTCTATAAAATCTTTGTATACTGCCCCATCAGCGAGAAAATGAACTAACAACATTCTCTCAGAAAAGTTCCCTTTAACAAACGGTACCCGACGGTACACTTTTTGATTTTTTTCTTGGAGCCACTAGCCGATAGATAAGGATGAACTCCTCGATCTATGGTATAAATTTATGTACGCAGCAGTTTAAATGTTTGTGAGCGATGTGCTGCTGACCCCGACTGATTGTCTACTCTCTTTTCAACATTAAGTTCAGACTCTAGATGACTTTTCATGTATCTCACATTACAAGGTAAACTTATCAAAAACCCAAATTTTGTCTTTTAATTTAGACCCGGAGTTACTCAACACTCTAAAGGCTGACAATAATCTCTCATTGGATGAAAAAGATTTTAAGTACCTGGGAATTAAACTAACAAAGCTCCTATCTTCTATAATAGACATACTCTTGAAAGATTTATTTAAGACGATTTAATTGGACATATTACACTTGACCAGATTGGATATCTTATGGTTGGGAAGAATACGCTTCAAGACGTGTGCTCTTCCAAAAGTACTGAATGTTTTCAGATCGATACCTCTATTGATATCTAAAAAATGGCTTAAAAAATTGCAGAGCCAAGAGATTACGTTTATATGGAAAAAAAGCAAGCCTAGGGATGCGAGGTTCACTTTAGAGAAGGAAAGAAGGAAAGGCGGATTGGGTCTTCAAAATCCAACAGTTTACCATAATGCCACCATTATTAGTCTTAATCAAGGTTGGTGGGAGATGAGAGAGGTACCTACTTGGGTTGGAGAGGGCCTCGGGTGGTGGTGGCTCACTCAGCGCAGCAATAGACTCTTATCTCTGCGGCTCGAAAAAATGACTACCGAGAGCTGTAGTTGTGAGGGTGGCCATTTATTCTCGGAGAATCATGGAAGAGTTATCCAACAGCTTCACCGTCATTTATGCCTCTGGATGTCTTGAAACATCTCTCTACTCGGATAAAGATTAATACTTGGAAGGCAGCTGGAGCTCGGAACATCTCGGACATCATTGACAAGAAGAACATCTTGCTCTACTTTCAAGATATACAACAAAAATACGTTCTTCAGAGATTAATACATGGCGACATATACGAGAACTAATAGGAAGACGCAATGTAAATCTTTTCTTGACAAAGAATATAGTTCAGATGTTCCTATATCCCAGGAATTTACTCTTTTGAAAGATTAGTATCATCTACAGTCAAATTAATGAAGACTTCTCCTTAATTAAGTAATCGTATACTGAGGCATGGGAAAGAGAACTTCATGTTGTTATATCAGTCGAGCAAAGGAAACATATTATAGAACTTATATATAGAACTATCCCATGCACATCTTTGATGGAGATATGCTATAAACTGTACACCAGGTGGTACTTTACCCATATTACACTTTGTGCAGAATTATTAGGCAAATGAGTATTTTGATCACATGATACTTTTTATACATGTTGTCCTACTCCAAGCTGTATAGGCTTGAGAGCCAACTACCAATTAAGTAAATCAAGTGATGTGCATCTCTGTAATGAGGAGGGATGTGATGTAATGACATCAACACCCTATATAAGGTGTGCTTCATTATTCGGCAAATGCCTTTCCTTTGGCAAAATGGGTCAGAAGAGAGCTTTGACGGGCTCTGAAAAGTCCAAAATTGTGAGATGTCTTGTAGAGGGATGCAGCAGTCTTGAAATTGCCAAACTTTTGAAGCGTGATCACCGAACAATCAAGTGTTTCATGGCAAATAGCCAACAGGGTCGCAAGAAGCATGTTGGGCAAAAAAGGCGCAAAATAACTGCCATTGAAGTGAGGAAAATCAGGCATGAAGCTGCCAAGATGCCATTTACCACCAGTTTTGCCATATTTCAGAGCTGCAACGTTACTGGAGTATCAAAAATCACAAGGTGTGCTATACTCAGGGACATGACCAAGGTAAGCAAGGCTGAAAAACAACCACCTTTGAACAAGAAACATAAGATAAAACATCAAGACTGGGCCAAGAAATATCTTAAGACTGATTTTTCAAAGGTTTTATGGACTGATGAAATCAGAGTGACTCTTGATGGGCCAGATGGATGGGCCACAGACTGGATCAGTAAAGGGCAGAGAGGTCCACTCCGACTCAGATGCAGCAAGGTGGAGGTGGGGTACTGGTATGGGCTGGTATCATCAAAGATGAACTTGTGGGACCTTTTCGAGTTGAGGACGGAGTGAAGCTCAACTCCCGGACCTACTGCCAGTTTCTGGAAGACAACTTCCTCAAGCATTTGTACAGGAAGAAGTCTGTATCAAGAAAAACATGATTTTCATGCAGGACAATGCTCCATCACATGAATCCAACTACTCCACAGCGTGGCTGGCCAGTAAAGTTCTAAAAGAAGGAAAAAAAAATAACATGACATGGCTCCCTTGTTCACCTGATTTGAACCCCATAGAAAACCTGTGGTCCCTCCTAAAATGTGAGATCTACAGGGAGGGAAAAAGTACACCTCTCGGAACAGTGTCTGGGAGGCTTTGGTGGCTGCTGCACGCAATGTTGATCGTAAACAGATCAAGCAACTGACATATTCTATGGATGGAAGGCTGTTGAGTGTCATCATAAAGAAAGGTGGCTATATTGGTCACTAATTTTTTTTGTGTATTGTTTTAGCATGTCAGAAATGTTTTTTTTGTGCAGTTATATTAGTTTACCTGGCAAAAATAAACAAGTGAGATGGGAATATACCGTATATACTCGCGTATAAGCCGAGTTTTTCAGCCCAAAAATTGGGCTGAAAAGTCCCCCCTCGGCTTATACGCGAGTCATACGGCCCCCCTCAAAGTTTGGCGCCCCCACCTCAGTTTCTGGGCCCCCCCGCATGCAGCGCTGCACATATACATTACGTGTCTAGCAGCTGTTACCCTCCGGTGGCAGATTGCGGCTCCCGGCTCCGGGCTCCATCTTCCTCTCTGTCTTCCTGGTTGTCATGTGACCGGCGCGATGACGTCATCGCGCCGGTCACAAAGCAGGAAGACAGCGAGGAAGATGGAGCCCGGAGCCGGGAGCCGCGATCTGCCACCGGAGGGTAACAGCTGCTAGACACGTAATGTATATGTGCAGCGCTGCATGCGGGGGGGCCCAGAAACTGAGGTGGGGGCGCCAAATTATGAGGGGGGCCCTGCTGGGGCCCTGTATACTACCACTGGGGCTATATACTACCACTGGGGCTATATACTACCACTGGGGCTGTATATATACTACCACTGGGGCTATATACTACCACTGGGGCTGTATACTACTACTGGGGCTATATACTACCACTGGGGCTATATACTACCACTGGGGCTATATACTACCACTGGGGCTGTATATATACTACCACTGGGGCTATATACTACCACTGGGGCTGTATACTACTACTGGGGCTATATACTACCATTGGGGCTATATACTACCACTGGGGCTGTATGTATACTACCACTGGGGCTATATACTACCACTGGGGCTATATACTACCACTGGGGCTGTATACTACTACTGGGGCTATATACTACTATTGGGGCTATATACTACCACTGGGGCTGTATGTATACTACCACTGGGGCTATATACTACCACTGGGGCTGTATACTACTACTGGGGCTATATACTACCACTGGGGCTATATACTACCACTGGGGCTGTATGTATACTACCACTGGGGCTATATACTACCACTGGGGCTGTATACTACCACTGGGGCTATATACTACCACTGGGGCTGTATACTACCACTGGGGCTGTATATATACTACCACTGGGGCTATATACTACCACTGGGGCTGTATACTACTACTGGGGCTATATACTACCACTGGGGCTATATACTACCACTGGGGCTATATACTACCACTGGAGCTGTATATATACTACCTCTGGGGCTATATACTACCACTGGGGCTGTATATACTACTGGGGCTGCGTGTATACTACCACTGGGGCTGCTGCTGTATACTACCACTGGGGCTGCTGCTGTATACTACCACTGGGGCTGCTGTATATACCTCTGGGGCTGCTGTATACTACCACTGGGGCTGCTGCTGTATATACCACTGGGGCTGCTGCTGTAACACTGCTGGGGCCTGTATATACCACTGGGGAGGCTGCTGTATACCACACTGCTGGGGGCTGTATACCTGTGCTGGGGTCCACCCTCGGCTTATACACAAGTCAATAAATTTTCCCAGGTTTTGGGGGCAAAAGTAGGGGGGTCGGCTTATACACGAGTATATACGGTATTTGGTTTTTATTAAGTTGCCTAATAATTCTGCACAGTCATAGTTACCTGCACAAACAGATATCCTCCTAAGATAGCCAAATCTAAAAAAAAACACCCACTCCAACTTCCAAAAATATTAAGCTTTGATATTTATGAGTCTTTTGGCTTGATTGAGCTTGATTGAACATAGTTGTTGATCTATAATAAAAAGAATCATCTAAAATACAACTTGCCTAATAATTCTTCACACAGTGTAGACTACATATGATTCACGTCTCCCCTGTAAATACCCCCATTACTTATGGGCTCAGGACACGGTCCCGAAAAAGACTACCGTGATACCCCCTGTGATACCCCGGTCCGGTACCGAGTACCCTGTCCCAGTGGGCTCCACACATTTTGCACACCTGAAAACAGAAATAAGGAACAGGAGGGAGGATGGGAACTACTTCCGTTTCACGCTGATCTAGCACTTAAATTTGTTCTGCATGCGGCTCTATGATGCATTTATTGATGGACTTTTACACCTTCATACTGCTCCGAAGCACCGTAGCAATCCTGTGGTTTGAAGGCAGGACAGTGTATGCTGTATTGGAGCTGCGTTTGAGTCCGGGAACAGGTGAGGCTACAGGATAACCCTTATCTAGCTTGAAATAAGAACTACAAATCTCTTTTTTCTCTCTTCTTTCAGAAAGAACAGAGTATCAAAATAATCTCTAAAATTATTTGTATTATTTATAAATCACATTGGGAATCTTACACTATTTGATATTGGAGATTCCAATAGTGTTAGAAAAAAAAATAAAGGGAGATTGAATCCTGCTTAGCCTAAAAATCAGTCCCGTATTTCTAACCTTAAGGAATGGTGCATGGAATTAGATTGGATTGACCTATGGCATATAAAAAATCTAAGGGACGTAATTCATCTTGTTAGTCAAAGTCACATGAGGTCTTTTCAAGGATGGATTTGGCTCTTGGCGATGGACAAATGTTGAAAGAGAGAATTGGGTTCTGTAACGAATTATGAGGGCTCTATGTCCCTATCAAAATTGAATTTGGAAAAGATAATAGTTTCAAATAACTACCAATAATTTGTTTTGGATTAACTCTACATCATCTCATCAGGAAATGTTAGCTCTTTATATCTACGTAACAAAAAATGATTTTTTTTTAAGGGAAAACTGTTCAAAAAGTGTGTTAAAATAGTGCTGTACATATTAGAGCAATTACATCAGAAAAGAACCTCATATTGACAAATAAGAAATATTAAATAATTTTAACTCTTATTTTGTACAGTTTTAACAATCACAAAATGTACTTAATAGGGTGCACCAACTATTTTTGTGACATTATTAGTAATGAATAGAGACTTTAAAATTCAGTGTTTGCACCTAACATTGACTTTATAAAAAAATCAGAGTTTGAGTTTGGAGTTCATGCACTTTACATATGTAAACAATATAAGCGAGCATAGCTGTGCTCAGGTATGCAGGGTGCTCAATCCAGCGTGAGCCAATGGCAGTGTGTGAATGGCTTGTGCTAGAGTTAAAATTTTCATTATCAGATGTAGTGTATACAAAAATAATGTCAAAACCCCCATTACTCCTCCCCAAGAAGGGCTTTGTTTATGGCTGGCTATATGAGGTTTTAGAACAGAATTGGGCCAATAAGAGACTTCCAATGAGGTTTGGGTCAAGTTCGGGTCCAGAACAGAACTTTAAAATATGGCTGCCCCTGCAAGACTCTGTGGCACCCCTGCGGGGGATTGCCGCAGGTTCCACCGGTGCAAGGAAGGACTTACATCTTGGTTAGCACGGCACACACCACCTTCTACCTCAGACCAAAGGGGGAGCTCTACTGGCTGCATTAAGTCAGTTCCCCTTTAAGAACACTCAGGTTGAGGGGAGGAGTTAGTTAGTCCCTGTAGTTTCAGTGCAGTGAAGTTCCTGGGAGGAGAAGGAAGAGAGAGCAGGCAGAGTTGCTGGTCACTGGGGAGAGATTCAGGCCCAGGACCAGGGACGACTGACCGCTGTGCACACCCCAGGGAAGGGGCCGGAGGCAAGTGGAGGAAACAGGGAACTGAGAAAAGGGAATCGGTTGAGTAGCCCTTTAGTACACACGGACACTGGAGTCCGACGCTGGCAGCCTTCAGAGCTGCAGCAGAAAGCCCAGGAGACTCAGGCGGAGTGCAGCCCTGAGGAGACAAAGAAGAGACACTAATCTGACCAAGCATAGGACCTGGGGCCCCAAGAGAAACAGGGACCCGCAGAAGGACCTCATTGTCAGCTTAGGATTAAGATCAGAGAAGAAGTGGTGGGTTCAGGCTCAGGCAGGACTCAGCCCATACCGCAGAGCACAGGCATAAAGGAGGCATCATAAACTTCTAAGGTGGAAGTCCCAAATTGCACCGGGGACCTGGTTACTACTCTGGACTGTACCTGATACCTTATCACCAGTAAAAGGTACTGAAACAACAATCCCGGTGTGTCTGTGTGCCTGTCTAACAGTCGCAATTCACCACTGTGTCAGAAAGGACTTGACTACTACTCCCCCATCGATCCTCGCTGCCCTGAGGTAAATCTCCACCTGTGGAGAGCTGTTCCACACTCTGCTGTACCCACCATGACCTCAGCGGCCGGCTGCAGCGCTGGTATAACCTTTACCAGGTACCATAGGTGGCGTCACGTTAATAATCACCTTATCTCCCCACCATTCCCCGCCATTGAGGGTCCAGGGCACAGGACCGGGGATCGACCAGCCGTGATCCCCCATCAGAACCGCCATCAGCCCCGGTACCCGAGTACCCCACACCCAGTCAACCGCCTCAACTCAAACTCCCACAAGTCTACTAATCTCTAGTGGGGAACAAACAGAATTATTAGAGGCACCAACAGCACCAAAATAAATAATATAAGTATTGAACAAGTTTAAAGAAAAGTCAACAAGGCTAGGTGATCCTTTTTCTGTAATGTGTGCCATTATAATGCAAATATTCCAATATTAAGCTACATTCACACACAGCATTTCGGCCGCATTTTTTGAGGATCCGTTTTTGGTGCAGAAACTGCACCAAAAAATGGATTCTCAAAAAACTCAGTCTTGTATGTGAATGTGTTGCGTTATCTGCTGTGCTATTTACTCACCTCCCCGCACACCCATTGTGATCTCTAGTGATGTTCTCATTCCCAGAGCCTGCAGTGTTCGGTGCCTCTAAGACCCTGCGCATGTGACTGATTGACGTTGCTCAGTCACATGGTGCAGTGCCAGGTTCTCTCGCAGGTCCTTCAGCCTCTGGGATGAGAGGACATCACTGGAGATCACCGTGGGAGCACGCGGAGGTGAGTAAATAGCACCTCAGATAATGGAAAAATAATTGACATGCTCATTCTTTTTACAGATCCATTCTTGAGCCCAAGAACAGATCGAGTGTCTGAATGCAAAATTGTGAAATGCATTGACTTGGCTGGGACATCACTAAATTTCACTGAATTTTCACTGCAATAGCGGATCTGTAAAAAATGGAACACTAATGCAGCACTAGAGTCCAATGTGACTGTAACCTAAGAGTTGTTTAAAGACCTTTAAAATCCATTGGAACAAGGTACTTACCTAAAACCATCTACAATGAGAATTTACTAAGGCTACAGTCCCATGACAGTCTAAAAAAATCTGTCAGATTGTCATCCAGAAAAATGGGACAACTTATTTCTCACTTGTCATCCATGTGCTGTTTGTATACAATTCTTTTTTTTTAAACGTCAGCTATTAATTATTTACAGGACCATTTATCGTTTCCTATGCTATACAATTGTACTGGATCAGTAAACATCGGATGCCATACTATGGCTCCGTATTGCATACTATTTTTTTCTTTCACCAATCTGATTTTGGAGTGAATTCACAGGATACTGCACAGATATTCTGGAAGCAAAAAAAAAAAAGATATCCTACTTCACTTAACCCTCTGCTGAAGACTCAATGAGTGAACTAATGGTGTCAGGCACGGTTGTGCTAGCTTCTCCATATTGCACTTCAGTAATCAGCTCACATGGTCTGGCCTAGCCAATCAGTTAAACTATCATAACAAGTATACAAGATAGGGACCAGAGTAGGAGAACATTTTATTCCTGCACTGTTTATAGATAGGCGCTCAGACCATACAGCATTGGGATACAAAAGTCTGATGAAATAGTGGTGTACTAATCTAGTGCTGATGTACCAGAATGGAAAAGGGAATGATAATCTCAGCCTGTGAATATTAATTAAGAAGTTCAAGTGATATATAGTAAATTGCAGACTGTGAATTGATTGATATTTGATATACTACTATATACTCGTACCTTAATAGCTGCAGTTATTTTTTGCACATTAGAAGAAAGGAGGGCCAGTGTTAACCCCTCATTGCCAGTTGTGCAACTAAAATCAAATTCTAAATTAAAATAATTTATGTCACTAATAGTGTAATTGCTTTCTATTGAGAGGCGCAAGCCAATTTTATTTCTATTTTCAAATAGAAATATCTGTATTCCTGAAAATTAAACATACATGTTTACTTACCAAATTGTGTGAGTTTGTTAACATGATATGTCTATCCCATTTTATTGTTCTAATAGTCTAATATTAGATATGTACACACACCAATGTGCAGTGGTTAGTTGCAGATACTTGCTTTATGGACTTGTGGACATATCTGGATCTTCTTCCATCTTACTATATTGTCAAAGCACATGGCCATGTTTACTTTTAACCTTTAATATAAAAGATAATTTTATTGTCTCTGTTTAAACATCTACTTTAGATACCGTACACCCTACGGCCATACACATCACTGTTGCCGCATGTTTATTTCCAGTTGTATACCTACATGTAACAACTTAGTAATGCGCATGCATTCACATCAGTATGGTGCCTAGCCATCCAAACAGCGATCTCGGCAGCGGCCAGGAGGTGGAGATCAGCGGCGGAGATCTCCTCCTCTCGGCCGCCGCTGATATCCCGACAGTGTTGGCATGGGAGATTTGAAGAAACAGCTGATCTGACATCTGTTTAAATTGCCCGCGCCGACACCAAAGAGGTGATGTCGGTGCGGGAGATTTAAGCAGCTGTCAGATCAGCTGTTTCTTCAAATCTCACACGCCAACACCACCGGGAGATTAATGATGGCCGTGCTTGGGACATCAATGGCTGCTTCTGGAGATCTCCCGGTGGCTGCTGCTGATCTCCCGGGAGATCAACGACGGCCACTGGGAGAGATTTCAATGTGATCCGCAGTGTTCTCCTGCGCTGTCATGCGGAGGACACTGCGGATCCATTGAGATCCATGCATTTTTTGTGCGCTTGCGGTCGCTTGCTGATAAAACAAGCGCCCGTGAATGCACAAAAAATGCAACAGGCTGTGTTCAGAGGGCGGAGGAGGGCGCACAAATTATGCACATCCGAACGCAGCCCCATCGAATGCAACCAAACGCAGGCACCATGCGTTCCCATGTTAAACATAGGAATGCAGTGCGCATGTGTTTGGCTGCGCTGACAAACGTAAATGTTAAACTGGCCTAAGTGCATGTATTTCTGCACTTGGCACTTGATACTAATTTAATTGTGATTTTTTATTTTATGTCAATTCTTTCATTGTGTTCATATTATGAACATTTCTATAGGTTCTGTGGTTTCATAATCCCATTCCTTTTCCTATTACGAGTTGCTTTTTCAATACTAAGCAGTGTGCTTGCCAAAAGTCATGATTTTTGTTCACTTATTTCAATTTTATATTGAAAATATTCTTACTGCATGAAGAGCATTAATATATTGTCAATCTCACGAAAGAGCAGCAAAAATAAGAACAATAGTGAATTGTCAACCTATTGATTTTTCAAAGTTTTGCTTAATAGCCATTAGCTATACGGTCGACCAGCTTTTTTTTGTTGGGTAACATAAGACTTTGCAATGTTAATAAATAAAAACGCTACAATAAAAAAATATCATATAGCATCATAAACATTTTTCAATGGCTTTGTGGTCCCATATGATTATTCTTACCTTATATTCTGTGAGTGATTTAGGCCTCCTTCACAGGCCCGTGTAAAACATGTATGGGAGAAAATTGTACTAGTGTTATCAGTGTTTTGGACTGTGTTTCATCTGTGTGTCCGATTTTACCATCAATGTGTCATTGGTGATTCTTATGTATGATTAAAGAAAGAATTAAAGGGTTATCCACTGGATAACCCCTTCTTTTTCCACATGTTTCCTCCAGGTAAAAAAAAAGATCCTATACTTCCCTCCCATGATGGTGTCATTTCTTGCCGAGTCAGTAATCGCATTCACGGGAATTACATGATATTGTGACATCATGTGAGCCCCATGTCCAATCACCACTGACTTCTCTATCTCCACAGGAGTAATCAACAGGAAGTGAGCAGCAGCCACATCATCACTTCATGTTGATTAACTAATTTGTACAAAGGTGGGGAGAGAGAAGTGATTGGCCGTGGGGCTCGCATGACATCACTATTTCATGTGATTCCCATGAATGCAATAATCAGCACTGCACTGCTGCAACAATACCAGCACCGAGTATTGTTATCTTTTTTTACCTAGGGAAAACATGTGGAAATAGAATGGTTTGTCCTAGCAGTAGACAACCCTGAAAAGCTTCTCTTATACTTTAAAATTTGAAAGATGTACTGCACATGAATGGCACATGGATGGCATACAGATTTCATCTGTGTACTGTACATGTTTTACATGGCTCGTAAGACTTGTAGTGGCCTTTGTCATACATGCTGCTGGTAAAAAAAATGTCTCCATTTGGTTTGCATGAACACACTTTGTAAAAACACAGATATTTGAGCAGTCCCATACGTTAAAGGGAACCTGTCAGCTCATTTTACTTCCCTATGGTACCACTATCTGTCCCTTTACCTTGGTAGCTCATCCCTAACCGTCCCTCTCTGACTTAAAAGTACCCTATAAAGCTCCTGAAAAATGCATTATAAACTTACATGTAGTCTCCATCAGGAGACTGGAAAGGTGGGGTCCGGGGCTCCATTGCCCCCCCCCCCCTCGAAGGCTCATAGCACTTCCCATTGGGCATCATCAGTTCTTCTGCTGATCCTCCTATTTTTCCAAATACCTGCCTCCTCTCGTAGCATGATGCTGGGCCGGAATGTCATATCCATTCCGGTGCATTATGGGGCTTATGACATGTACAACTCGGCTTCAATATGCACACTGAGCATGCGCCGGAGCCGGACCATACATGTCATAAGCCCTCACAATGCACTGGAATGGATATGAGGTTCTTGCCGGGCATCAAGCTATGAGAAAAGGCGGGAATTGGAAAAAATAATGCCAGGCCAGAACGTCATATCCTGTCCGGTGCAATGTGGGGGCTTATGACATGTATGGCCCAGCTCTGGCGCATGCGCAGTGCGCATATTTAAGCTGAACTGTATATGTCATAAGCCCCCATAATTCACCGGGCCGAATATAACCTTTTGGCCCAATGTAATGCTATGAGAATAGGTGGGAATTTGAAAAAATAGGAGGATCAGCAGAAGGACTGATGACACCCAAGGGGGCATGCTATGAGCCTACAAGTGGAGAACAATGGAGCCCCAGAGCCTGCCTTTCTATGGAGGCTACATGTAAGGGTCGAAACACATTATACAACTTACATGTGAGTCTCTCGGAGGAGACTCGGAGGAGACTGGATCGGTGACCCTGAACGGCCTCTCCCTCTCTGGACAGGAATGTCAGCTGCTTGTATATATTATTATATTATATTATAGTTTCAAGAAAGGCATCCAGGCCCTTCTTAAATGTTAGTAGTGACTCACTCATTACAACAGCATGTGGCAGAGAGTTCCATAGTCTCACTGCTCTTACAGTAAAGAATCCGCGTCTGTGATTATGATTAAACCTTCTTTCCTCCAGACGTAGAGGATGCCCCCTTGTCCCAGTCTCAGGCCTAAGAGTAAAGAGATCATTAGAAAGGTCTCTGTACTGTCCCCTCATATTTTTATACATTATGATAAGATCACCCCTAAGCCTTCGTTTTTCCAAGCTAAATAACCCCAAGTTTAATAACCTGTCTTGGTATTGCAGACCCCTTAGTCCTCTAATGACTTTTGTCACTCTTCTCTGGACCCGCTGTAGTTCAGCTATGTCTTTCTTATACACCGGAGACCAGAATTGTACACAGTATTCTAAGTGTGGTCGCACTAGTGACTTGTATAGAGGTAAAATTATGTTCTCCTCATGAGCATCTATGCCTCTTTTAATGCATCCCATTATTTTATTTGCCTTTGCAGCAGCTGCCTGACACTGGCCACTAAAATTGAGTTTGTCATCTACCCATACACCAGGTCTTTTTCAGTGACAGTTTTGCCCAGTGTTTTACAATTAAGCACATAATAATACCTTTTGTTCCCTCTGCCCAAGTGCATGACTTTACATTTATCCCCATTAAAGCGTATTTGCCATTTAGCAGCCCAAGCTTCTAGTTTACATAAATCCTCCTGTAATATAAAATTGTCCTCCTCTGTATTGATTACCCTGCAGAGTTTAGTGTCATCTGCAAATATTGAGATTCTACTCTGTATGCCCCCTACAAGGTCATTAATAAATATATTAGTTAGAAGCGGGCCCAACACTGACCCCTCTGGTACCCCACTGTTAACTGTGACCCATTCTGAGTGTGTTCCATTAATAACCACCCTTTGTTTACTATCACTAAGCCAGTTCTTAACCCACTTACACATATTTTCCCCTATCCCCATTGCCCTCATTTTATGTATCAACCTTTTGTGTGGCACCGTATCAAGAGCTTTTGAAAAGTCCATATACATCACATCCACTGCATTTCCTTGGTCCAGTCCAGAACTTACTTCTTCATAGAAGCTTATTAGATTAGTTTGACAGGAACGGTCCCTCGTAAAACCATGTTGATAATGGGTCATGAGGATATTTTTCTTCAGATACTCCAGTATAGCATCTCTTAGAAAACCCTCTAGGATTTTACCCACAGTAGAGGTTAAGCTTACTGGCCTATAATTTCCAAGTTCAGTTTTTGTCCCCTTTTTGAATATTGGCACCACATTTGCTATACGCCAGTCCTGTGGTACAAACCCTGTTATTATGGAATCTTTAAATATTAAAAATAATGGTCTATCTATGACAGTACTTAATTCCTGCAGCACTCTGGGGTGTATCCCATCCGGGCCCGTGGATTTGTCAATTTTAGTGATTTTTAGACGATGCCGTACTTCCTCTTGGGTTAAGCAGGTGACATTTAATTGAGAATTTTTGTTATCACTGATCATATTGTCTGTCATGGGATTTTCTTGTGTAAATACTGTTGAAAAAAAGTCATTTAGCATATCTGCTTTTTCCTCATCCTCATCCACCATTTCACCCAGACTGTGTTTTTGTGCAGCATCACACTCCCCGTCCAGAGAGGGAGAGGCCATTCAGGGTCACTGATCCAGTCTCATCCGAGCCTCCTCTGAGAGACTTACATGTAAGTTGTATAGTGTGTTTCCACCCTAAGTTTGTAAAGCATTTTTCAGAAGATTTATAGGGCACTTTTAGGTCAGGGATGAGCTACTAAGGTACAGGGACAGGTAGGGGTAACATAGTGGGCAAATGAGCTGACAGGTTCACCTTAAAATAGCTACATGCAGTATCCATGAAAAATACAGATCTCATACGTACTAGAAACATGGACATATAAAAGAGGCCTAATAGCAAGAGCAGCATATTCTGCACTGCTTTACCTGCTGTCGATAAACAAAGCTTAATGTTCTTCATGACATATTGATGATTTTGGATTAATTTAAATCCATTTAAAAATACAAATATCACGTATGCGATGGGTCAATTCAGAATGAAGCCAAGACACGAGAGTGAACACCGCCTAGCATTCTATTTAGTGACTGGATAACATTTTTATGTTTTCACAGCTTCTCTTCGGTAAAATTTATGATATCACTATGGTTTTTGTTAATGGCAGAATGTAGCATATTTTTCTGTACAGTATCTGATCTACACTGATTAGATAAGCCTTATAAGAATAATTATATACCAAAGGGCAAATAAACCAAATCTATCAGAGATACATAATTTCTGCTCACGTACCGTTGTTTATATGTCCTAATTTTTAATCAGCATAAGATGCAAATTCACAAGACTACATTACAGAATTCCTTAGGGAAATTGTTGAGAACTAGTACATAAAAGAAAAAATATTTAAGCCATTCAAACATCAGATGTTTCACTGTCCAAACCAGTTTAGAAACATTTCCAATGACTGATAAATATTGTAGATAAACATTGATGCATTTTTTTCTTTTAGAAATGTTGAAAATACCACAAGGATAGTAAAATAATATCATGTTACCATTTAACATCCTGCTGAGGGTACCGTTACACGTCGCAATATCGTTCCGATATCACATACAATTTCACATACAATTTCACGGGAGCGCGCACGTTTTTGGCACTTGTCCAAGATCGCATAGGAGATGCCACACAGGGAGATATCGGCAGAAAACGCAACTATGTTGTACGCAACTTTTGTGCGCTGGGTATGAGCAACCCAGCATCCAAGCATTTAACATTGTAGTAAATAGGGGCTGTTGCGTTCAACATCATAGTTGCGCCGTCACACAGCACGAACATTAATGGTACCTTTACACGCCGCTACAGAAGGTTGGAAACAACCGGGTGTCTCACGTGCACGAGCACGTTCCAACGGTTGCTAACGGTACCCGATACCGCCTTTACACGCCGCTACAAGGTGCTCTACAGAAGGTTTAATCTATCTCTGGAAGCACCGCCGGGTGCCACAAGTTACCTTCTGTAGAGCACCGTCCCTCATTTACACGTCGCTACAGAAGGTAATATGGGAGGACCTGGGCAGCAGGGACAACACATAGGCGTGCCAGAGTTGTGGATTACGAGACGCTCGTACGATGATTAGACAATGCAATAGCATCATGATTGGCCAGCCAGCGCAGGAAGGCTGGCTAATGCATGATGCTATTGCAATTGTGTAGTGTGACTGGTCAGCTCCTTAAATATGCGCCCTATGCAGGGACAACCAATCGTGACGCAGGAGCTTCCACCAATGATCGCTGAAGGGGGGCGGTTTCCCGGAGGCTGTGTCACGCCCCAGGGAGTTAACTAGGTGAGGTGACGAAAAAACCTTCCTGTACCTCATTTAGACGCCGCTACTATCGGGTTAAAACCAACCTATTTTAGAGCACTGCTCTGAAACAGGTATCGACAGTGACGGGTGGCAACAACCTGATTTACACGCCGCTACCTCGGGTTGATTTGACGGTGCAAGATACATTTGTCTCCAACACCCGGTTGTTTCCAACCTTCCGTATCGGCGTGTAGAGGTACCATAATGGTTACAGCTGTGCATAATGTCTTGCAGCATTCACAATAAATGGTCTAACAGCCAATCAAGTGGGACTAACACAGCCACTATAAAAGATGAGGGCTAGTCAGTCAGTCATTTTAGGAATTAACTATGTTCAGAAAAAAGTTTAAAGTGAAGAGCTCATTCCGTATAGAAATGTATAAGGCCTTCATTGAATGGTGGTCTGCTACGTGCAGTGCTGAAACATATTGAAAATTGGATTGGAAGCCTTAGTTTGTGAATAATAGTTTACAGATTCAATTGGTAGGGAAGTGCTGTAGCTGCATAGTCAGTGCAACTGTGAAATAATTGATACGAGATATACTGTAGCAACAGCTCCTTAATAACAGCATTTTTTCTCCTCTTCACACACTGCAGACAAGGAGATTAGATCAATACCCCTCTGTCCTAATTTGGCTATTAAAACAAAATTCTGAAACTAAGGCTAGGGTCACATTTGTTAATTAGTGTAGAATTGCATTCACCGCATCCAAATCCGGATGCGGTGAATGCAATTGGCGTCCCACACATTTTGCAAGTAAAATGTGTGGCAGAAGCCCCAATCCGGTAACCGGATTGCTCCGGATGTGTAATCCGAAGCAATCCGGTTACCGACAGTTTGCTCATCCCTGCTGCCGCAGGATGAGCAAAGTGTTTAACCTGTAATAAAAGCTTAAATATTAATAATAATTCTGCCCATCATGTCTCTAGGGGGTGCCCACCCCCCTAGAGACAAGCTACCTACTCAGGTGGGCATGTTATGGGTTAATATTGCTTGTACAGTAAGCCGGCTTCTGTCGGCTCTGTACAATTTTCTGAAGGAAGCCGCCTGGTCCTCTGACAGCGGTACGCATACTATACGTAATGTACATATGGTATGTGCGCTGTCCGAGGTCCTGTAGGCTTTTACAGCAGATCTACTGGGCTGCACAGTGCCATAGATCTACTATAAAAGCCTACAGGACCTCGGACAGCGCACATACTATACATACATTAGTATAGTACGCGCACCGCTGTCAGAGTAGCAGGCGACTTCATTCAGAAAATTGTACAGAGCCGAAAAAAGCCGGCTTGCTGTACAAGCAATATTAACCCATAACATGCCCACCTGAGTAGGTAGCATGTCTCTAGGGGGGGTGGGCACCCCTCAAAAGAGGCAGCATCAGAAAAAACTTACCATCATTGCCAAAATCACAATCCAATACTGCACTTGCAGGCTGAAGTCAGACCCCACTGTGTGAAGCAAGCACAAGTGCAAGCCTATTATGTGCTGGGCAAGTCACCTCCCACATTTTGATGTAGGTAGGGGTGATTTTTATCAGCCTGCACTTGTGCTTGCTTCACACAGTGGGGTCTGACTGCAGCCTGCAAGTACAGTATTGGATTGTGATTTTGGCAATGATAAGTTTTTTCTGATGCTGCCTCTTTTGAGTAGTTTTTGTATATATTTTTGTTAGGACTCATGAGCATGAGGATCCGTGACGTGGATCATGAGCTTAAGTGTCTTGGCCAACACATGAACCAATACCTCATCTATTAAGTTTTTTGTTTATTATATAAAAACTTTTTTGCACTTTTTTATCATTTTCGGGGTGCAGCTGGGCCCAATGAGGTGCCGTTCATCTAGTGGTGCAGAAGCATCGTACTGGGCGGCCCATTGGTCAGGTGGCAGAGCCAGTGGGTAGCTTTCAGACACTCTGCATCATTTGTATCAGTGTGAATGGAGTCCTAAGCAAGCCTATTATGTGCTGGGCAGGTCACCTCCCACATTTTCTTGTAGGTAGAGGTGATTTTTATCAGCCTGCACTTGTGCTTGCTTCACACAGTGGGGTCTGACTGCAGCCTGCAAGTGCAGTATTGGATTGTGATTTGGGCAATGATGGGGTGGGCACCCCCTAGAGACATGATGGGCAGAATTATTATTAACATTAAACCGCTCCGAAAACTGCAGCCTGCATGATTTTTCACGCAGGCTGCAGAGCTGGATGCGGTAACCAGATTGCATATAATGCAGTCCGGTTTTTATAATGGGCTCCTATGAGGAGTGTTTCCTGATGCGGTTTTGAGCTTTTTGAAAGCTCAAAACCGGATCAGGATTAAAAAAAAAAAAAAAAAAAAAGCAAGTGTGACCCTAGCCTAAGGCATGTTATCACAGAAACTGTATTTCCTGGCATGTGTGCAAAGAGTACAAAATTTGTCTTTATTTATTAATATCTAGGACATTAAACACAACTGTTGTTTACCTCACAAAGTGTGTTGTAAAAAGTATTTTATTTAGTTTTTGCAAACTCCCTTGTTGCTATAGTCATCCTGCAATAATCCAGCTCCTTGCTTTTGGGAAATGAAACTGCCTACCTTTTTTTGTCCCTTGCTTATTTAGTAAAGGTCCATGAATCTTTAAATCATTTTAAGAGAGGCTACATTTTAATTTTTAATACCTGTTTTAATATTCCAGATTAGGAATCGCACAGATGACCATGCTGCATTAATTGTTTCATGTTCATTTCAGGCAACAGCCTACATGCAGCTAAATTGCAATGTAGCATTTTAGCGTTATAATGCATTTTTGGTCAATGCAGGAAAATGTACAACAACTGAAAAATAAGGTTCATAATTGTATTACTAGTTAAATTTACAACCATTTGCACTGCAACAAAATCACTTCAATATATTAAAAATCCAGAAATTAAGGGTCACAATTATATTACTACTTAAATTTACAACCATATGCACTGCAACAAAATCACTGGCTGTTAATGCAAATCATTTTCCTAGCTATACACTTTTATTGGGGTTAACAAATCTTTCTTAAAGATGACCTGTCTCCCCCCTGGTGCATGGCAATATAAATGCAGCACTGAATGCAGCATGGCTTTCTGCATTCAGGGAAGGGGTCCCCCATGTGTCTGTGTGCGGTGTACCCTGAGATATAGCCTTTGTAAAACTATGGGTCCTGTTACACGTCGCAATATCGCAATGCAACATCGACAAAAAGTCACGTGGTGTGGACGTTGCAGTTGATTTCGCTGGTACGTTGTGTCATGTAACAGGGCAATGCGACTGCAATAAATCGCAGGGACAATATTGCAAGAAGATTGTGCAAGCCCTTCAACCGTACAATGTTGCATGTGCAATCTGGCATGATCAGGCTGTGTGACGGCACAACTACAATTTTGTTTGTGATTTCACAGGTTGCACAAGCAAGCCCATAGACGTGCCTGTGGGTTGTGTTTTCCGCGCCCCATCTACGTCGATTGGTGGCTAGCGTTGTATGCCGATTGGATGGCCCTGGCAAAGTAGCCATATTGGATTATCTGTGCGAACACCTCTTCATTCATTGACTTCTGCATCTCCTCAATGTTGCGAAAATGCATGTATCCAAGGTGAATCATTGTGAAACACCTCCTTTACTATTCATGATGACGTTTATGGCGCCTATTGACAATGCTACAAACATAGCATTGCCAAATGCAAACATTACTGGCCAAAAGTGCCATGTCAGTATGTGAAGCCCTCATTGATGCTAGCTACAATCTCCCATCCCACATGTCGCACATGTATTAAAATGTTAACACAAGTCTAGCCACTTATTGCAATAATAGCCCAGATATGTGTGGCCATGTGCAACGCTTGAGCGTTGTGGTTTAAATTTATGTGATGCCGTGGCGTTCACTGTGGTCATCCACTATGTGTGGGCGACTACTTTGCAGACGGAGAAGTTTACACAGCGTCAATACTCTGCGCCATGATGTTATTACGTCGTTTTGCGGCAGGCCCTGCCTTCTAGGTGCTCTACAGTCCCCTGCCTAAAGATTGCTGCCGCACAGCGTTCTGCAGCATTGGGAGAGCCCGAGCTACTCCTGCTGTTTAACTACCTGGACAGGCTGGACTACTGGTGCGAGTTGCCGCATCAGCACCCACGGCTGCATAAGATGCACATTGTGAGCAAAGTACAGAGGGCCCTGCTTAGGAGACTGCAAGTGGTGCGGACACCTAAGCAAATCATAAAAAAGGTGGTGGACATGAAGTATAAGGTGAGGGACCGCATGGCTGTTATCTGAACCTACATCCAGACTCTGCGTGGTGAGTATGATATCATAACACATACACACATGTTTACTCACACCACAATATACATGATTTTGGCTACATGGAAGTGCACCATGTCAGTGTGGAAGTGGAAGAACTCCTGATGCTGATGCCTGATGGGTGTTCATGTGTTGGCTCTGCAGATACATGCACAAGGGCCATCACACAGTTATGTGTGTAGCATGGCATACACTCAAGATTGTTGTGGTCAATTCACTAACACCACACATAGGTGTGACTCAAATCTTGAAGTCAGCATGTGCACATTGTCAGTGATGTCATGGACCACAGCACACAAAATGTCACATTGTCCCACAACCACTACATCTCGAAGCACATACCCTTCTGATTATTGGACACATAAGTCTACGCCCCATAACTCCCCGGTTGTGTGCCTTTGGCCCAACCAAACACACAGTCACTGTTACGTCATGTTGTTCATATGTTGTGGTCCTCTAAGAAATGATGGATTCCCATGTTGGCAAAAATCCTGACAGTGTGGGGCTGTGCTTGTTGGCCCATGTGTATGGTAAAGGAATGTCGAAAAGTGCTGGGGACAAACCTTCATGACCCAATTGTGTGTCCGAACAATGTAGTTTGGCAACATTCAAAACCTGTGTGTGCTGCGTGCCAAGGACACCTTTATTCTTTCAACATATACATATATGACATTGCTACCATTGTGCAGATGACCTTGCAGTCCCCTTGTACTCCAGCTTAAAATGTCAGTCACATGATGTCATAGGTGCACAAAGGTCATTAGCCAGACATTAGTTTATGTGTATGTCACTTCATACATCCCACAATAATTGTCCGTTTTAAAACAACAGATACCGAGGAGCCAGCAGAGGCTTTACCACAGGCTTCCCCTGCTGCATCAGTCTCTCCACCGCCTCCCAGGCTGCATCCCAAGCTGGGTCAAGAGCCTCCTCACCACTGGCCTCCAGGCTGCATCCCAAGCTGACTCAACACTGGCCTCACCCTCTGGCTTACACTTTGTGATGGGTCAACACATCCCATCACCCACAGAATCCCCCATTGACCATGGTAGCTTGGATGTGTCTGGCAAGTGTCCGACACCAAACCAAATTGCTTGGGATGTTTGTTTTTGGATCACCAATGTGGCAAATAATACATACATCACATCTATGTTCTCCTATTCTGTATGTGTAGGCACAACACCTGGAGGCCTGGGGTGGTCCGTAAGCCACTCACCCTCCCTGGAGAATGGTGGCTCTGATGTAGGAGGTAAGTTATGTTGTGTCCCAAAAAAAACCTGCTACACACATGTGGTTGGTTTTTGCATGATGGCTTTCTTTCATCACTATGGGTGTTCTATCATTGAGGGACCTGATGCAGGCCCACCAAGAGGCCCACCGACAGCTGTGTGACGCCACGGCCCAGCTACAGGTGCTTGGTGCCATAATCCAGAAGGTCCTTGAGCACCAAGGAAGCCCATGGGCCTGGGGGCCAACATTAGTGATGTTGATGGTCAAAAAATGTGTCATGTTGGCATACCACCATTTTTTTGTCATGTTGACAAGGTTCTTGTTGCTGTTTTTTTAACACAGCATTGTTTGGACTTAGCGACACAATGTGTCCACATTAAAGGGCTAAAATCCCTGTTTTAGGCTCAGGCCTTATACATTTGGCAAAAATGTAAAAAAAAATACAAATTGTTACGCCTTTAGGCACAGCGAAAAAAAATCGATAAAGGGATGTTGCAAAATAAAAGTTGTAACAATCCCACAACATGTTGTGGTTGTGTTATTTACCAAAATGACGCTACATCATTGTAGCAAAGTATATGTTAACATCATGGAGCACCCAAAAAGGAGAAAAACACTCTGTCTCGGGTTCCCAAAACTGACATGTGTGGTGTGCATCCCTCAAAATACACACCGGACAAAGAGAACACACTGCCTGTCTTGCAGTCAAACATACCCAATGGTCATTTTGGCTTTATGCCGCCTAATAACCAAACCTATGTCTACATCACAGATAACCAATGCGTAACCCCTAAAGATTCTACTTTGCCCCGTGCTTGGTTTTCAAATAGCTCGACCATTGTATTTTGCAGTGAACATCTACCTGAACCTGTGAATGCCACACATGATTTAGAAATGTTACATTATTCATACACCTCACCTTGTAGTAATGTGTATGTGCCATGAAAAGGTGTGACACATCTGTCTCTTGCTTTTACCACACCATTACATTGTGTAGAAGAATTACCCATTAGTAGGTAGCCAAGAAAACGGAGTATTATGTTTTGAAAAAAATTATTTACACAAAATAACATAAACGTAGCACAAAAAATGGCCTCTGCCCAAAATCAACAGGCCCCCAAAGCAACCAGGCACATGCCTATTGATGGTAGCATCCCCAATACTGTTGGTATGCAGCTGCAGGATCTGACGTGGCTGCTTCAGCCACATCCCTTATGGGAAGTGGTTGTGGTCGAGACCAAGGGAAAGGTCTTCCAGGATCCCTCGCACCTCAGGAGTAAGTCCAGGCACAAACATAGCCAGCGGCGGCGGCTGATGAGACACTGACGGCTGAGCCAAGATGGTCTGCAAGTTCAGTGTCCCATTCTCAACCGTCTCTAGGGCTAGGTAGATCACCCTCTCGAGGTCAATACGTTGTTGATGGCCCAGCCGGGACACCCGTTTACTAACTAGCTGCCCAATCCCAGTGCAAGGGATCCTCTCCATGTTAAGCAGCACCCTCTTAGCCCAATCGCCCAGCTGGGTAGGGGGTGGCAATTATCTACTACGCCTCACCCCCTCACTGGGCCGAGGGTGCTGTGCGGCGGCACTGGGATTAGGCTCCAAAATCCCCCCAGATGTTGTTGGAGAACCATCGTCAACGGGTGCCCCCCCAGGATGGACCTGACGTCTTGAGAGCCCTGTGAAATCAAAACAAAATGTCACAATATAATTGACCCATTGACATATCATCAATGCATTATTCCAAAACACCTATTTTTCGTGTTTGTTTGTGACAAGATGAGTTCTATGTGTGCCCATTAGAGTGGGCTAAAGATATGGCTATGTGTAACATGACACAGTGATTACTCTACTCACATAAGTAACCACCATGGACATGCATATGTGTTCACACACGCAGAATATCTTTCCGAGGACAATCGGGGCAACAACGCCTACATATACTGTGCACTGTGCCAAACAACATACGCTGATATGTTTGTCAGGTTCAACACCACACAAGTGTATCCAACCACCATTAAAGACTGTGATGACACAAAATTACATTATGAAGTGCCTCTTGTGGCGGAGCCGGTTCTTGGGGAGTGGCAGAGGATGCTTGTGCTAGGTCCTGCTGCACAGTGTAGTTGGAGGCAGATGCTGGTCCCGGAGGAAATGGAGAAGGTTAAAGTACCACAAGCATGGCACATACACCTCACCCGTTCCACTCCTGGACCGAGTTGACTTATCAACTTCATTGAGCTCCCTCTTATACACTGTGCACAGGTTCCGGATCTTCTTCAGCACAAACACCTTATCCACCCTCTCCCCAGGGTTGTGCTGCTGGGAGAGGGTGATGAGCTGGTCATACACCATTCCCTTCACCTAAAGGTTCTTGTAATCAGGTGATGTGGTCTGCCACAAGCACTCTAGCTCCTGATACATGGCTATGATGGCCCGGAGAAACTCCTGGTTCTCAGCCATCTGAGAAAATCAAATTTCAGACATGAAGACACACACATGTATGTATCATGTTGTTTCAGCTAGGCAATCCTGTGTAAATGTGGTTCTGTGGCCACATCAATTGGCTAACACTAATTTATAAATAATAAAACACATTACCCAGGCAACAAAACACACATTAACATTAATGCCACTACAGTACATACATAGGGCTGTAGGCTACTGGAGGAGGAAAATGTGAACTTAGCCTTACTTTTTGTAAGCCGCACAGGCAATGGCCATTGTTGTATGTATGATGTGTGATTTAACCCAAAGGGAACTATGATTTGGTTTCAGATACTTTACTATCGCATGCTCTTTATACGTACATGCATCAATAGTGTGGCCCACAACATATATGATGTTAACTGTGGTCGTGTACATTATGAGGAATATGCCATTCAGGGGATGCTCCTAGCAGCTATGAAGGCTACATGGCCCATTAGGACACATAGTTAGTATAACCTAACACCAACAACATTACCACATGGTAGGGGATTGAGTGCTAATCTCAACCCATACAGAAAGAAGAGATGCAGACGATGCAGTAATCAATACATACCGTCATCCCTGCAGTGCCAGAAGAGGAGACGCTACCACATTGTGCTTCCATGTGCAACAGGCCGGATGAGCGAAATCCATATTTTAAAGGGCGCTCAACCAATGACATCGCAGAAGAGTCGTCCAATCAGCGACGTCGGGTGTGGTACCACCAAGGCAAAATACAATTAGACGACACAAGCGGGCTGTGATTGGTGGCTTCACACATAAAAATGGGGAAAGGCAGAACGGTGTTGTGTTTGCTGCCCAGACCCATTGAGTAAGTACTGATGTGCACAACTATTTGGGGATATTCGTGCATCTTAACTGCATGTTGTAAATATTCCTGCTCCTACACTTGGCGCTAATGACCACCAGGACCTCCTGGCCCATTCGGCCACTGTTACCACCAGTGGTGAATTAAGTGGATCATGGGCCCGGGGCAGTTCATAAAACCTGGCCCCCCCAAAAAAATTTGCCGCCCTCTTGGTCGTTGATAATCTGGGGGTCAGGGGGGTACCGCTAGTGGGTTAGGAGCCTCTTAAGAGTACCTGTTAATCAGGGTCAAATTCAATGGTGATCAGCTGTAGGACGCGCGCTTGCGGCCTCCGGGATCCGGAACGGCCGCTGGCGCTTAGTTATGATGTCATTCCGTAATGCCGTAAAGTGCGGGCAACGACATCACCACAGGTCCTACCACCGATCACCACGGTGTCCCTATTATAGTCATTATATTGTTATCTGGGACAATGATGTTAACAATTCCCCAATAGAACATGCTGGGATATACAGTATATAGCACCAAAGATAGAAGAATGGAATAAATCAAACACAGAATACAAAACGATCTAATTGTAAATTAATGAGAATAAACAGTAATATACACATAGGAAACATTGTGCACGGAGGAAGATAGTAATATACAGGTCAACATATAGTACAGAGAGCAGAGGATGGCAATATACAGGTGTACACCTAGTACACGGCTTGCACACACACACACGCAGAGGCACAGCTCGCACACACACGCAGAGGCACAGCTCGCACACACACAAGAGGCACAGCTCGCACACACACAGAGGCACAGCTCGCACACACAGAGGCACAGCTCGCACACACACACAGAGGCACAGCTCGCACACACAGAGGCACGGCTTGCACACACACACAGAGGCGTGGCTTGCACACGCACACACACACAGAGGACAGCTTGCACACACACACAGAGGCACAGGTTGCACACATAGAGGCACGCATTGAACACACACACAACTCACACACACATTCTACAGATTCCTCACTCAGGTATCACAATGCAGGAGGACGGCTTGTTTACATGGGCAGCTTCACCTGCTCACAGCAGCTGGGTCCCACTCCCAGCCCCTCCCCCACTCACTGCAAAGCAGGAGATCAGTCACCTTGTAACAGGAGCTGCTCCTCCTAGGTATTCTCCTCCAGCACAGGTAGCCACCTCTGCTCTTCTTTGCTGGCTCTCACTGCTTCCCTTCATTCAGACTACTGGCCAGTCAGCACCCCCCTCTCTCCTCTGCTCTCCTCACAGCTCACCTTCAAGCTCTTCCCTCCGCTCCTCCGTTCCCCCGCTCTCCTCGCAGCTCCCCTCATCTCCTCCAGTCTTCCCCAGCATGTGTCCTGTGCTCTGCACGGCGGGGCACTCACTGATGACATCACCTCCCTCTCCGTGCAGAGCAGAGCGGCAGGGGGTGGGAGATTTAAAAGCAGAGAGCAGCCAGCATGCTACACTGCTTCAGTATATAGCGCGGGACAGTGGCCGCGGATCCTATGGCAGTAGCTGCCACATTGCCGCCCCCACACATGTGCCGCCTGGGGCGGCCCGCTTTCCCCCCCCCCATCCCCACGCTACGCCACTGAAGACGAAGAGGCGGCCGGTCCCCTGGGCCCCCCAAGAAGCCTTGGGTCGGGGGCGACCGCCCCTATCGCCCCAATGTAGATCCGCCATTGGTTACCACTTCCTCTTAGGCTATAGGCTACATATTCGGGACTGTGTGGGTGGTAGCAACATGCTGTTTTGTGCGTAGTCACTGAGCATCCATTTTGTATCAGCAACCCTGTCTTGATAAGAAGAGTGTGGGTAAGTTCAAATATATGGACTCTACCAAAATGGCAAGAAATGTCGCAACATTGGTTGTCCACACACATTGCATGCTAAGTGATCCCAGTACATGCAGCCTTGTGGATTGTACATCTGTCATTTATCTGAAGACGCAATAATGCATCTGCAAGCATTACCCTCTTGTGATGTGTAATGTAGTTGACCCAATTCAGTGTGTTTGTGGAGTGCAAAATAATTTGCTTTCATACATAATGAGTGTTGGCAGCCATGGGACACATCTTGCTGTTGTACTGCCTTTGGGGATGGCCATAATGTGCTGCCTGTACATGTGTAGCAGGTGTTATGTTCTATGTCATACTGTAGTGGGTTCTATAGGCAAGGTGTACAATAATTATATGGTGTGTGATGTAACAGGCCAACCATGTAAGTGTGTATTGGAGGGGTATGACAGGACTATGTACATGGGCTAGTTGATGAAGTGTGTACTAGTTATGCTTCCATGTGTTTATATTGTTTTCGTTTCCTTTCTCATTCCCAGAGCCTTGCTAACAGACATTGGACGTCATACATCGTGCCGCAATGGCAGTAGTGTCTGTGTCCATGGTCAAGGATGCCTTGTTGATGGATGAGAGGACTGAGAGACTGCGGAGGCGTAGACGACGGCATGTGTTAGTCTCGGGCTTGGCTCCTGCAAAGGCGCCACCTAAGTCACATGAGCCTTGTCCATCAGCTGGAGGACAGAAATCCGCAGGACTTCAGGATCTATCTCAGGATGTCCGAGGACTCTTTCAAATTCCTCTTGGACTTGGTTACACCATATATTGCCCGTGAGGACACTGTGCTGCGTCGAGCTATTCCTGCAGAGGAGCGGTTGGCTGTGACTCTGTGTTTCCTGGCAACAGGGCGCACGATTACTGACCTGCAGTAATCTGCTGCAGTCTCACGCCCACTGCTGAGCCGCCTAATCCCTGAGACATGTGAGGCCATTGTGAGGTGTCTCTTGCCAACCTATATGCAGTTTCCAACAACCCCCGCGGAATGGTTGGAAGTTGCCACTGGCTTCCAAAAGAGCTGGCAATTCCCAAACTGTGGGGGTGCATTGGATGGCAAGCATGTAAGGCTCACACAACCCCCCCAACAGCGGGTCATATTATTTTAACTATAAAGGTTATTTCAGTGTGGTCCTCATGGTCCTCGTCAATGCCAGCTATGAGTTCCTCCTTGTGGATGTGGGGATGAATGGACGTGTGTCTGATGGGGGGGTTTTGGCACAGACCTCCTTTGGTCGAGACCTTGTTAGCGGGTGCCTGAACTTACCCCCAAATTTTGACACCACTGAACATCTTAACTTTGCTTTTTGGGGGATGAGGCCTACGCACTTCACGTAACCTACTACGGCCATATCCCCAGAGGACTCTGACCCCTGAGCAATGCCTTTTCAATTACTGGCTATCCTGGGCATGTTGTGTGGTTGAAAATTCATTCGGGATCATGGCCAATAGATTCCGGGTGTTTTATAGTGCTTTAAATATGAAACTGGAATCTATCAAAATGGTAGTGATGGCGTGTTGTGTGCTGCATAACTTTCTGTGTCATAGGGATACTGAATCATACACGCCAGGGCCAACATCAGCAGGATGTCAGGAGCAGCAGAGACAGCTACTGCTCGTATTTCAATGGCCCTGGGGTAGTGGCCTGGCAGGACCACCAGATGTAAGGGGTGTGTCATGGGTCCACACTGTCCAATGTGTGTTTCTTTTTGTTGGAAGGTTATATTTTGCCTCACAATATTTTTGTCATTTATGTGTCTTTATTTTTTGTCTTAACATACATTGTGTTCTATTTTTTGTCTGAATTAACCCGTATTTGATTTATGTAATATGTTACTTGTGTGATGACAAAACATTTTTGGTTGTTGTGTGTTTGTTGTTGTTGTTTTTGTTTGTGTGGCCACATTCCTAATATATTGTTTCTGATGAGACAAACGTGTGTGATTCTTTTATTTGTAGCTGACCACCGTATCACATAGCATTATGGTGTGCTCTGATGTGTGAGTTTACAATGTTATTAGAGGGTCCCTGCACCATTGTGTGCACAGGTGCACTACACATGTGTGGCAGGAGCCAACACACTGTTTGTTGTGTGTGTGTCTCCCTGTCCAGATTGGTGCCTGTAGACATGGGTATGTGTACACACACATGGTCACTTCTATTTTCTCCGATTGAGCCATATGTACAAATCTGGAAACACATACATACATTTAGGCACCCACATAGTTTTGAAATGCTATGTAATGAGCATAGACATTTCCATACTTCCTGTGTGTAGCTTACCAACTTCTACAGTACACAGACAGAATGTCCATACATTTGGCCCAAACACACTGCACTACACTAGCGTGCCTGTCTGCCAGTTTGGCGACTCCGCAGTGTGTTGCCGGAGCAGCTACACATCACATCTGACTTAAGTTTCAAGATGATAGATGGGCAATAGCATCCATGTCGCCACCATGTTGTCTGAGATGGCTGACCAATGGTAACGCTCTTTCGCCGTCCAATCGGAGTGTTCTGGGCGCGGTTAACATTAAACTCAGGTACGCTTATGTCCTAAACTGGGTGAAAAGTATGCCCACATTGCTGATGTGGTTGTGCTGTGTGACGGCGCAACTACGATCTGAGAAATCGGCTACTGATTTGAAACCCGACTTCCGGGACGCCGGATCGTCGGAGGTTGGAGATATGATTGCTACGTGTAACATCTCCTATGCGACCTTGGACAAGTGCCAAAAACGTGCACGCTCACATGAAATTGAATGCGATATCGGAACGATATTGCGACGTGTAACGTTACTCTTACAGTTAGAAGCCATGGAGGCAGTCACTGTGGCTGCAGTGAGCTTGTTTGACTGTGGCCATTCCCTCCCCCTCTGCCTCTATGTGCTGCCTCCTACTGTGATGTTTATGCCTTGTCAGGGCAGGAATCTGGAGCTGACGTCAGGACAAGTGATCTGCATCCGCTCTGAGTGACAGAGGAGGGCAGAGCTAGCACAGCACAGAGAGGCAGGGCCAGAGATGAATCTTATTACAATCACAACCAGCGGGGCATGATAAAGAATCATGGCAGTTGCAAAACAACACGCCCAGGGGAACTATTGCATATAGCCCCTACTTCATTATCATCCTAATGAGTAAGTATAAAAACGCTTTTTACAACATTGAAAACAAGCATTTAGCAGAGAGAGGTATAGTTATAATGGTAATAGGAAGGGCAGGAACATGTATTGATAGGTTAGGTGGCTTTTAGGAGGTGACAGGTTCCCTTTAAGGGGTAGGTCTATTTAAAGGGGTTATCCAAGATAATGCAAAAAAAAAAAATTGTGCTTAAGTACTAACAGGAAGGTAGGTGACACTTACCTGCTTGTTGTACTAGTTACCGTTCACCGGCGACTGGAGCAGTCATAGACTGCTCCTGTTGGTGATTTTGACGCTTCCACCGATGTCACGACTACCAGGGGTGGAATCCCTCCCCTCGGTAGATGAACGCGTATCCGACATCACGCTGATTTACAGTCGGCACCCCCAATCAGGTAGCAGGGGAGCATGATGTGAATCAGTGTGACATCATCCATGCACCCACTTCCGCAGAGCAGAGCGGAAAAGCCGTCTCTGCTCTATGTTTACTCTGCCTGTTATGCTTGGGTACTTTTTTTATGCAAAATATTTTAGATAACACTTTTAATTAAAAAAAAATACAAAGAAAGGTTACGTTTTTGCATCACTGTTTTACTCAGTGGCGCACCCAAGGGGGGGGACCTACGTGTCTGGACCCCCCCCCTGGACGGCCCTGAGAAGCTGGGGGGGGGCCCACCGCCGCCCGGTCCCTGACACTGCCGCCACTTCCGCCGCCTGCGCTGCAGCCGAAAATACTTGCATCAGGCTAGGGTCACAATGCAAGTGTGACCCTAGCCTCAGGGGGGCCCCTGAGCACTGCCCCCACAGCCAAGGCCATATCCAGGGGGCAGCTGGGGGGTCATTTTCGGCCTCCTGCAGCACCGGAGGTCTCCCTCCTCCCCCCTCCATGGGAGCCGACAGAGCTGCACAGTGCACACTCTGTGCTTACAGGACCTGTGATGATGTCACATGGAGGGGAGGAGTCAGGGGTCACATGATCAGCTCAGTTTATGCAGGACTCTGCTGTTTTGCCCATCATCATGCTCAATTAGGTGGGTGAAGTTTGTGTGGGGTCAGGAGGGATTTGCAGTGTGAATGTAGCAGAGGCGAGTGTGTACTAGGTGTATGGCAAATAGGTGAAGGTTATGTGTGGGGTCAGGAGGGATTTACAGTGTGAATGTAGCAGAGCCCAGTGGGTACTAGGTGTATGGAGCGGAGCCGCGTGCGTACGAGGTGTATGGAGCAGAGCCGCGTGCGTACGAGGTGTATGGAGTGGAGCCGAGCGTGTACGAGGTGTTCGGAGCAAAGCCGAGTGAGTAAGAGGTGTGTGTATGAGGTGTATGGAGCAGAGCCGCGTGCGTACGAGGTGTACGGAGCAGAGCCGCGTGCGTACGAGGTGTACAGAGCTGAGCCACGTGTGTATGAGGTGTATGGAGCAGAGCCGCGTGCGTACGTGGTGTATGGAGCAGAGCCGCGTGCGTACAAGGTGTATGGAGCAGAGCCGCGTGCGTACGAGGTGTATGGAGCAGAGCCGCGTGCGTACGAGGTGTACGGAGCAGAGCCGCGTGCGTACGAGGTGTACGGAGCAGAGCCGCGTGCGTACGTGGTGTATGGAGCAGAGCCGCGTGCGTACGAGGTGTATGGAGCGGAGCCGCGTGCGTACGAGGTGTATGGAGCGGAGCCGAGCGTGTACGAGGTGTATGGAGCAGAGCCGCGTGCGTACAAGGTGTATGGAGCAGAGCCGCGTGCGTACGAGGTGTATGGAGCAGAGCCGCGTGCGTACGACGTGTATGGAGCAGAGCCGCGTGCGTACGAGGTGTACGGAGCAGAGCCGCGTGCGTACGAGGTGTACGGAGCAGAGCCGCGTGCGTACGAGGTGTATGGAGCGGAGCCGCGTGCGTACGAGGTGTATGGAGCGGAGCCGAGCGTGTACGAGGTGTATGGAGCATAGCCGCGTGCGTACGAGGTGTATGGAGCGGAGCCGAGCGTGTACGAGGTGTATGGAGCAGAGCCGCGTGCGTACGAGGTGTATGGAGCAGAGCCGCGTGCGTACGAGGTGTATGGAGCAGAGCCGCGTGCGTACGAGGTGTATTGAGCAGAGCCGCGTGCGTACGAGGTGTATGGAGCAGAGCCGCGTGCGTACGAGGTGTATGGAGCAGAGCCGCGTGCGTACGAGGTGTATGGAGCAGAGCCGCGTGCGTACGAGGTGTATGGAGCAGAGCCGCGTGCGTACGACGTGTATGGAGCAGAGCCGCGTGCGTACGACGTGTATGGAGCAGAGCCGCGTGCGTACGACGTGTATGGAGCAGAGCCGCGTGCGTACGACGTGTATGGAGCAGAGCCGCGTGCGTACGACGTGTATGGAGCAGAGCCGCGTGCGTACGACGTGTACGGAGCAGAGCCGCGTGCGTACGACGTGTACGGAGCAGAGCCGCGTGCGTACGACGTGTACGGAGCAGAGCCGCGTGCGTACGACGTGTACGGAGCAGAGCCGCGTGCGTACGAGGTGTACGGAGCAGAGCCGCGTGCGTACGAGGTGTACGGAGCAGAGCCGCGTGCGTACGAGGTGTACGGAGCAGAGCCGCGTGCGTACGAGGTGTACGGAGCAGAGCCTCGTGCGTACGAGGTGTACGGAGCAGAGCCGCGTGCGTACGAGGTGTACGGAGCAGAGCCGCGTGCGTACGAGGTGTACGGAGCAGAGCCTCGTGCGTACGAGGTGTACGGAGCAGAGCCGCGTGCGTACCAGGTGTACGGAGCAGAGCCGCGTGCGTACGAGGTGTACGGAGCAGAGCCGCGTGTGTACGAGGTGTACGGAGCAGAGCCGCGTGCGTACGAGGTGTACGGAGCGGAGCCGCGTGCGTACGAGGTGTACGGAGCAGAGCCGCGTGTGTACGAGGTGTACGGAGCTGAGCCGCGTGTGTACGAGGTGTACGGAGCAGAGCCATGTGTGTACGAGGTGTATGGAGCAGAGCCGCGTGTGTACGACATGTACGGAGCAGAGCCGCGTGTGTACGAGGTATGTGTGCCAGTGGTAGCCCCCCGCGGATTCCGCTCCTATAGTCCCAGCCGCCTTTGCCAGCAGCATTCTTCTCCATAGTCTCTTCTGCCGCTGTCTGCATTCTGCAGCTCAGCATGGAGGGGCACGATGTCATCACTGTGCTGATATGTGCAGAGCGACCGGAGGAGACCGAAGCGGCGAGAAGAAAGGTGAGGAGAAAGAGAGATCTGGACGGCCAGACACTCCGCTTGGCTGCGGTGCCACCATATGGCAGTGCGGCTCCATTGAGCTGCTTGCATTATTTGTGCGCTTCAGGATGCTTGTGTATATACCAAGCATCCTCAGACGCACAAAAATGCAACATTTTGCATTTGAAGGGTATTTTTAAAAAGCGCAAGGGAATGCAAATGCATTTTAGCCCGCCCCTAACAACGTGTAATATGCTCACTGTCAGGAGCAGCTCTTGCTGGTTTCGGCAGTCACTGTTCCTGTAAGGTTGATTTCACATAGGCGTTTTTTTTTAAATGTGGCAGTTGTGGTAAAAAAAAACAGCATCTGCCGCATTTTACGCCTAGCGGCTGCACTTGCTGCCCATTTGCGGGCATATATATATATATATATATATATATATATATATATATATATATATATATATATATATATAGTCCGCGATATGTACTAAAGGGGGCCTGCTGAGACCTTTTCGCCCGGGGCCCACAGAAACCTGGAGCCGGCCCTGTATGTATATGTGTGTGTGTGTGTGTGTGTGTTTATGTGTTTGTGTGTTTATGTGTGTGCTTGGGGGGTGTATAGAGTTCTTTACATCTCCGTTTCTCCATCCTGTACTTGCCCAGGGAGGGTGTGTGTGTGACTGCTTGTGAGAGGAGGGCTGGGGCTATTGGGCCGGTTTCACATTTGCGTACAGAACGCAGTGTAAGCAAACGCATGCACATTGCATTCCTATGTTTAATATGGGAACGCATAGTACCTGCGTATGGCTACGTTTGGTTACATTTGCGTTCAGATGCATTTTTTTAATAGCACCCTCCGAACACAACATGTTGCATTTTCTGTGCATTCACGGGGCTTATTTTATCAGCAAGTGACCGCAAGTGCACAAAGAATGCATGGAGCTCAATGGATCCGCAGTATCCTCCGCATGACAACGCAGGCAGATACTGCGGATCCATTGAAATCTTCACAGAAATCAGAGGCAGCCACCGGGAGATCAGTGGCGGCTGCCGCTGATCTCCTGGCGGCCACCTCTGATCTCCAGGCCACCGCCAAGACCAACCGCTGATTGGGTGACCGGGCACTATACTATGTGAACGCATGCGGAGAATCCCAGCAGCGTTGACATCAGTATGACTACGTTTGCACCTGCATGTCAGACGCATGCAGACACAAACGCCTTAGGCCCCTTTCACATCAGCGTTTTTCGCTGATTGCAGCAAATGCGGCAGATTTACCGCATCTGCCGCCTAACGGCCGCACTTGCAGTACACTTGTGGCAGGCCCCATGCATTGTCTAAGGGGCTTGCGGCAGGTCCGGAATGTGCGGGATAGCCGCGGTTGTGGCAGATGCGGTTTTTGTCCGGATCCACTGGATCTGGACAAAAACACTGATGTGAAAAAGGCCTTACATTGACTGGGCCAGTGTCTGCTGGTTGTGCTGTAAGTGACACGTCCATCATATAGCCAAGGGAAGAAAGTGATAGCAGCAGAGAAGAGGATAAGAAAACTGTCTGCTGAGGGAAGAAGCTCTATTCCTCAGCACCCAGCTTTCCCATGCTCCCCTATACTCTATTCCTCAGCTTTCCCATGTTCTGATTTCCATCAGCACCCAGCTTTCCCATGTTCTGATTTCCATCAGCCCCCAACTTGGGAAAGCTGGGTGCTGAGGGAAAGAAGGATAGAAGAGCATGAGAAAGCTGGGACTGAGGAAAGAGGATAGAAGAGCATGGAAAAGCTGGGTGCTGAGGGAAAGAGAATAGAGGAGCATGGGAAAGCTGGGACTGAGGAAAGAAGATAGAGGAGCATGGGAAAGCTGAGTGCTGAGGGAAAGCGGATAGAGGAGCATTGGAAAGCTGGATGCTGAGGGAAAGAAGATAGAGGAGCATGGGAAACCTGAGTGCTGAGGGAAAGCAGATAGAGGAGCATGGGAAAGCTGGATGCTGAGGGAAAGAAGATAGAGGAGCATGGGAAAGCTGAGTGCTGAGGGAAAGCGGATAGAGGAGCATGGGAAAGCTGGATGCTGAGGGAAAGAAGATAGAGGAGCATGGGAAAGCTGAGTGCTGAGGGAGAGGATAGAGGAGCATGGGAAAGCTGGATGCTGAGGGAGAGGATAGATGAGCCTGGGAAAGCTGAATGCTGAGGGATAGAAGAGCATGGGAAAGCTGAATGCTGAGGGATAAAGGATACAAGAGCATAGGAAAGCTGAGTGCTGGGGAAAAGGTGTATAGCAGAGCAGGGGTGGAAAAGGTGGGGGTGCTGAGGGAAACAAGCTCTTTCCCATCCCCTGCTGTGCTATACACCTTTTCCTCTGCACCCAGCTTTCCCATTATATCAGAACAAGTGTCAGCATCATTATCCTGTACCCCAGCGTCAGCGTCATTGTCCTGTACCCTCAGCGTCATTATCCTGTACCCCCAGCGTCATTGTCCTGTACCCCCAGCATCATTGTCCTGTACCCCCAGCTTAATTGTCCTGTACCCCCAGCGTCATTGTCCTGTACCCCCAGCGTCATTGTCCTGTACCCCCAGCGTCATTGTCCTGTACCCCCAGCGTCATTGTCCTGTACCCCCAGCGTCAGCGTCATTGTCCTGTACCCCCAGCGTCATTGTCCTGTACCCCCAGCGTCAGCGTCATTGTCCTGTACCCCCAGCGTCCGCGTCATTGTCCTGTAACCCCAGCGTCATTGTCCTGTACCCCCAGTGTCATTGTCCTGTAACCCCAGCGTCATTGTCCTGTACCCCCAGTGTCATTGTCTTGTAACCCCAGCGTCATTGTCCTGTACCCCCAGTGTCATTGTCCTGTACCCCAGCGTCAATTTCCTGTACCCCCAGTGTCATTGTCCTGTACCCCAGTGTCATTGTCCTGTACCCCCAGTGTCATTATCCTGTACCCCAGTGTCAGTGTTACTGTTTGGCAAGGGCCAGGATGGGGGAGATATTTACTGTATGCCATAACGAAAATAAAAAAGCGGAACTGCTGAGCAACCGAGACCGACTGCGCAGCGTCATTAGAAATAAGACCATTTTCGTGCAGTATTAAGCATTAATTAGGTATTCAGATTTACAAAAATCGCTTGGCTTTTAGGGGGGCTTTGCTCCCCCAAACCCCCCACCGGGGCTTTGCCCCTTGGAACCCCGCTGGGGGTGACACCCCCCTTTCAGGGCCGGTGTGTGTTTCTTGGACCCCTACCTTGGGAAATTTCTGGGTGCGCCACTGGTTTTACTTGTTGAATTTAGCAAGTATATGCACAATAACAATGCTCCCTGTTGATACCAAGTACTTTCTGTGCATGTGCCCATGTAGTAATATACAGTATTATCTTTTAGAATGTTTGCTAAAAGGAAGCAAATGTAAAGCAAAAGATATCTATGAAATAAAAATAAAAAAACGTAATGTATTGCGTAACTCTTTTACTGGTAAAATTTACCAAACATATGCACATTCAAATTTCATATAATCTATATCTTCTGTTTAATCATATAAGGAACAATCACAGACAGCTGTAAGACAACATCTGTTGGTCACCTATACTTTCTGAAATTTAGTACTATAGTTGTCCAGCTGATAGTTTAATTACTTAATGGCCCTGCATCTCCTCTATGTAACATATTGTGTTCTTCTTCCTCAAGATGAAATATTTGAAGTGATTGCTAAAACATTTAAAGGGAGAACATTGCTTATTACATAGACAGTATTTGATCAATGCATCTGTGAATTATTTGCCACTTCCCCTCCCCTTACACCTTGGGCATCTTAAGAACCTACTCTGCCTGCCCATTCAATGTATTCATAAACAGTGTATGATTTAATGTTGCCCTAATTGAATTGCAGTTAGTTTTCTTAGTAAGGCCAGAGACACACTATGCAATATGCATTCAAGATACTCACATGAGTCTCGCATGACTCACCCAGAACAGCCCCTGCCTCTCTGAATGGAAGCATGGAGCTGCATATAAACACAAGCAGCTGACACACTCCATTCAGAGAGGCAGGGACCGTTCCATGTGAGTCATGTGAGACCCATGTGAGTATTTTGCATGTATCTTGTATAGTGTGCTCTCACCTAACTTTTAAAATTGAAACCTTTTTAAACTAGATAAAATTGATTAAGACGTTAATGTATTTGCAAATGTTAAATGTAAACTTGATTTTGATTTTTTTTTTTGCGTAGATGAAGCCAATATTATCCAAGATCTCAGCATTGAAGAACTATATCCAGAGTCATTTGGCTTTCTGACTTATCAGGGTTCGATGACCATTCCTCCTTGTTATGAGACTGTGACTTGGATCATTATCGATAGACCTTTAAATATCACTTCAATGCAGGTACCGAGTTTCCAAAGTTCCTTTGTAAATTTTGGCACATAGAACTATATTATTAGGAATATGAAGTTTTTCACTCTAAAACCCAACAAATTGTAATAACTGAACCACTTAAAGGAAACTGTCTAACATCCATTTGGTTTGTATCTACTACATTTAATTTTGAGTAATCAATTTCTTAGGCCGTCTTCGGGTGTCAGGTTCTGTCCGGTGTTTTGCAGGATGCATCGGACAGAACCTGACAGCCCCGGATGCACACAAACTGAGGGCAAATATGCCCTCTGATCCATTTTTGTGCCGGATTCGTTTGTGCATGTCTGTGCCGCTGTCCAGTGCCGAAATTTCAGTAGCGCGAGTGCAGGATAGCTGCCCGCAGTGCTGACATTTAAGCCATGGAGCTCTCCAGGTACTGAACTTCAGTGGCAGCTCTGAAATGCTGCGCTGTCCTTGGTGCCGAACGAGCGTGGCTGTATTTCAGAGCCGGCGCTCTTTCTGCACCAGGCATCCAGGAACTGGTGTGATTTTTTTGCCAGATCCTGCGAAATCCGGCTCCCATAGACTCTCATTTTATGGGTGCCGGACCACCCCAAATCCGTGAGGATCCAGTTTGTTTGTTTTTGCCACCGGACACAAAAAATGATGCAAACTCCGATTTTGTGTCCGGGGCAAAAAATGAGGAAAACCGGATCCAGCCGGAAAGGCACAAAACCGGAGGAAAATAAGCACAATCCGGCACCATAGGAATACATGGGGGGCAAAATATATATGTATATATATATATAGGGTGTTGATCCAGGGAACTAGTTTGATTGTCGTATGTTGGGACAGGAAGAAATTTGTTTCCCTAATGTGGAGCTTAGTGTTGCCACATGTTTTTTTTTTTGCCTTTCTCTGGATCAACATCTTAGTCGATGGCTGGAGTCACACTGTCCGTGTGGTGGGCGGCTGGGTCGGACATGTCGCTGGTGGTTGGCTTGGACTGGCCTCCCCCCTCTCTGGGAGGGAGTGTTGGCTGCTTTTGTTTATGGACGGCTCCGCGCTCCCGTCCTGAAGGGGAAGGGGACCATTCCGGATTTGACATCCGAATTGGTTGCGTGTCCCACGGACAGTGTGATTCCAGCCTATGGGTTAAACTAGATGGACTTGAAGTCTTCCTTCAACCTTAAAAACTATGTTACTATATATATATATATATATATATATATATATATATATATATATATATCATTAAATAAACAGGTGCAAAGTTCCATACCGAGTAATAAAAGGTCAAGTGTCATTTAATGAGGTTATTCTCTACTAATATGACCCCCTTTCGTGTGTCCTAACACTTCAATATTTTTTTGCTTCCTATCCTGTTTTTATAAGCTTATCCCTAAGATGCTCGTAAATACCTTCACTGTTTTCTAGCTGTGATCCTTTTGGTTTGGAGACTGGAATTGGACCAACTGAGCAGAGGACGTCATTTTTTGGGGCTACTTCTCTGCGAGTGAAAGCAGCCTGGACACGCATGCCTAGATCACACTTCACTCCCCTCTCTAACCCCACCCGAGACAAGCCCTGCTTAGTTTGTCTGATTTCAGCCTCCAGACCAGAAGGATCAAATTCAGAATATCAATAAATGTATTTACAAGCCTCTTGGAGATACAGTCATATGAAAAAGTTTGGGCACCCCTCTTAATCTTACTCTTTTTTTTTTTTGTTTAAAATTGTTTTTTTGCAACAGCTATTTCAGTGTGATATATGTAATAACTGATGGACACAGTAATATTTCAGGTTTGAAATGAGGTTTATTGTACTAACCAAAAATGTGCAATATGCATTATTTCAAAAATTGACAGGTGCCAAAGTATGGGCACCCTTCTGATTTTCATGATTTCAATACTCCTAACTACTTTTTACTGACTTACTGAAGCACTAAATTGGTTTGGTAACCTCATTGAGCTTTGTACTTCATGGCCCGGTGTATCCAATCATGAGAAAAGCTATTTCAGGTGTCCACTTGCAAGTTGTTCTTCTAGTTGCATCTTCCCTGAGGAGTGGCATCATGGGCTCCTCAAAACAGCTCTCAAAAAATTAGAGAGAGGGGGAGCTCACTAAGGCGGTAAATGAGGGACACCAGCGTGTTATTAACAAAGGTAATCCACTCACCTGGTATGGTTGTGAGAGTCACAACCACCTGTAGACGTTTTGGCCGCTGCAGATCCCGGGGTGCAGATACATACCGTATAGGAGAAAAAGAGCCGGGGTTTGTCCGCGCTAGACCACAGGGAATTAAGTGTAAATAAAGGTTTGCTTGCATCCTCGTTTTTTCCCTGTGGTCTAGCGCGGACAAACCCCGGCTCTTTTTCTCCTATACTGTACAAAACAGCTCTCAAATGATCTGAAAAAAAAAGATTGTTCAACATAGTTGTTCAGGGGAAGAATACAAAAAGTTGTCTCAGAGATTTAACCAGTCAATTTCCACTGTGAGGAACATACCGTGTTTCCCCGATAGTAAGACCCCCCCGAAAGTAAGACAGGGTGGGGGGGGACGGGGGGTCTGCTAATGTAAGACCCCCCTGATTGTAAGGCAGGGTAGGGGGGAGGGGGGTCTTACTATCGGGGAAACACGGGGGGGGGGTTTACATACATACATACACACATGCATACACATGCATACACATGCATACAAATATATACACATATATACACACCATACACACCACACACACCACACACAGACATAGCACCGCTTCTTACCGCGTCCGGTGTGGGGTCCCCGATGGTCCTGTGCCGTCCTCTGTGCTCCGGTTCGGTCCCCGAGATGATCCGCTGCCGTCCGCCATGTTCCGGTGCCGGTCCTAGGCTCCATGGTCCCTGCTCTTCCGGAGTTCAGGCCTAGCTCCGCCCAGGTCATAGTGTGGGCCAATCAGCATAGCGGCGCTGACGTCAGAGGCAAGCGCCCGATGACGCTTGCTTGAGCGCCGCTATGCTGATTGGCCCACACTATGACCTGGGCGGAGCTAGGCCTGAACTCCGGAAGAGCAGGGACCATGGAGCCTAGGACCGGCACCGGAACATGGCGGACGGCAGCGGATCATCTCGGGGACCGGACCGGAGCACAGAGGACGGCACAGGACCATCGGGGACCCCACACCGGACCCGGTAAGAAGCGGTGCTATGTGTGTGTGTGTGTGTGTATGGTGTGTATATATGTGTACATATGTGTATGCATGTGTCTGTCTGTATGTGTGGGAATGTGTGGATGGATGGCTGCAGTGTGTGGATGGATGGATGGATGGTGGGGCCTCCAATGTAAGGCCCCCTCCAAAAGTAAGACAGGGGGCCACTTTTGGCCACAAAAAGAATGTAAGACCCTGTCTTACTTTCGGGGAAACACGGTAGTAAGAAAAGTGGAAGACCACAGGGACAGTTCTTGTAAAGGCCAGAAGTGGCAGGCCAACAAAAATATCAGAAAGGCAGAGAAGAAGAATGGTGAGAACAGTCAAGAACAATACACAGACCAACTCCAAAGACCTGCAGCATCATCTTGCTGCAGATGGTGTCACTGTGCATCGGTCCACAATACAGCGCACACTGCACAAGGAGAAGCTGTATGGGAGAGTGATGCGAAATAAGCCGTTTCTGCATGCACGCCACAAACAGAGTCGCCTGAGGTATGAAAAAGCACATTTGGACAAGCCAGTTTCATTTTGGAAGAAGGTCCTGTGGACTGATGAAACAAAGATTGAGTTGTTTGGTCATACAACAAGGCGTTATGCATGGCACCACAAAAACACAGCATTCCAAGAAAAACACTTGCTATTCAGTGTCGAAAAAACACTGCTCCAATTCTACTCAGGCATTCATGCAGAGGAACAATTACAATGTTCTGGAATGGCCATCCCAGTCCCCAGACCTGAATATCACTGAACATCTGTGGGATGTTTTGAAGCGGGCTGTCCATGCTCGGCGACCATCAAACTTAACTGAACTGGAATTGTTTTGTAAAGAGGAATGGTCAAAAATACTTTCATCCAGGATCCAGGAACTCATTAACAGCTACTGAAAGCGACTAGAGGCTGTTATTTTTGCAAGAGGTGGATCTACTAAATATTAATGTCACTTTTCTGTTGAGGTGCCCATACTTTTGCACCTGTCAATTTTTGAAATAATGCATATTTCACATTTTTGGTTAGTACAATAAACCTCATTTCAATCCTGAAATATTACTGTGTCCATCAGTTATTACATATATCACACTGAAATAGCTGTTGCAAAAAACAATTTTAAACAAAACTAAAAAGAGTAAGATTAAGAGGGGTGCCCAAACTTTTTCATATGACTGTAAGATTACTTGCAAGAATAGGATATCTGCCACGACACTACTGTATATATAAGAAATGTAAATTAATGAGTGGCACTAGAGAAAAGAAGGGTCAGACTGATTTGTGCAAATGTGTAATGCAGAAACTGCCCTGTGCTAAAAATGAAAATCAGAAGTCTTAGTCTCATTAGTAGCCACTAAGGATCAAGCCTGGCACCCACTTCAAGGAGCCTCCACTGCCAGGTCCTGACACTATGCCCTAGTGAAATGGTGAAATGTGTGTAGGCTTATATGTCCATGGATGTAATTAAAAACAGGAATCAGGTGTGTGCTAGGACCTCACACTGGTGTCCAAGAGTGGTTACCAGACTAAGAAAAGAAGGAAAGGGAAAATTATATATAATAGGAGCTCAGTCAAAATAGACAATATGTGAAAAAATATAAGACTGGCATCACCGTACATGTAGGTGCTGGCAGAAAATAATAATACATACAAGAATAGGATATCTGCGACGACACTACTGTATATATAAGAAATGTAAATTAATGAGTGGCACTAGAGAAAAGAAGATCAGACTGAATTGTGCAAATGTGTAATGCAGAAACTGCCCTGTGCTAAAAATGAAAATCAGAGGTCTTAGTCTCATTAGTAGCCACTAAGGATCAAGCCTGGCACCCACTTCAAGGAGCCTTAGTGGCTACTAATGAGACTAAGACCTCTGATTTTCATTTTTAGCACAGGGCAGTTTCTGCATTACACATTTGTAAGATTACTTGGGCAGGGTAGGTAGCAGAATTATAATTGGACAGTGTTAGTTATGAAGAGTTAGGACAAAAGAAAGGGGGTCACATTAGTAGGGGAAAACCTCTTTAATGGTATTTTAATATCTTAGTTGAGTAAGATTCAATGGGCAAGCAGTTTCTACAACTATATTATAGAGATTTCAATTGGCTTCTCATATATCTGGATTTTGAAATTTCAGCAGTAAGTGAAGGATATATGATTTGTTATTATTACATGTTATATTTGTCTGGGAAATTTAGTTTTCGTGCTAATTAGGAATAGTTCAAACATGCAGGGTTTTTTGGACACCCAAAAAAATAGTGGAAAGTTGACACTTGAGGCATTTTGTTAAAAGAAATACCAAGCAACAAATGTTATTACAAGGTTACAGAATAAAAAGAAATGTGTGCGAATATAGCAATATAGGATGATAAAACTCCATAACAATAATATGCATATATATATACCATGTTCCAAATTATTATGCAAATTGGTTTTAAGTGTCATAGGTTTTTTTTTTGTTTTTCTATCAATGAAACCCATTGATGGTATTGTGTCTCAGGGTTCTTTGGATCACTGAAATCAATCTCAGATACCTGTGATAATTAGTTTAGCAGGTGAGCCCAATAAAAGCAAAACTGGGTGTTCCACAATATTAAGCAGGCCACAGTTTTCAAGTAACATGGGACAGAAAAAGGATCTCTCTGCTGCCAAAAAGCTTCCTCACAATTTGGTTCCTGAAGTCCTCAGACAGTTCTTTGGTCTTCTTTCTTTTCTCCATGCTCAATGTGGTACACACAAGGACACAGGACAGAGGTTGAGTTAACTTTAATCCATGTCAACTGGCTGCAAGTGTGATTAGGTATTGCCAACACCTGTTAGGTGCCACAGGTAAGTTACAGGTGCTGTTAATTACACAACTTTGAGAAGCATCACATTATTTTTCTAACAGTGCCAATACTTTTGTCCACCCCCTTTTTTATGTTTGGTGTGGAATTATATCCAATTTGGCTTTAGGACAATTCTTTTTGTGTTTTTGTCATTGAAGGCAAATTAAATGAAGATAATAATACCAAAGAATTTGTGATTGCAATCATTTTCAGTAAGAAACTGAGTATTATCTGACAGAATTGCATGGGTGTCAATACTTTTGGCCACAACTGTAGCTTTTTATTTCAGTGAATGTGACCTCTTTTTATTCACTGTCATTGACTGTCATTTGCACTGACCATTTAGGAATATCAAAGAAAAAGAACATTTGCACAATAATTTGGAACATGGTGTATCATGTAAACATGCGGCGGCGACACTGACGGGGCGCCAAAAACGTGCGCGCTCCCTCCAGTCGCCGCCGACATCTCCGGCGATGTCACCTAGTGTGACGTGGCCCTAAGGGTATTGCATCCTAAAAGGTTGTGGTCAAGATAAAATATCCTAGAAACACACTTCATGTTCCACAAGCAGATATTACATGAACCAACAGCTGTACAATTTGGAACGTGTGATGGTAAAAAATTACATGACTTCATATTCTACATGTGTCAAATGAAATATCAATGGAAAATGTATGTCCTAATAATTTCTACTAATAGAGCGCACCCGCACCCCGGACACATGTACCATTAGCTAAGCACTGTATTGAAAGAACTAGTGATGGTTCTCTGCTCCTGACTACACTCACTGTTCCTGAGTAGGGACAGGACTGCTATATACTAACTGTAGCCTTTCCGGCGTGTCAGCAGCTTTGACTGAGGGCTCCAAACAGCAATTTTCTGCTGAGTTGGATATTTAATAGCTTCTTCACTTTCTGGCTGATTCAATTGTGTGTCATCTGTGCAAAGTTCTGCTGTACAAATGTAGTTCTCAAATCAACATGAATCGGGCCAGTATATATGCCTAAAGTGCTATAGTCCTCTGGTCTGACTGCTGTCTAACTAGTACTCTGTGCTCTAGATCTATTTGATAAAATTAATTAACCCTTGCATTGCACCAGCACTTTACATTATTATTGTCATTGTTCTTTCTTTCATGTGGTCCTAACTTGTGGGTACCCTCCAACTGTGGGTTGTGGACTTGTGTCCTTCTGGTTCCCACTTTTTGTCACTGGTTTTAACCTTTAATAAATTGAATTTGCATCAGACTGAATTGTCGCGTTTCCCTTTTCTGTAACCAATATGCCTGACGGCGCGATTTTCTTCATAGTGGTTTGCTCCCCATATTTAGGGTAACTAATATAGCATATTTGATGAAGTGCATTAACTAATAGAGCGCATAGTATGAAGGAAAATATCTATCTATCTATCTATCTACTGTCATGACCAAAAGTTTTGAGAATGACACCAAACTTATATTTTCACATGATCTGCTGCCCTCTGGTTTTTATTTGTGTTTGTCTGATGTTTATATCACATACAGAAAAATAATTGCAATCATATTATGAGTACCAAAAGGCTATATTGACAGTTAGAATGAGTTAATGCAGCAAGTCAATATTTGCAGTGTTGTCCCTTCTTCTTCAGGACCTCTGCAATTCTTCCTGGCATGCTCTCAATCAACTTCTGGACCAAATCCTGACTGATAGCAGTCCATTCTTGCATAATCAATGCTTGCATTTTGGCAGAATTTGTTGGTTTTTGTTTGTCCACCCGTCTCTTGATGATTGACCACTAGTGATGAGCGAGTATGCTTGTGACTACTCGGTACTCGCACGAGTATCATTGTACTCGGGCTACTCGGCGAGTACCGAGTAATCTCGCGATACTCGTGCTGTACTCGGGGTCCTCATCCCTGCATGTTGGCGCTCTTTAGAGAGCCAGCCCACATGCAGGGATTGGCTGGCAGTCACTGCAATGCCACGGCCATGTTAGTTGTGGCATTGCAGTGATTGGCCGGCCTGCACAGCGTGACCGAGCCTTTATAAGACCCGGCCACGATGTGCTCTGCACACAGCCATCCAGACAGTCAGTGTAGGGAGAGTGTCTGCTGCTGCTTAGGGACAGATTTGCGGCCCTCATAGGTAGATCCGGAGCAGGGCTGCAAACTGCTGCTGACCAGAACAGTCCTTCTCAGGACTAATCTAGGAGGATATAGGCAGGGTGATCCAGATCGGAGTCCAAGCTTTCCAGTGACCAGAACAGTCCTCAGGAGACTGTTGGAGCTGACTAGCTGTATACAGGCAGGGTCTAATATCCAGCTTTCCTGTGACCAGAACGGTCACCAGACTGTAGTACTTGACTAGCTCTATACAGGAAGGGTCTAATATCCAGCTTTCCTGTGACCAGAACAGTCACCAGACTGTAGTACTTGACTAGCTCTATACAGGCAGGGTGTAATATCCAGCTTTCCTGTGACCAGAACAGTCACCAGACTGTGTACTTGACTAGCTTTATACAGGCAGGCTCTAATATCCAGCTTTCCTGTGACCAGGACAGTCACCAGACTGTTGTACTTGACTAGCTCTATACAGGCAGGCTCTAATATAGCTTCCCAGTACAACTTTCTACTGTACCAGAACAGTTCTACCAAAACTGATTAGTACTTGCCTACTCTTTACAGGCAGGGTGTAATATCCAGATTTCCTGTGACCAGAACAGTCACCAGACTGTAGTACTTGACTAGCTCTATACAGGCAGGGTTAATATCCAGCTTTCCTGTGACCAGAACAGTCACCAGACTGTTGTACTTGACTGCTTATACAGGCAGGGTCTAATATCCAGCTTTCCTGTGACCAGACAGTCATCAGACTGTTGTACTTGACTAGCTCTATACAGGCAGGGTCTAATATCCAGCTTTCCTGTGACCAGGACAGTCACCAGACTGTTGTACTTGACTAGCTCTATACGCGCTTAATATACTTCTGTGACGAACGTCACAGGTAAATGCTAACTCTTACAGAGGGTGAAATATCCAGATTTCCTGTGACCAGAACAGTCACCAGACTGTAGTACTTGACTAGCTCTATACAGGCAGGGTGTAATATCCAGCTTTCCTGTGACCAGAACAGTCACCAGACTGTTGTACTTGACTGGCTTTATACAGGCAGGCTCTAATATCCAGCTTTCCTGTGACCAGGACAGTCATCAGACTGTTGTACTTGACTAGCTCTATACAGGCAGGGTCTAATATCCAGCTTTCCTGTGACCAGAACAGTCACCAGACTGTTGTAGCTGTATACAGGAAAAATGGCAAGGGCGTTGGCAAGAGACAGGAAGTGGACGTGATGGTGGTGACAGGCAGAGGCCGAGGTCGTGTGCAAGCACTAATTTCGCAACAACAAAGTGGCACATCTGCTCGCTCGCACGTCCTGTCCCAAATTCTTGGGGCCCGCAGCAGTACACCGCTCTTGAACCAAGACCAGTGTCAACAGGTTGTTACTTGGATAGCGGATAATGCTTCAAGTCAGATTGGCACCTCCACAAACACCCTGTCTTCCACTCGGTCAAGTGTCAGTAGCCGTGATACTGCACCGCACATTTCCCAACCTGATCCTCCTTCCTACCACCAGGCCGAGTACACGTCCACGGACATTACTGATCCCACACTAGGACACTCGGAAGAGCTGTTCACGTATCCATTCGCAGAATCTGGCCTGGCATGGTATGTACAGATGCCCAAATATTTGAGCAGCCACGTTCTCACGAAGGGAACGTTGGCAACGTGTCTCAACAAGGGGTGGACGATGATGAGACACAATTGCCAGAAAGTCAGGAGGAGGATCAGGGTGCGGAAGAGGAAGACGACGTGGTGGATGATCCAGTAGCTGACCCAACCTGGCAGTAGGATATGCAGAGCGAGGACAGCAGTGCACAGGGGGAGGGAGGCGTAGCGTTCAATTATCCATTCAGCAAACCTTTGAACGCAGGCGCAAATACGCTGCCAACGCCCACATGCCACAGTCCTAAATTATCACATTTCGCGACTGCTTGCGCTAGAAATGTTACCTTTCGGCTGGTGGAGACGGAAGCATTCCGCGACCTGATGGTGGCTGCTGTCCCATGTTACTCGGTTCCCAGCCGCCACTATTTCTCCAGATGTGCCATCCTCGCATTGCATAACCACATGTCACAAAGCATCACACATGCCCTGAACAACGCTGTTTCAGCCAAAGTCCACCTAACCACAGACACGTGGACAAGTGCTTGTGGGCAAGGCCGCTACATCTCCTTGACGGCACACTGGGTTAATATTGTGGAAGCTGGGACCCAGTCTGAGCGAGGGACGGAACACGTCCTTCCTACACCAAGGATTGCAGGCCCTACCTCAGTCAGGGTTTCACCCACACTCTAAAGCTCCGGAATGTCATGCTCCTCAGCCTCCTCTTCCTCCTCCTGCGCATCCTCATCCACTTTACCCTCCACACCAGTCCCAAGCTGGAAGCACTGCAGCACTGCCTCTGCGAAGCGGCAACAGGCTGTGCTGAAGGTAATATGCATAGGTGACAAACCCCACAATGCAGAAGAGGTGTGGACAGCTCTGAAACAGCAGTCAGATCACTGGCTCACACCTCTGAACCTAAAGCCAGGAAAGGTCGTGTGTGACAATGGCCGGAACCTGGTGGCAGCTTTGAGGCGAGGCCAGCTGATGCATGTTCCATGCGTGGCCCATGTGCTCAACCTGGTGGTTCAGCGGTTTCTAAAGTCATACCCAGAGCTCTCTGATCTGCTGGTAAAAGTTTGCCGTCTGTCTGCACATTTTTGCAAGTCACCTGCTGCTTCAGCCGGCCTTGCCGGCTTTCAGCGCCGTTTGCGTCTTCTGGCCCACAGACTGGTGTGTGATGTCCCCACGCGTGGGAATTCAACTCTGCACATGTTGGTCAGGATGTGTGAGCAGAAGAGGGCAGTTGTTGACTACCTGCATCACCTAAGCCGTCGGGAAATGGGTCAAACTCCACACATAACACCTGAGGAGTGGAGATGGATGTCCGACCTATGTACCGTCCTCCAAAACTTTGAGGACTCCACCAAGATGGTGAGCGGCGATGACGTCATTATTAGCATCACCATACCGCTACTCTGCCTTCTAAAACGGTCTCTGCTGAAAAACAAAGAGGATGCTTTGCAGGTGGAGCGCGATGACTTGGAGCAAGAAACAGTAGTGTGTGTGGGTGATAACACACAGCCCAGCCTCATCTCATCACAACGTGCAGTAGAGGACTATGACGAGGTGGAGGAGGAGGATGAAGACATGGAGCAACTCTCTGGCCAAATTGAGGATATGACATGCACACCAGTCATACCCTCGCTTCAGTGTGGCTGGCCAGAGGACAGGGGAGATGAGGAGGAGGAGGAGGACAGCATGTTCAGTCATCGTGTTGGTCAGGATACTGAAGTGATGGCTGTTAAGAGTCTGGCGCACATGGCTGACTTTATGGTAAGCTGCCTGGCTCGTGACCCTCGCGTTCAGAACATTTTGGCCGACAATCAGTACTGGTTGGCAACACTCTTAGACCCACGCTACAAGAAGAACTTTATGTCTCTCATTCCTGAGGCGGAGAGGCCAGCCAAAATGCAGCAGTTCCAGAAGGCCATAGTCACGGAAGTAGGCAAAGCATTCCCTCACAAAACGCTAGCGGCATAGATCAGGAATCGGTGGACAACCAAGGCGTACGGCCGAGAGGGGCACAAGGCCAATCCGCCAGAGGTAGGGGAACAGTCTTTACGATGTGGGACAGTTTTCTCAGCCCCTCATGTACCACAGCCCCTGAGGTGCAGGGTAGTGCCACAAGAAATGCTAAGTTTGGCCAGATGCTGAAGGAGTACCTTGCAGATCGAACAACTGTACTGCGACATTCCTCTGTGCCTTACAATTATTGGATCTCCAAGCAGGACATGTGGCATGAATTAGCTCTCGACGCCTTGGAAGTCCTGGCCTGCCCTGCCGCTAGCGTTTTGTCAGAGTATGTTTTCAGTGCCGCAGGTGGAATCATTACTGATAAATGCACCCGCCTGTCAATTGAAAATGCTGACAGGCTGACTCTGATCAAGATGAACAAGGGTTGGATTGGGCCAGACTTCACCACACCACCAACAAATGACAGCGGAATTTAAATTTTGTTATGGGAATTTGCCATGTACCTCCACTCACCCATGGGTACACACTTCTGGACTTTGGCTAATCGCTGGACTGCTCCTCCTTCTCCTCATGTGCCACCATGATGACCGTTACAATAGTTAGGCTGTTGTTTCAGGTATACCCCAGTGGTAAATTTTTTCGCCCATTCTTTTAGAATGGGCATTACAACGACAGGAGTCCCGCTCCTTTTCAATGGGAAAAATGTTTTGAGGCCCTCCTGCACGTCTCTATCCAGGGACAATGTGGAGCCTCCCAATTTTTGGATGCCCTGCCAAAGGGTTATACTACAATACACCCACTTCAGGTTTACAGGCCCTCATGCATGTCTGTATGCATGGGTCATTGTTGAACCTCCCAATTTTTGGATGCCCTGCCAAAGGGCTATACTACAATACACCCACTTCAGGTTTACAGGCCCTCCTGCATGTCTCTATCCAGGGACAATGTGGAGCCTCCCCATTTTTGGCTGCCCTGCCAAAGGGCTATACTACAATACACCCACTTCAGGTTTACAGGCCCTCATGCATTTCTGTATGCATGGGTCATTGTTGAACCTCCCAATTTTTGACTGCCCTTCCAAAGGGCTATACTACAATACACCCACTTCAGGTTTACAGGCCCTCATGCATGTCTGTATGCATGGTCATTGTTGAACCTCCCAATTTTTGGCTGCCCTGCCAAAGGGCTATACTTCAATACACCCACTTCAGGTCTACAGGCCCTCCTGCACGTCTCTATCCAGGGACAATGTGGAGCCTCCCAATTTTTGGCTGTCCTGCCAAAAGGCTATACTACAATACACCCACTTCAGGTTTACAGGCCCTCATGCATGTCTGTATGCATGGGTCATTGTTGAACCTCCCAATTTTGGACTGCCCTGGCAAAGGAAAATACTACAATAGACCCACTTCCTCAAAATGGGTACATTATGTCAAGACAGGGCTTCATTAACGTCTCTTCTCAGGGACATCGGAGTGCCGCACAATGTTTTCACGTAAAATCTTTCATTTAATCACAAAAAGTAACATACACCAGCTGTATCTCACTATTGGGTATGTGCCCTTAACATTTCCACCCTGAATATTCATTTTGGTGTCATTTTGGAAGGTTTTCTGGTGACTCCGTAAAATTGGCGTGAAACTCGGACAACATTGTTCACAGCTGTGACTTTTGAGTGAGAAATGCTTCCAGGTGTCTTCCCCATGGTGTTGCCAAGTCATTTGAGCACTCTTCTGAGACTTTTGTGACATTTTTAGGGATTCTACATGCTGCCGGCAGTCATTTCATAAAAATAGTCGGGTCTCCATAGGATAACATTGGGCTCGGTGCTCGGACTGAGTACACGAGTATTTTGGGATGCTCGGGCCGAGCTTCGAGCACCCGAGCATTTTAGTACTCGCTTATCACTATTGACCACAAGTTCTCAATGGGATTAAGATCGGGGAGTTTCCAGGCCATGGACCAAAAATCTCTATGTTTTGTTCCCTGAGCCATTTAGTTATCACCTTTGCTTTATGGCAAGGTGCTCCATCTTGCTGGAAAAGGCATTGTTGGGCGCCAAACTGCTCTTGGACGGTTGGGAGAAGTTGCTCTTGGAGGACATTCTGGTACCATTCTTTATTCATGGCTGTGTTTTTAGGCAAGACTGTGAGTGAGCAGATTCCCTTGGCTGAGAAGCAACCCCACACATGAATGGTTTCAGGATGCTTTACAGTTGGCATGAGACAAGACTGGTGGTAGCGCTCACCTCTTCTTCTCCGAATAAGCTGTTTTCCAGATGTCCCAAACAATCGAAAAGGGGATTCATCAGAGAAAATGACTTTACCCCAGTCCTCAGCAGTCCACTCCCTGTACCTTTTGCAGAATATCAGTCGGTCCCTGATGTTTTTTCTGGAGAGAAGTGGCTTCTTTGCTGCCCTTTTTGAAATCAGGCCTTGCTCAAAGAGTCTCCGCCTCACAGTGCGTGCAGAAGCACTCACACCAGCCTGCTGCCATTTCTGAGCAAGCTCGGCACTGCTGGTAGTCCAATCTCGCAGCTGAAACAGTTTTAAGATACGGTCCTGGTGCTTGCTGGTCTTTCTTGGCCGCCCTGGAGCCTTTTTGACAACAATGAAAGCTCTCTCCTTGAAGTTCTTGATCATGCGATAGATTGTTGACTGAGGTGCAATCTTTCTAGCTGCGATACTCTTCCCTGTTAGGCCATTTTTGTGCAGTGCAATGATGGCTGCACGTGTTTCTTTAGAGATAACCATGGTTAACTGAAGAGAAACAATGATACCAAGCACCAGCCTCCTTTTAAAGTGTCCAGTGGTGTCATTCTTACTTAATCATGACTGATTGTTCGCCAGCCCTGTCCTCATCAATACCCACACCTGTGTTAATGGAACAATCACTAAAACGATGTTAGCTGCTCCTTTTAACCTCCCTGGCGGTATTCCCGAGCGTGACTCGGGGTTAATTTTCGCTGCCAGAAGCGGTAACCCCGAGTCACGCTCGGGGCAAATTGCAGAGCGGGCGCAGCGGAGTTTCTTACCATCTCCCCGGTGATCCAGCGATGACCCCGCTGTGATCGCAGGCGAGAGCCGGTGCGAGCCCCTTCTCACTTCCTGGTTCCGTCTCTGTGAGCCGCAGGGGCTCATGGGAGGCGGAACTGGGCGGGAGATTCAAATGTAAATGTAAAAAAAAAGTCTAAAAGTGACAATACACAAATAAAGTCAGGTGATACAGTGCAATCCTGTCAGATTACACTGTATCACCTCAGATTTGACATTTGCTCATCCTACACTGTCATAACTGTCCTGCCTACAATACATAACACCAAATTTCCATGCAAAAAATGGTACCGCTTTTAGCACGAAATTCCTGACATAATCGTACCGCCAGGGAGGTTAAGGCAGGACTGCAATGATGTTGAAATGTGTTTTGGGGGTTAAAGTTCATTTTCTAGGCAAATATTGATTTAGCAAGTAATTGCTGATAAGCTGATCACTCTTTATGACATTCTGGAGTATATGCAAATTGCCATTAGAAAAACTGAAGCAGTAGACTTTGTTAAAATAAATATTTGTATCATTCTCAAAACTTTTGGCCATGACTGTACAGTCTGCATCATGAATGTATTAATATATTATACTAGCTGTGGTGTGGAGAGCCCGTTGTTACCCAGGCACAGTAACTAACTGTGGTTAGTTAAAATACAATGATTACATTGCATATAGAAACATTTTCATGATATATTGAACATCACAGGTTTGTAACACAAATTAACTAAACGATTAGCCAAGTGATGTTTAGTATTTTATTTGCAACTTTTTGTAGACTCTCTTGATAAACGAAATACTTGGTTTTCCCTTTCTGTACAAGGATTCTGTACACATTTTTGGCCGGTCCAACTCTTGAATAGGCCATGTGGAAGAAGCAGAGCTATACATTCATACACACATACATCCATGAAGGTGGCAGGGCTATTAAGGTAGCAGAGCCACGAAGGGGGTGGGGATATGAAGGGGGTGGTGTTATGTGGAGGGGCAGAGCTATGAGGAGGCAGGCCTAGATATACTGTACATATACTCAGCTATAATATATATATATATATATATATATATATATATATATGCAGGGTGGGCCATTTATATGGATGCACCTAAATAAAATGGGAATGGTTGGTGATATCAACTTCCTGTTTGTGGCACATTAGTATATGGGAGGTGGAAAACTTTTCCAGATTGGTGGTGACCATGGCGGCCATTTTGAAGTTGGCCATTTTGGATCCAACTTTATTTTTTTCAATGGGAAGAGGGTCATGTGCACATCAAACGTTTTGAGAATTTTTATGAATCACAATGGTGCTTGGTTTTAGCGTAACTTTACTCTTTCTTTCATGACTTAGCCCCATCCACCCTCTCTGCCAGTGTCTGTGATTCTTTGTCAGTATGGCAATTAAGAAGGAACAATGAAGTTCCAGCGGCACAGGTCCAGTGTGAACATTTTTTTTCTTTAAATAGGTATAAAACATAAAATTAGCTCTACATGCCATAGCAGTTACTCAGGGGAGAGGGATGATCAGGGTGCAAACAGGATGACAGTCGTTTCACGTGTATACTCAGGTCCTATTGGAGCATGTACATGCGAAACAGTCGTCGACCTGTTTGCACCATGTCGCTCTCTCAGTAACTAGTATGGCATGTGCTGCTAATTTAATGCTTTATATTTATTAAAGAGGAAAGTGTTTACGCTGGAATGTGCTACTGTAACTTCTTCATGCTGGATTTGCCGCACCTGAGATCATCAGCAGAGCACCCTCAGTATCTTTGCCATTCAGCGTAAGTACAGATCTCATTACCCGGTATGTCATTCTATCCCGTTGGTAGTGCCATTTATTGCCTTATCTTTGATTTTATCTATATGGCTACAAAACTGAGATTAAATTATTGAAAAATAAATAAATAATTGAAAAATCTATCATGGGGTCCCCCCCCTGTTTTGATAACAGCCAAGATAAAACCATCAGCTGTGGTCTGTAGGCTGCAGCAGTCTGCTATCTAGGCAGTGAAAAAAAAAAAGCGGTACCCCACCGCTGTTTTATTTATTTCTTAATAATTTTTTTTTTTAAAGCTAAATAGCAGCCTAAAACACCCTTTAGTGCAACATGAAAGGCACTAAAGGGTGCAAGCATACAATATATAGGGGATGGTACATTATATAGCTGTTTGACATCTATCATCTATAAATCTTCAGGGAAGTATCCTTAAATTGAAGTAAAAACTCTCTTGAGGCTTTTTCATCACTGCTCAGGAGGGATGTTGCCATTCCTAATGGTACTCCCTAGCCGGACGGTCGCAGGGGGTTGCAGGGGATATTCCAGGTGTATTCTCTGCCGACACCTGCCCCCCAGAACACCCATTCATGGCCAATGCTAGAGAAGAGGATGGAGGAATAGGGGGACACCCACCCCCTCTAGGGGAGATGGGAGCAACACTAATCAGCTCTTAAAGCGAACCTGTCACCCCCTCCAGACATCTAAAAATACCATAGCCACCTTCTGTAGCACTAAGGCTGCAGTCTGACAAGGTGTCTATAGCATTTATGCTCCCTTGATTCACTGAAATAAAGACTTATATAAAATCTGTTTCAAACCAGATCCAAGACCGGGAGGCGGGTTTTCAAGTGTCTGTCTCCCTCCTCTGTGGTGTCAGTCATCCCTCTCTGCTCTCTGTGCACCACCTCCAGGGCCACCTCCCTGCACTACAGAGCTTTGTCAGCTCTGCTACATCATAGAGCTGCTGTTATAGGAGACCCCACAGTAGTAAATCTAGCAGGAGGATCCTGAGCAGAGAAAGCCTTGCCTGCTACATAGCAGCCTTGAGCTGTCAGCAGTGCAGCAGAGTTGAGTTTGTGCTTTAGATCATAGGCTGAGGAGCAATGCTGCTGTTTACAAGAAACTGAAAGTGAAAACTGCTCAGCTCAAGGGCTGCTACATAGCAGGCAGTGCTTTGTCTGCTCAGGGTCCTCCTGCTAGATTTACTACTGTGAGGTCTCCTATAACAGCAGCTCTGTGTTGTAGCAGAGCTGACAAAGCTCTGTAATGCAGGGAGATGGCCCTGGAGGGGTGGCACAGAGAGCAGAGAGGGATGACTGACACCACAGAGGAGGGAGACAGGCACTTGAAAACCCGCCTCCCGGTCTTGGATCAGGTTTGAAACAGATCTTACAAAAGTCTTTATTTCAGTGAATCAAGGGAGCATAAATGCTATAGACACCTTGTCAGAATGCAGCCTTAGTGCTGCAGAAGGTGGCTATGGTATTTTTAGATGCCTGGAGGGGGTGACAGGTTCGCTTTAAGGATCTATGACCCCTCTGGGTTTGGGTTCAGCTAGCTAGCTAATGAAGAGAGGTCTGGCCTCCATCCTATGCAACATACTTTCCATGTCAGCCTCCTGCTGCCAGTTTTCAAAATCAGTGGCATTGGTAACCCGACTTACACCAACCGGGAACCACCCCTTGATGCCCTTCACCTTCATGAAGGTGAACTCCTCCTCAACATAGAGTGTACATAGTCTTTTGGAAAGAGTCACGTAGCAGAGTGCACCGATTGATGTAGCACCAATGACCAGTACCTTCTTCAGCTACAAAGCCCAACTCCCTCTGCTGAATGAATGCCACCTAATGTAATTACCCTTAGGCCCATGCAACAAAACCTAATCTCCTCAAGAAAGTAGACAGGCTGAAGTGGTTTATGCCATATCGGATAGTTCCTTGGAGGGGTCCCCACCTTGCATCCTACCAGTCAAAAGTCTCTGGCGGGAGTGCTACCGTGTTTCCCCGATAGTAAGACCCCCCCGAAAGTAAGACAGGGTGGGGGGGGACGGGGGGTCTGCTAATGAAGACGGTGCTATGTGTGTGTGTGGTGTGTGTGTGGTGTGTGTGGTGTGTATGGTGTGTATATATGTGTATATATGTGTATGCGTGTGTCTGTCTGTATGTGTGGGAATGTGTGGATGGATGGCTGCAGTGTGTGGATGGATGGATGGATGGTGGGGCCTCCAATGTAAGGCCCCCCCCGAAAGTAAGACAGGGGGCCACTTTTGGCCACAAAAAGAATGTAAGACCCTGTCTTACTTTCGGGGAAACACGGTATATAAGGCTGGGATATAGGGCCTTCTGCCTCTACTACCACCTCCTCATTCTCACCATCCTTGTCCTCCTCATCATGTTCCTGGATTTGCCGATACAGCAGCTTCTGCACCTGCTACAGGTGTAATAGCGCCAGGCATGCTGCAAGATCCTCTGGATTGTGACATCTGCTGCTCCCAGCTGACATAGGTAATGGCTCACCTCCTCAGCCATCCGAGCCCAGTGCTGGATCCTGATCTCACTGCATTTGAGGACAAATGTGGGTAGCACGTTGGAACTCCATGTCATATATGTGTCCTGTGTGGGCTCCTCCATTTCTGGTGCTGAAGTAACCTCTGCCTCTGCGATGGTGAAGTATATGACATCCTCCAGAGCAAGCATATATTTCGTTATTATCACATAGCCAGACTCCATATTGCAGCACTTTAAAAATGGCATTGGGCTCCACGGTGATGCCTCTTTGCTTTGCCTAGGGGGGGTATTCCAGTTACTGATGTGAATGGTGAGATATCACAGTCTGGGTCATCTGAGTTCAGCTACAGCTCTGAACTCAAGTGACCATTCTGCCTCACCCCACTGAGTTTTGAGTCCTACTTGAAAGTTCACCTGAGTTGAAAGCTGTAGCTGAACTCAAGTAGTCCAGACTGTGATGTCATCCCACTCACAGTATTAGGACTGTGTTCACCGGACCTGCACTGCTGACAGAAGGGATGAGCAAAGAGTTGTTGATAGTATGTGGCTTTTTATTACATGTACATGTACTATGAACAACTCTTTGGCCGTCCATACTGTCAGCAGCGTGAGTCCGGTGAACACAGTCCTATATCTGCTTTGTGTACCACGGTTATCCGTCAGTGTGTGGACGCTGCAGCAGCTAAAATATGTGCATGCCGGTTGTGTGCTACACAACCTGTCCAGGTGAGCAGTGATTATCTGCACTCTTCTATCCTCATTGATATAAGACCCTATTGCACTCTCTTTCCTTTTTAGCTCTAAGTTGCTATCACTCACAGTATTAGCCAGAAGTCAGTCAGTTTCCGATCCAGCCATGAAAGGATGTCACAGTGGAATGTGGATGGTTTATAGGGGAGCAATAAAGATGGAAACGAGGATTGTCATTATGTTGTTTCTCCAAATAAATGATTTGTCTCTGTGTGAGGTATTATTTACTCTTTACTTATAGATTCCTAATTGCCGCAACTAACATTGGCCTGACATTGGGAACCTTGGTTTTAGTGCCAGCTGGCAATACATAGGTGGCATTTACCTCTTTATTACCCAGTTTGCCACCGGCAACAAAAAGAGTCAGGTACTGCACCAGAAAATGGTGCTCCTATAAATACACCATTTTGAGGGGGGATGTGAGCTGCAATTTGCAGTAGGGAGGGGTCCAGAATGCTTCCCCCAATGAACATTCCAGCCCCAGCTGCCTGGTTGTACCTGGCTGACAACCAAAAATACAGAGAAAGTCCATGTAATTTTTTAAAATTATTTCAATAAATAATAAAAAGGGACTCTCCTGTATTTTTTATTACCAGCCATTTAAAACTAGGCAGCTGGGAGTTTGTGGCACCCCGTACTTGCCTGCTGTACCTGTGCTGGTGACCAAAAATACAGTGAGACATGTTTTTGTTCATTTTATTTTTCCCTTCACCAGTTCAGCCCCAATTGCAATTCCCCCTGCTGGATTAGTGGGACTGCAGTCTTTGGGCAACACCTCAAAGCCCTTAATGGACTGTGCCCTTAATGAACTTAGCCCCATTGTAATGGAGTTTGCTGATCACTGTGGGACTTTCCTTATACTGTGTATATTGATTTGTGTCTTTGAGGCATATTATAGTATGTACTAAGTGCCTATGTTAAAATGATCAAATGCTCCTACAGTAAGGTTTTCTTAGTTCATTCCTTGTGTGCTAGACTGTTTCTGCAAAGAGGAACTTTGATACTGCCCTATAGATGCCGGGGAACAAGCCGCAGGCCTCTGGATGTGGTCTGAGGTATGGAAATGCAAGACATTACACACACTCCTGTGGGCGACATAACAGAATATAGAAAAAACACAACCAGGCATCCATAATTGCAGTGACAAATGTATTTATTAAATAAATTACCAGAATAGATGAGGTAGGATGCACAGGGGACAAGCAAACAGGAGGACACACATCAGGGGGAGAAAATGTAATGATAATATCAGTAAGCTGTGCATCAAAAGAATTATACAATCATTGTGAATGTTCTGCAGTGGTAATGCCCACCAGTGCCGTTGAACCGTGCTGGTCAGTTCTTTGGGAGGTCATGGGGGTGCAGTTAAAGGGGTAGCATTCACAGGGGATGAACGTAATGTCACCTGTGGTGTTTGGTCAGCGATGGCCGACGCTGCAGATCAGGACCACTGGGGCAGATGGTAGTGCAGCCAGGATGGTATCGCTCCCCACAGGTGGAGTGGGACCTCAGGGCACATGGAACAGTCAGTAACAGGGACAGGGTTTCAGTAATGTAGATGGTAACATGACGCAGAAGGAGCAGACTGACACAGTTTGTGAAGTTCTTTATCTTTACTTGCTGATTGGGCAAGACTACCCAGCCGGGTGCTGTGCTTCTCTAGAGTGCGGCCAGAACAGCTCCCAGGAGATCAGAATCGCTCTGCTAAGACACTTCTCATGGACCTTCCTAGGTTGCTCCTCACTGTACTGGATTCCTCATGTCGCCTACCCACATTGAGAAGTGCAACTTTTTACAGCGAATGTTCTGATCATGTCATCGTCCATAATCAAATTGTTCATGTTCAGGTTAAACCATTACTATCTCTACAAGGCCTAGTTAGCTAACTAAAATACTATTTACATACTGCTGCACACAGTTCTATTATCTTGCCAGGTTATCTATTATTTACTATATAAGATTATGCCATAATTTACTATATACATTTACACATGATAACTATTAACATTACTACACCTTACCCAGGTAATACTATATACATTACACTGTGTGCAGAATTATTAGACACATGAGTATTTTGTTCACATGATACTCTGTATACATGTCGTCCAACTCCAAGCTGTATAGGCTTGAGAGCCAATTACCAATTAAGTAAATCAGGTGATGTGCATCTCTGTACTGGGGAGGGGTGTGGTGTAATGATATCAACACCCTATATAAGGTGTGCCTAATAATTAGGCAAATGCCTTTCCTTAGGCAAAATGGGTCAGAAGAGAGATTTGAAGGGCTCTGAAAACTACAAAATTGTGAGATGTCTTGCAGAGGGATGCAGCAGTCTTGAAATTTCCAAACGTTTGAAGTGTGATCACCGAACAATCAAGCGTTTCATAGCAAATAGCCAACAAGGTCACAAGAAGCGTGTTGGGCAAAAAAGGCGCAAAATAACTGCCCATGAATTGAAAATCAAGCTGGAAGCTGCCAAGATGCCATTTTCCACCAGTTTTGCCATATTTCAGACCCGCAACATTACAGGAGTATACTCAGGGACATGGCCAAGGTAAGGACAGCTGAAAAATGTCCACCTTTGGACAAGAAACATATGAGAAAACATCAAGGCTGGGCCAAGAAATATCATACTATGCAAATGGAGTCCGTTGAGCCTCGATTAAGAGTCTCAAACACGGGACTAGCCAGATATCCCTCCATAGAAGGACCTTGCCCTGGGTTGGAATCTTTGCGGAGACCACCACAACCACCATATTAAGTGGCCCTTTTAGCCAATATCCCACTCAGTTACGAGTTTGGACATGAAACATAAGATTAAACGTCAAGACTTGGCCAAGAAATATCTTACGACTGATTTTTCTGGTTTTATGGACTGATGAAATGAGAGTGACTCTTGATGGGCCAGATGGATGGGCCAGAGGCTGGATCAGTAAAGGGCAGAGAGCTCCACTCCGACTCAGATGCCAGAAAGGTGGAGGTGGAGTACTGGTATGGGCTGGTATCATCAAAGATGAACTTGTGGATCCTTTTCGGGTTGAGGATGGAGTGAAGCTCAACTCCCGAACCTACCGCCAGTTTCTGTAAGACAACTTTTTCAAGCAGTGGTACAGGAAGAAGTCGGTATCGTTAAAGAAAAACAGGACTTTCATGCAGGACAATGCTCCATTACATGCATCCAACTTCTCCACAGCATGGCTGGCTAGTAAAGGTCTAAAAGAAGAAAAATTAATGACATGGCCCCTTTGTTCACCTGATCTGAACCCCATAGAGAACCTGTGGTCCCTCATAAAATGTGAGATTTACAGGGAGGGAAAACAGTACACCTCTCGGAACAGTGTCTGGAAGGCTGTGGTGGCTGCTGCACGCAATGTTGATCGTAAACAGATCAAGCAACTGACAGAATCTATGGATGGAAGGTTGTTGAGTGTCATCATAAAGAAAGGTGGCTATATTGGTCACTAATTTTTTTGTGTTATGTTTTTGCATGTCAGAAATGTTTTTTTCTACATTTTGTGCAGTTATATTAGTTTACCTAGTGAAAATGTGAGATGGGAATATATTTGGTTTTTATTAAGTTGCCTAATAATTCTGCACAGTAATAATTATCTGCACAAAAAAATATCCTCCTAAAATAGCCAAACCTACAAAAAAAAAACACTCCAAGTTCAAAAAATATTAAGCTTTAATATTTGAGTTTTTTGGGTTGATTGAGAACATAGTTGTTGATCAAAAATAAAAATAATCCTCTAAATTATAACTTGCCTAATAATTCTGCGCACAGTGTATTACGGAATCTACTCCCTAGTTCTTCCGCTTGCAGGGTAATACGTTTACCATCTGTCATCCTCCTCTGCCAGGGAGTATGTCCAAAGGATACCTCATCCACAGCTTTGCGGACGAGGAGATCTGTCCTGCATAATTGTAGTTGGTCGGCCGGACCTAGCAGCAGGTGGAGGTGTCACCAGGACTGTTGTTGCAGACAAAGTTGTAATTGGTGTTGCAGAGTCAGGGACCGCAGGGTTCGGGGATGGCACCTCCACTGTCATCTTCCTCATGTTTAGGACATACCATCCTCGATGACCCACATGTCTGGTGTACTCCACCCACTCCCCTGAATAAAAGTCTCGACTGAGGGACACCCTCGGCAAGTGGGATACCACATCCCTCCGGTTTAAGAAAAGTTTTTTTTGTTTTTTTTAATGTTCTTTTTATTATTTAATTAAAGAAAGTAACATGAACAGGCATGCAATTCACAATGACCAGAATCATAGTAGCAATCAATAAAATGCAAAACATTGCTTAGGGTTATGGCAAAGGGAACAATAGGCATGTATTAAGCAGTTATATCTATACATATCTTATACAAGGTTAGGACCAGAACAAATTACAGTCAATAGTCAAGACTTTCTTTCTTCAATTTCAGAAGGTTGTCAGGACATTAACAATGTCCTAAATGAACAAAGACAAGTGAAGCCAATTCGCAAATTTGGTCCTATTGGACATAACTCAACAAGCATACAGGGAAAGAGAGTAAGAAGATAAGAGAGGAATAGTAAACAGCAAGGGTAAGCAGGTAGGTTGGTGGGAAAGGGGTGCAGGGGTATTGATGCTCATTGGGGGGAGGTAGCGAGCTCATTAAATTATACAAAGTATGATATAGTCACAACATCGCAGAGGAAGGGTCTCAATAATAGCTTCAGCAACATAAACTGTCTTCAGGTAAAGGCTAATGTCTTGGTGAACTCAGGGGTGCATCTATATCGCAGACATGGTGCCCACGTCTTTTCAAATATGGGGTAGGAACTGTATGAGAGGGCTGCAATTTCTGCTGTCCTGTAAACCGAACCTATTTCTTGTAGGGTGCAAGTCCTTGTCGGGATCGAGGTAGAATTCCAGTGTGTTAGAATCATTATCTGGCTGCAGCCAGAATATTGCTAGCAAGTTGGGACGCTGAAATATCATTTGGCCACAGCTGGAGATTGAGGAGAGAGGTTTGTGGTGTCAGGTCAGTCTTTCTATCCCGGACTTCTGAGATAACCATGGACATCATTTCCCAGTAGGGGTGTATTTTAGTACAGGTCCACCAAAGATGCAGATATGTGCGCCTTTCTGAGGTACAGCTCCAACATGTTCCAGTTGAGGAGAAATTCCAGCTCTGGAGTTGGGTCGGGTGCAGTACCAACAAGAGACCATTTTAAACGAGTTCTCCTGTAGCTTCATGCAGGGTGAAGGGCCGTTCAATCTACGGTAGATCTGATTGACCTGCTCATCTGTAAATAATATGTTTAAGTCTCTTTCCCAGAGGCCCAGATATGCTCGTTTAACATGGGTATTGTCACTGTTTAGGTACTTGTAGAGTTTCGATAGTGCCCTGGAGGGTGGATGAATTTGTGCACAGAGCTGTTCAAAGGGGGTTAGGGGTCTCAATAAGCTAGAGGTTCGCATATGTCTATGAGCATACGTCTTCAATCTACCATAATGTAGGAACGATACATTAGCAGAAGGTTGTAATTGTTTTAATTCCTCATACGTTAATAAGGCACCTTCTGAGAATACCTGATCTATCGGAGTGTGATATAATGGTGGGAGGCCAGCTTTAATGGTGGTGTCCAGTTTTGGTGGAGAGCGATAGGGGCCAATGATATCTTGGATGGTCAGAATTGGTGATAAAGGGGGGAAAAGACAGTAAAGCTTTGTTAATTTGATCGTAATTCTGCATCAGCTGGCCACTGTCAGATTTAATATTATGTATAAATGTATGTGATTGGCTCCTTTTATTCAGTGACATCATCAATTTGGAAGCCTTGTTCCCAAGAACCATTATGCAGTTCCTCCAGAACAAGTAGTATTTTGCGCTTTGTTTGTTGAGTAGATCTTTCAATCTTTGTCGGAGGCCGGTTAGTGGGATAATGTGTCAGGGATGAGTGTCCTTTGATGTTGGAGTTCTAATTTAGCTATTTTCCGGTGTAGGGCATCCAACTCGGCTCTCCTAGTCATGTTGATGTGTGAGGCTATTGAGATGATCATTCCCCTGATTGTGGCTTTTTGGGCTTCCCAAGCTATAGTCAGGTTCACATCAGGTGTAGAATTAATGGAGAAATAATCGGCAACAGCCGTTTGGATTTTAGATTTAACTTCTGCATTATGGAGAAGTGTCTCGTTGAGTCTCCATGTCCTACCATTTCTAAATGATTTTGTAATTCTAGGGTGATCGTTACCATGGCATGGTCTGAATAAAGAGCTGTAAGGATATCCGTATCCGAAGTTTTTTGAAGAATATGTCTTGTTATTAGAATGTAGTCAATTCGATGGTACGTTTTGTGGGGGTAGGAGTAGTATGTGAATGTCTTATCTTGTGGATGAAGATATCTCCAAGCATCAACCTGGTCTAATGATTGGAGGAGAGCTGTGAGATAGAGCTTTTTCCCGTTGAAGTGTCTGAGAGGCTCAAATGCAATGTTCAAATCACTTCCAAGCAAAACCGTTCCCTCTTTGAATAAGTTCAGTTTTTGTAGGACCTTTCTGGGCCACTTCAAGTGGCGTGTGTTACAAGCATAAATACTCCCCAAAGTTGTCATATTACCTCTGATAAAGCCTTTAATGAATAAATATCAGCCCTCTGGATCGACGAAGCTATCCTGGAGTAACAATGAGACATCTTTAGCAAAAGCTATTGCTACCCCACGGGCTCCTCTTTGGGGGGTGTGGGCATAGTACCAATTATTATAAAAGCATCTTTCAAAAGAAGGGCTTTTCCCTGCTCTAAAATGTGTTTCCTGTATGAATAAAATATCGAATTTAGCTTTTTTGAAGTGATGCAGAGTTTGTGAGCGGGTATAGGTGAATTTAGACCGTGTATATTGTGAGAGACAACGTGGAACAACTTATGGATTGTTGTCATCTTGAAGGCGTCTGGTGCATGCCTTCGGCTGTGCAGCTAGCCCTTGTAGCAGGATGGGAGGTTAAAACAATTGGGGTGGGGAAAGAGAGAAGAGAATAAAAGACAGAGATCTGGAAAGATGACATAAAACATAAACATTACATGGTATAATGCAACAGGAAAAGCATTTAACTTAGTCCATAAGACAGGTATTCAGATTGTAGTCATTGGTCAAAGATCGGGCAGATAGTGCGCCGAGGGACCAGAAGGAAGTAAAATCAGGGGCTCTAAAGCCTGTAATTTAGAAGATAAAACAGAATGCAAAACTTCAAAAACTCAAATAGTCATGTCTGTGGGCCATACTAATAGTTGGGGTGTTAGAAAAGGGTTCCAGGGGTGTAAGGACAGTATAGGAGTGTCGGTTGGGGGGGTAATTGCATCAAGAAGACGCAGCCACCACTCTGTTCCCCATAAGGATCAGTCCAGGGATCTCACAGTGATGTCTAATGTCTATTCTATTCATGAACAGCAAAGAACAAAGAATGGACAAATGTACTGCTAACGGTGTAGAAAGGGTCTTTCAGTCAATAATATCGCAAATTCAGGCAAAAATGAGGTACACTACTTTTCCTCCTCTTTTCCTGCAGGCAAAAAAAAAAAAAAAAAAGAGGGAAAAGGCTCTTCCTGTAGATGAAGAGGTGATGCGCTACTTCTCAGCATATCATAAGTGAGTTTCATTCCGATGGATCATCTTCTTCACGGATTGCAGCCAGATTGGCAGATTTCCGTTTGGATCTTTGGGACTTAGGAGTCAGAGTTGTCTGCCATTGAGGTGGGGATGTCATGGATTTCAGCAAGAGGGCTGAGTTGACTGCCTCTAGGTCTGGGTAATGATCCAGCACTATGTTTAGGTCCGTGCATATTTTCCTGCTGTCGGCCGATGTTCTAGCTTGGAATTTTTTGTCATTGGCGGTTATGAAAATCTCCAAGGGGAACAGCCAGCAGAAAGGAAAATGTCTTTGATGTAGGACTGTGGTAAAGGGTTTTAACAGCCTCCTCTTATTTAGTGTGATGGCAGAGAGATCTTGATATGTCGAGCCCCAGGCCCTGGGGTACTCAGGTATCAGGCTCGGGTGGAGTGCATCAGATGTTAAATAACAGGCAGCTCTACGGGTGGCTGCAAGCCGATCCCAGGTGGTATGGTGGTACCCGTGGTGTACCTTAGTTGATGAACCCGTGTCATTTCTTCCCTGCCTAGGATGGGCCTATACCCAATGGCTTCATGTAGGTAGTATTGGGGGTCCTCTCCCTTGTGATGAGGAAACAGGCAGACCGCTCCGTCTGGCAGGGTGCTGTGGCGATATACAGACCACAGCAGCCGGTTGCCGACTGCAAAGATGGACTTTGGCCGGATCCTCGGGCCCGGTGTTCCTGTGGTGGACTGGAGATTCCCCAGGAGTATGGTCGCTCCACTCTGGGGATCTCCCTTTCTCTCTAGGGCCTCAACTCCGCTCGTCGGGCGTTCTCTTTCAGGATCTCCTCAAGGCCCCTTTTCCTTTCCTCCGGATTAGCTTGAAACCGTCTGGGTAAACCTTCCGCCTCGTTCCACATTCTTTCCAACTTTCCTTCTTCTCCGACTGTCCCGACCCTCTCCCTCTCTCACTGACTAGAGAGAGGCTACTCTTTCTCCTAGCTGGCCATTCTGCTGAAGACCTCCTTTATCCCCTAGAGGTGAATATATCTTCTCCCGGGTAACCTCCCACTGCTCAGCTAATGTGGGAGTGCTGGGAATGGGTCCCACCCACCAACCTAGGGTCCACTTGCAGCTGGGGCAACTACACCTCTTTTACGGGTGCAATACCCCTGCCTAGGATGGGTCTATACCCAATGGCTCTGTGAAGGTAGTATTGGGGGTCCTCTCCCTCATGGTGAGGAAGCAGGCAGACCGCTCCGTGTGGCAGGGTGCTATGGTGATATACAGACCACAGCAGCCAGTTGCCGACTGCAAAGATGGACTTTGGCCGGATCCTTCGGCCTGGTGTTCCCGTGGTGGACTGGAGATTCCCCTGGAGTAATGTCGCTCCACTCTGGGGATCTCCCTTTCTCTCTAGGGCCTCGACTCCGCTCGTCAGGTGCCCTCTTTCAGGATCTCCTCAGGATCTCTCCTTTCCTCCGGATCAGCTTGAAACCGTCCAGGTAAACCTTCTGCCTCATTCCACATTCTTTCCAACTTTCCTCCTTCTCCGACTGTTCTGACCCTCTCCCTCTCTCACTGACTAGAGAGAGGCTACTCTTTCTCTTAGCTTGCCATTCTGCTGAAGACCTCCTTTATCCCTCTAGAGGTAAATATATCCCCTCCCGGGTAACCTCCCAACGCTCAGCTAAAGTGGGAGTGCTGGGAATGGGTCCTACCCACCAACCTAGGGTCCACTTGCAGCTGGAGCAACTATACCTCTTTTACGGGTGCAATACCCCTCTGTGACGCCTGCATACGTGGGGCGCTACATACCCCCCTGATGGAATATACTCATCCGCGAGTATCTGTACCTGTTAATCGGGAAGTGGAAAACCTTTTTCATATTTTCTATAACAATATCAATGGTTAAACTATATACAATCAAGCATATTTAGATTTCTTTCTATCGCTAGGAGACACTATTCCTTAATGTTACACATATACAGTACACACATTTCAGTAATTAGTATAATAGACCCCACGGTCCTCAGGTCACCTGTTGGCAAAGTTCTTACTCTCCGGCTTCCACTAGCTGCAGGTAAAACATTATCTAACTTGGCCTAACGGGGACCGGTACTAACTATGCGGACCCAGCGGTAATATATTGTCCAGCACAGTCCAGTGTGAGTTATCACCGCTGGGCCGCTGCTCACACAGCACACATCATCAACAAGGGGAAAGTTCAAAATAAAAGTCTCTGCATCTTCAGATCAAAAAAACAAAACACGGGGACACGCTCATTATTTTGGGATTGTAAAAAAGAAGAAAGGCAAAAATAAAGGGGCATGGTTACTGAATAAGGGGCTATATACATTGCAATGTCTCTTCTGCAGGAGTCTATTGCTGGTGAGAAACTCTTATGGCAAACCAGCCTAAGGGGCTTGGATAGCGTTCAAAGGTAACCTGCTCACCTTGGTATAAGTCTCGATCCAGTTGTCCTCGCGGCAGGTATGACTCTACATCGCGTCGTGCAAAAAAGATATCGTCTTGACTCGTCCCGAAGCCGCCGTGTAGCTTGCTCTTTCTGGAAACATTCCTCTCGAGGTCGCTGTCTTGCCACTTGGCATCTTTCATTTAAGGATGACTGGGATGACTGGTATTAAGGTGGTGGTGAGTTGCCGTTTGGGACTCTGGATCACACTCTGATCTCCGCTGAGCTCATGACGGTAGGGGTTCCTTGCTTCTGCTGCTGCCATGCAGTCCACCATGCAGCTTCTGGGGTGCTCCCTCCTGAGGCTCCTTTTACGTACTCCGGTTCCTCAAAGTCAGTCTTGTCGTCTTCTGCTTCAATTATAATGTGAGGTTTGGTAGGGGACTTCCGCGCTGTCTCCAGACAGAGATAGCTGCTGGTACGGGACGGTGGTGTTACCGGGGTTTCAGTTTGGACCCCTGCGTCCCGCGTCTGGATGGGTGGTGGTACGAGTGGTAACGAGGCACGGTACTCCACAACTGCCTGCACTGCTACTGCTGCCTCTCGCGCTTCTCGACCTTCCCTCATGGTTCTCATCTCACAGGCCCACTCCGCGCTCCACTTTCTGCACACCCACGTCAGGGCTTCTTCCATGTCCTGGTAGAGCCGTCCAAACGTGTCCCTCCAGTAGTCAGCATCCCCCTCTAGTGTCAAGAGGGATGCTGCTGCCGGGTCTCCTTGCGCGATTCTGGCCTGCTCCTCGACCTCGTGCACGATGTCTCTCCAACGAGGTGCCGCCATGCTGCCGGGTATAAAGGTGCCTTGGTTGTTCTGTCCTTCTCTTCGGTTTGTCTCTTTATTGGCAGCCACTCCCGGAGAACTTCCTGTGGGCTGCCCCCCTGATTGATTGATGGCAATCGGGTCGGCCACACTTTTTGGCGCCTCTGTCTTGGCCCTCCTTCATCTAGGGGCTGAGGCACACCTCTGGGCCTGAACATGGTGTTTAGTACATGGCTATGGCGCCATCTTGGGTCCTCCTGCAGTGATGGTGGGAACCCATTGTTGGTGCCAAGCAATGGCGGATAAAGTTATTTTCAATTGTCCAAGGCGCACAGTACCCGGTAATACCAGGCACGAGATCCTGTTCGTGATGCCAGAAAGATATGTTGAGCCCCAGGCCCTGGGGTACTCGGGTATCAGGCTCGGGTGGAATGCTTGGGATGTCACAGGTGGCAGCGCCTGAGCCCGTGGCCTGGGTGACACTTCAAAAAGGGGTGTATTTACAGGGGATAAGAGTTTGTCATGTGACACCACCTGTAGTACCTGGTGATGGGTCACCAGTGCCGCCACAGTCCGCCGGAGGTAGATGGTAGTGCGGCTGAGATTGCAAAGCTCCCTACAGGAGGAGCTATTCCCCCGGGGTAGCGTTCCTGGAAGGGAACAGGTAGATGTAGAAACTCACACACAGGCGAAGTCACTTTCTCCTGGGTACTTTACTGTCGACCTTTAGCAGCGTCATACCGAGTTCACAGTCCAGCATCAGATGTTAAATAACAGGTAGCTCTACGGGTGGCTGCAAGTGGATCCCAGGTGGTATGTTGGAACCCGTGATGTACCTTAGTTGATGAACCCGTGTCCTTTCTTCCCTGCCTAGGATGGGCCTATACCCAATGGCTTCATGTAGGTAGTATTGGGGGTCCTCTCCCTTGTGATGAGGAAACAGGCAGACCGCTCCGTCTGGCAGGGTGCTGTGGCGATATACAGACCACAGCAGCCGGTTGCCGACTGCAAAGATGGACTTTGGCCGGATCCTCGGGCCCGGTGTTCCTGTGGTGGACTGGAGATTCCCCAGGAGTATGGTCGCTCCACTCTGGGGATCTCCCTTTCTCTCTAGGGCCTCAACTCCGCTCGTCGGGCGCCCTCTTTCAGGATCTCCTCAAGGCCCCTTCTCCTTTCCTCCGGATTAGCTTGAAACCGTCTGGGTAAACCTTACGCCTCGTTCCACATTCTTTCCAACTTTCCTTCTTCTCCGACTGTCCCGACCCTCTCCCTCTCTCACGGACTAGAGAAAGGCTACTCTTTCTCCTAGCTGGCTATTCTGCTGAAGACCACCTTTATCCCCCTAGAGGTGAATATATCTTCTCCCGGGTAACCTCCCACTGCTCAGCTAATGTGGGAGTGCTGGGAATGGGTCCCACCCACCAACCTAGGGTCCACTTGCAGCTGGGGCAACTACACCTCTTTTACGGGTGCAATACCCCTCTGTGATGCCTGACTACTTGGGGCGTTACACATACAGCTGGACTGTAGAACTGTTACAGGTTATGTCGGTTGCCTCCCTGATTCTAGGCAGTAGGAGGTCTTTGGTTCTATAGTCCAGGAATCTGCAGATCACATCCCTGGGAGGTTCATCTGGTGAGGGTTTAGGTTTCAGTGCCCTATGTACCCTCACCATCTCAATGGTTGTTGGGTCTCCTGTGGTTAGGATGGAATGGAAGACCTCCCTCCGTGACGGTTGGGGTAAGAGCATCTGGACCGACTAGCTCGGGTATCCCTTTCAACCTTAGGTTGTTACGTCTTTCCTGATTTTCATGATCCTCCAGTGTTTGATTAAGGTGATCTTTATGGTACTGGAGGCTTTTTAAAGTGGTATTAAAGTGCTGGAGGTGAGACATCTCAAAGGTTTCAACTCTGTGTCCCATCTGAGAAAGATCTTGTTTTATATCTGAGATGTCTTTTTCAATGGGCTCCAGGGTTTTGCTTAATATTCTTTTGATAAAGGATCTGGTAACTTGCGGGGTTTTGGTCGGCTCCTCTGTATCCATGTCTCTTTCTGGTTCCGACTCTGTGTGGTCGTCTATTATAAGTAGATGGGAAGACTTAGATATTGCTGACATGTCTATTTGCTTTTGAAAAAAATTATCAAGATCTGCCTGAGTGGCAGTACCACTGGATTTTGCTGCTGTTTTGGTTGATTTGGTGGAAGATATAACCATCTTTCTTGGATTGTGGTTGTAATATTATATGGCCCTAGTATTGTGCTAGTCCCTCGTGGACTGGTTGGAGGCATCACATAGCACAGATATTTATTTTCCAATACGATACAATACTGATACGAGTCAGTGGCCAAGTTGTGTGGGTGGGTAAGATATGTGTGGGGCAGAAGCCTCACCCGCTATGAGAACGTGAGTAACAGGTGGAGATCCAGAAGATATAATATGACCAGGGTTCAGAGGTATTCAACGGTTCTATTTAGAGGTATTCTATGTCAATTTTATTGGGCGAATAATGACAGCCTCTTATGTATGATGGCTAGTTCAGCGGCTGTGCTTCTTGGTAGTTCTCTTGAGCAAGGATCCTAATATATGAGTATAGCTGTCTGATATAATGTTGAAAAGAGGTTGAAAATGTAAAATGTTGTTGATCATATGGGGCTCCTGGTTAAATCCCCACCTTTGTGCAAGTGAAAGTCTACCACCAAACCTCACCTCCTTTTCACCTGGTCAGTGCCCTGGGCCTTGCAGGATAGGTATTCGGTGTTAAGGTTCATGTCCTCGTGGGCCTGTCACCCGGCCTGTTACCTCCACTTCTCCAGCTCATCTGCAGCCCATCGCTGCCGGCGGTATTCTTCATGAGGGATTATTTCAAGCATGTCCTCTATGTAGGTCTCGCCCGCCTGGGCCTGCCCGGGGAACCCCATTCATCTCCCCAGTGCACCCAGCAGAAGTGGACAGTCTCCGCCCTGGTGGCCTCTCTTTTGGGCCTCCAAATTGTCTCCTGGGACCTCGCTCTAGTCCCACCCCATGTCTCTGGACACCCGGCCGAATTTAGGGACTGGAAGGGGTTTTAGGGACCTAACCCAGGTGACTTTGGCTATTGGGGCAGTGGTACTTGCTGTGACAGTCGCTGCTCCAGGGACGGTCTATTCCTGAGCCAGGGTTGGTAGCTGCAGCTCAACTAGTGGTTGGGCTGCCTTTTCCAGCAGGGTCTTCTTCCGTTTATTAAGGGCTGTCATCTGGGCCCTAAGAGGCTGTCGTCCCAGCTCCTTCATCTCAACTCTCGGCAACTCTGGACCCATGGATGGCAACGGATCCAGGGACATCTCCGGGCCACAGGGGGAGTCCGTCTCCTCGACCCCAGGTGCCAAAGATTCTCTTCGGCCATTCGCCATGGCGCTCACGCTGCTCCATGCTGCTCTCTCTGCAGCATGCTTCTCGTCTTCTCCTCCACCCCTTCATGGATGTCTCTCGCTTTCTCTGACATCGGCCACACCAGGGGGCAGAGTGACAAGGCTTACAGACAAGAAAAAGACCAGAGAGAGATCGTGCTTTAGTGATCCGCGCTGCCATCCCACCGTACTCGAACAAATGCCAGGGAAGCCAAGAGTATGCAAGCTGCTTCCTTATTCCATCAGTATTTCCATCCAACGCGTTTCGGTACAGACCTTGTACCTTCCTCAAAGTATATCCTTGAGGAAGGTACAAGGTCTGTACTGAAACACATTGGATGGAAATACTGATGGAATAGAGAAGCAGCTTGCATACTCTTGGCTTCACTGGCATTTGTTCAGGTACGGTGGGACGGCAGCGCGGATCACAAAAGCACAATCTCTCTCTGTTTTTTTTTCTTGGATACATCACCACTGTTACGTGGGAGTGCGGATCCAACAGCAGCTGTCTGAGCTAATTAACCAGTTGTGGGGAAACACTACTGGATCAGGTGAGCACATACACCTATGACGGTACTGCCTTATCCGTAACACAATAAGACCCATTTGCACCTCTTTGTCTCCCCTTTTTTCTTTGTATAGATTAAGGCTTACAGGCAGGCCCCTTGGTTCTCCATTAATACTAGGGGTGGACACACTTTTTGTTTCTCTGTGCTGGCCCATCTCATGATGGGAGGCTATGGCACACCTCCTGGACAGCACATGGCATCCACACATGGCGGTCGCCATTAGTCAGTCCATTACGCATAGTCTTTAGGTGCACAGCATCCGGTGTTAGCGGGGGGAAGTCCATATCCTCTTCATGATTATAAAATGCAATGCCCTCCAACGTCATGGGGTATGTGGTAACTGGGATGGACAATTTTTTGGGAGCTCACAGCTCCATGGCCCTGGTCATGCAGTTAAAGGGGTCATATTTACAGGGGATGAATGTGACGCCACCTGTGGTGCTTGGCCAGGGATGGCCAACGCTGCAGATCAGGACCAAGGGGGAAGATGGTAGTGCAGCCGGGATGGTATTGCTACCCGTAGGCAGAGTGGAGCCGAAGGGCACATAGAACAGTCAGTAGCAGGTACAGGGCTTTAGCAGTATAGATGGTGACATGACGCAGAAGGAGCAGACTGACACAGTTCGTGAAGTTCTTTAGCGTTACTTGCTGATTGGGCAAAACTATCCAGCTGAGTGCTGTGCTTCTCCAGAGTTCGGCCAGGACAGCTCCCAGGAGATCAGGATTGCTCTGCCGAGACACCTCTCGTGGGCCTTCTCAGGTTGCTCTTTCCTGAGCTGGATTCCTCGCCTCACCTACCCTGTGCATCCATTAACAGGGTCCCAAGCTGGTGGCTGCGGGCCTTGTTGGGTGATGGGTAATTTGTCCCCTGACCCTAGTTTTAGCCACAGGCCTGCAGATTGTCCATGGATAGTAGTTGGCCTCGAGTTTTCCTGGTGGAATTTTGAAGTGTCTGCACGAGATCGAGGCTGGTCCCCTCTGGCAACCAATCCTTCCTCCCAACTCTGTTTGGGACCAGGTTCGGGGCCCATGGGTTGATCCTTCACTCCCGCATCCCCTGGGACTCTTCTTTCCCGCATTCTCACCAGATGCCTTCCATGTCCTCTCTCTTCCTTTGACCTTCTTTTCTCTTTCTACACTCTCCCTACTCCCTTCACCTAACCCCCTCCTACCTAACCTGAAGATGGGGCCCTCCCTGCTTCGGGTCCGCCAAGATTTCCTGGCCTGAAGTTGGAGTGGTGTTGGATGCAGGTTATTTTGTCTCGGGTTTGCAACCCCTCTCACCTGAGAGCAGTGACACCACACCTATGGAGTAGGTGCAGCATCACTATGGCAACCAGTCGCAGGGGCGGTATCAATTGAATTTGCATGTAACAAAGACCCTACAATGTAAATCATAGAGTAATCAATGTATCTAAATGCAGTAAATCTCAGCATACAATGATGAAAGCCAGGAAACTAGTAGAACTAAGGTGCTTGATACTAGTGCATAAATACATTTCTTAGAATGCTAAGAGCAATAACAAGATACAGTACAGAAATGGCTCTGCATTCTCTCTCCAGATGGTGCCAACCCCTATGATCATTTTGGCAGAGCCTTCATAAGGTAAAGTTTTTTCAGTTCACTCCTTGTGTGATAGACTGTTTTTAAAAGATGTGTTTTGATACTGCCCTACAAATTCTGGCAAATAAGCTGCAGGCCTCTGGCCTGACAATATGAGGTATGGAAATGCAAGACACTACACACACTCCTGTAGAACAGGGCTGGCCAATTGCAGTCCTTAAGGGTTGCAAACTGTGTGTGTTTTCAGGATTTATTTAGCATTGTACAATATGCTGGAATCATCACCTCTTACGGTGATGTAATTATCATGTGTTCAATGCTAAGGAAATCCTGAATACTTGCACTGTTTTCAGACATTCAGGACTGCAGTTGGCCAACCCTGATTTAGAAGTCTCTGTGGTGGTAATCAATGAGCAACAGGAATCCTCAAGCGCTTTCACCACAACTGCGGATCTCCCTGGACCCTCTTGGGCCCTGTCACCACGGTGCATTGTTTGATGCTTAATAGTTGCAGATTTTGAGAATCTGCATTTAAATCTGTATATCTATCCTGAGACCAACCAAGTCTATGACAGGTTAGAAGTGCTGTGCCCATGTTGATTTTTTATCTTGCACATGTGGGTTAGATATCTTTTTTCTGCCCCAAATCTGCACCAAATTAAGATTAAGATGCAGATTCTCAAAATGTGCTTCAAAAGAAGCATCAAATAATGTACTATGCAAATGGAGCCTTATAACAGTATGATGGGGTCACATTCACAGAAAGCAACCCACATATGCTGTGAGAGCAGGCACGCAGGCACTTGAGAGAGTGTGCCAAGCAGCGCCATCACAAAGATTACTAAAGTTTAGACTCAAGGGGTCAAATAGGTGCTATAACGCAACTCTAATTTGCGCTGCACTCCCAGACGTCACCGCTCCTCACATGTGCTGTGTCACGATACTAGTGAGATATACCCGCTACATCTGTGAGATAGTGTGGCTCTCACGATAAAGTATCTATAAAGAGTGCTATTGCAACTGTGGTTATCTCAGGTCACACAGCGGGACTCCGTCATACATGATATTCACCATGTAACCTTAGATAACCCAGAGAAGTCACAACTTGAAAAAACTGCCCAGAGCCATGCTTTGTGTCCCACCATATGGGGAATGCAGTCACTGATCTTTTCTCCCATTTGCTGGGACTACTTTAGCATTTATTTAGGTTTAATTATTTTTGGGAAAGTATTCTACTTATTTTTCACATGCTTTTTTGAGGGGAGTTGGGTGAAATGGGAGACTATAAACAAATGGATTTTAATTTAAAAAAAAGGTGAAAGAAGGAATGTATTTTTTTTTTAAATAAAATATTTATTAGTGTGGTTAATTGTGTCCTTATTGCCTTGGTTAGTAATATTGGGTATCTGATTGATGCCTCAACATTACTAACCTCTGGCCTTGCTGCTATCTGACATTACCAAGTTGGTATCAACTTCAAATAACATTAACCTGTTTGCTAACGCTCCTGGGCAGAGAGAGAGCCTGGGCAAAGTGCCAGAAGTGGCGCATCTAATGGGGTGCTACTCCTAGGGATGCTGCAGCCTGCTAGGTTTTTTTCTATACTTTCAATTCTTTTAAGATTTTAGAGATTACTCACATTTTCAGATGTTCAAGTAGATGGATAGATAGATGTCAAACTGCTATATAATGTCCCACACCATTATATATTGTAAGCTTGCACTCTGTAGTGCCTTTCAAGTTGCACTAAAGGGTGCATTAGACTTGTATTTACCTTTAAATAGCTAATTATCAAAAAAAGGCATGGGTACCCTCCATTTTCTTCTTCAAATAGGGTACAGCAGACAGCAGCAGTCTGCAGACAATAGCTGGTGGCTTTATCATGGCTGTTATTATAATTGTCGGGACCCCATGACAATATTTTAAATTACTTCTTTTTACAGTAAAATTTGACATCAGTTTGGTTACCAACTGTCAACCAATCACAGATGCTGGCGAGAGGGTGGACATGGTTTAGTCTCTCTTTAACCAATGGGGTGGAGCACTCACAATGTATGAGGTTTATGAACATGCCCGGAAGCATGGTGACATCGGCACTGAAGCATACTCAGTAATAGGGTAGGAAGATAATGTATGTGCCAAAAGAGCGGGGCTTCACTGTAAAACAGTTTGAGCTGTGTTTGGCAGCTTTTAAGCCCTTTAAAGGTGTTTTCTAGGCCCTTGATTTTGCCTCCCATTGATTCGATTGAGGTTCGAAAGTTCGCCAAACTGTTTGTTAATCAATTTTCCAAACATATGCCAACTAGTGATGAGCGAGTGTATTAGTTTTCATTTGATATTCACACGGATAGTACGGTATTCGGGTTATTCATTATACTGCAAGTATTTATGTACTCGCCTTGCTATATTCAGATGTCCCGCCCTGCAATTTTGATGCCTCTTTTGCAGCCACTAAACATGCTGGGCTTCTTAAGTAATCACTGTAATGCCGCTCACATCTTGGTTGTGCAAAGAGAGTTTGTGGAGCCTCGGTTAGGAATCTCAAACACAGGACTAGCCATATATCCCTCACATTTTGGTTGTGGCATTACTGTGATTGCCCAACACAAAGCAGCAGTAGTCCAAACATTTCCTGCTGCCTGCTACAAACCTCGCACCAGGCCACTTAACCCGCTGGTGATTCTGTCCACATTACAAAAAGGCGGTTTGCCCAACAAAAGCAGCAGTAGTCCAAACATTTCCTACTGCCTGCTACAATCCTTGCACCAGGTCATTTAACCCGCTGGTGCTTCTGTCCACCTTACAAAAAAGTGGTTTACCCAATGCAAAGCAGCAGTAGTCCAAACATTTCCTAGTGCCTGCTACAAAGCTTGCATCAGGCTATTTAGGGTCAGACTTAGGAGCCTGCATCTGTTGGAAGGATGCTTTTATGGATCCTATTTTTACCCTTGGCATTTTCAAGCCTGTGTGCATAGTTGTTGCCTCAATTAACTGATGCTGTGAAAGCATGGTACATGTATGTACCATGCATAGGGATGAGCTAGTATACTCGTTACAATTCGGTACTCGCCGAATAGTACGGTACTCGGGCTACTCGTTACTCTGCAAGTTTCCTTGTGATTACTCGCTAGGAGTAAAGAGTACAATGTAAGTCAATTGGATGCGCGAGTAATCCCACTGCCGATCCTCGGCTCCCCCCGCCACCTCCCACCCGCTATCCTGAGTTAAGACCGGGCGGGGAGAGCAGCACAAGGGAGCGGGGAGCGAAGGATCCGGCGGGGAAGTCGGCGGTGAGAAGACTTTCACCGCTGGCTTTCCCGTTCTGTGCTGCGCTCCCCGCTCCCTGATGCCCCTCCCCGCTCCCTGGTTCTGCACTCCCCGTCCGGTCCTAACTTAGGATCGGGCGGAGAGGCGGCGGGGGAGCGGGGAGGGGGCATCAGGGAGTGGGGAGCGCAGCACAGAACGGGAAACCTGGTGGTGAAGTCTTCTCACTGCTGGCTTTCCCGCCGGTTATGTCAAATGAACAGCTGATGGCTGATCAGCTGTTCCTTTGAAGTAGCCATGCGATACTGTCAGGGTTCATGTGAGTTCATGCAGTATGAACTCACATGAACTTTCCCACGGCCGGATGCAGAGCTCAGCTACATCTCTGGTAGAGGTTCTCTACTAGAGATGTAGCTGAGCTAAAGAAGGCTGGATTGGACTACGTCAGACGGAAGATTATTTTTTTAATAAATATGGAGTCTCTACGTGTTGTTTTGTTTTCTTTTATAATAAAACTTTTTTCTCTGTGTTTTTTTTTTAACACTTTACTAGAAATTCATGGCGGTCATGTCTAATATTGGTGTGACCCCATGAATTTCAGGCTTAGGGCCAGCTGATAATACAAAGCTGGCACTAACCTCTCTATTACCCAGTGAGCCAATGCACCAGGGCCCTGGATGAGTTAGGTACAGCGCCAGAAAATGGCCTTCTATGAACAGGTCATTTTTCTGGGGTGGCTGCGGACTGCAATTCACAGCGGAAGGGGGGGGGGCACCCTGGCTGCGGATTCCAACCCCCAGCTGCCTAGTTGTACCTGGCTGGACACAAAAATAGCGTAAAGCCCCAGGTATTTTTTTTTTATTATTTCATGAAATTCATGAAATAATAAAAAAAAAAAGGGATTCCCTATATCTTTGTTTCTAGGCAGGTACAAAAAGGCAGCTGGGTACCTGCTGTACCTAGCTGGAATACAAAAATATGGCGAAGCCCACGTCAAATTTTTTTAAAAAAATTCATAAAAAAATAAAAGAAAAATATATTTAAGGACTGCATGTTTATTAACACCTCGATCCTCGTCTCTGTGTTGAACACTTTTAGCTCTGCTTCATCAGAGACCAAGGAGAAGAACAAAGTTTCTATCCCCGTGGTCCCTGAAGTACAGCCCAGAGCGTTGTGGCATTCTAACTGGAAAGACACTGGGGTCACTCGAAGACAGCTCTGGTGGCATGACCGGAGCTATCCTCGGATGACCAGAGTTACCCCCCCTTACAATGCCGCAGTGCTCCGGGCCCTACTTCACGGACCATGAGGATAGAAACTTTTTTCTTCTCCTTTGTCTCTGATGAAGCAGTGCTGAGAGTGTTCAGCACAGAGATGAGGGGCGAGGGGTTAATAAAGATGCAGTCCCTTAATGTGTTTGTTTTTTTTTTTTATGAATTATCCAAAAATGTCGACGTGGGCTTCACCATATTTTTCTACATCAGCCAGGTACAGCAGACAGGAAGGGGCTGCCCCAACCCTCTGCTGCCTATTTGTACCTGCCCGGAAACAGAAATATAGTGAAGCCCATTTTTTTAATATTTCATGAATTTTTTTAAATAAAGATACGTGGGGCTTCACGCTATTTCTACGTCCAGCCAGGTGCAACTAGGCAGCTTGGGGCTGGAATCCGCAGCGCAGGGAGGCCAAAGTTTTTTCTGGCCCCCTGCTGCAAATTGCAGTCTACAGCCACCCTAGAAAATGGCACGTTCATAGAAGCGCCATCTTCTGGCGCTATACCCAACTCATCCAGGGCCCTGGTCCGTTGGCTCACTGGGTAATTAAGGGGTTAGGGCCAGCTTTATTTTATCAGCTGGCCCTAAGCCCGAGATTCATGGGGTCATGCCAATTTTAGACATGACCGCCATGAATTTCTAGTAATGTGTTAAAACTGTTTTTTCTCAGTGTTGTGTTTTTTTATTAGAAAAAAAAAAAACTACACTTCTAGACTCCAACTTTATTAAGAAAATAATCTTCCATCCGAATGGGAAGGAATCTCAGCTCTGCTGCATCACTCTGCATAGACACACATCTATGCAGAGGGAGAGCAGGCTGAGCACTGACTGTGACAGTCAGAGTTCACCCCAGGTCAAAGCTGGGGCTATGACCACGAGTGAACTCTGCCTTCACAGTCACAACACTGCCAAGCGGCGGCAGATACTGCCGAGCGTGGGCAGAGCAGTGAATAATACCGGAAGTTAATGATTCATTAACTTCCGAGTTATTCACTGCTCTTCCGTGCGCTTGGCAGTTCAGAGGAAAAATTAGGAAATATTCATAAAAAAATTGAAATAAATACGCATTTATGAACTATATCTTTATTAACCCCTCCAGCTTGAGGGGTTAATAAATATGCAGTCCCTAATATAGTTGTATTTGTTATTTTTTGAATGAATTTTTCAAAAAAATGTTGATGTTGGCTTTCCGTATTTTTGTATGCCAGCCAGGTACAGCAGGCAGGAATGGGCTGCCCCCAACTCCCAGCTACCTATTTGTACTTGCCTGGAAACAAAAATATTGGGAAGCCCTTTTTTTATTCTTTCATGAATTTCATGAAATAATAAAAAAAAAATGTGGGCTTCGCGCTATTTTTGTGTCCAGTGAGGTACAACTAGGCAGCTGGGGGCTGGAATCCGCAGCAAAGGGTGGCCCAAGCTTTTTGGGCCCCGCACTGCGAATTGCAGTCCGCAGCCACCCCAGAAAATGGCGCGTTCATAAAAGTGCCATTTTCTTGGCGCTGTACCTAACTCATCCAGGGCCCTGGTGCGTTGGCTCACTGGGTAATTAACCCCTTCCCAACCCTTGGCCCACGTTTGGGCCATGAAAGTCGGTGCGTTCCGGACCTATGGCCCAGGGGGTGGGCCATGCAATGATTGGGCTCCTGCGGCGCGTGTGAGCGGGGTAACTCAGGTGTCACCGTTGCTACTGCAAGGTGACAACCTGTAATTAACCCCATGGGGGATGGATTAACCCTCCCCATGCCTAGGGCCCCTCCTGATCTGCAGTTTAAAACTGAAACTGCAGATTTGAGAAATCAGAGCGATTCCCCCCTTCCAGATCTGATTGGAGCTCTCCAATCAGATCTGGAGGGGCGGATCGGCAGGTGTTCCCCCTAATCGGCCCCCCCGCTCCAGGACACATTAGGGGCCCCCCTTTCTCTGCCATCCGCCCCCCCGATCACATTTATCTGCCAGCTGCTGCACCGCCGGTGCACCTGCCGGTCATCCCTTCCTTGCACCCGCCCCCTTCCTCCTCCAGCCCCCCTTGTGTCTTGTCCCCCTCCCTCCAGCCCCACCCCCTGTGTCCGGCTTGCCCCCCCCGCCGGTCCCCGCCCTCCTTCTTCTGAATGCATCTGACCGGCGGGCTCATGTGCCAGCCGGTCAGCCTGCAAAGCCCCTTCTTCCCCTGCTCATCCCCCCCTTCCCCTGCTACCTCTCTCCCCCCCTGCCTAGCCCCCCACCCCTAGCCCTCCTCATCTATTCCAGCGGCTGCACGCGCAGGTGCACCCGCCTGTCGCCTCCTCTGCAGCTCCGGTGTTGCCCCTTCTCCTCTCAGGGGCTCCTTCTCATCGTGGTAAGTAAGAATGAATAAATGAATGAATAGATGGATGGGAGAATGGATGGATGTGTGCATGCGTGGATGTGTGCGTGCATAGATGTGTGCGTGCGTGGATTTTAGCGTGTGTGGATGTCAGCGTGCGTGGATATTAGCGTGCGTGGATGTCAGCATGCATGGATGTGTGTGTGAGTGGATGCGTGCGTGTGTGGATGCTTGCGTAGATGTGTGCTGCGTGGATGCGTGCGTGGATGTCACCGTGCAATGGATGTGGGGATGGATACGTGCATGGATGTCACGTGTCGATGGATGTGTGTGCGTGGATGTGGATGTCATCGTGCGTGGATGTCAACGTTGCATGGATGTCAGCGTGCATGGATGTGTGCGTGCGTGGATGTGTGCGTGCGTGGATGCGTGCGTGGATGTGCGTGCTGGATGTGGATGTGCGTGCGTGGATATAGATGAGCGTGCGTGGATGTCAGCGTGCATGGATGTCAGTGTGCGTGTGTGGATCTGTGCGTGGATGTCAGCGTGCTGGATGTCAGTGTGCGTGTGTGGATGCGTGCGTGGATGTGTGCGTGCGTGGATGTCAGCGTGTGTGCGTGCATGTCAGCGTGTGTGCGTGGATGTGTGCATGCATGGATGATGGGTGCATAGGTGGATGGATGGGTGCTACAAGGGATCAAGTGTCCTCTTGTTGTAGTCTCTGGGATCATAGTCATGGTGCACTATATGACAGATCATTGTCATACAGTGCACCATAACTCTGACCCCAGAGGCTGTAGGAAGAGGACACTTGATCCCTTGCTGCAGTCTCTGGATTGAGCAGAGGCGATCGAGCGTCGTGGGACCTTCATTGTGGACTACATTGGATCTTTATAAAAAGATGGAGTCCACAACTCTTTTTGTGGAAAAAAAGTACTTTTTCATTTTTACGGATCAATTTGTGAAGCACCTGGGGGTTCAAAGTGCTCACTATGCATCTAGATACGTTCCCTGGGGGGTCTAGTTTCCAAAATGGGGTCACTTGTTGGGGAGCTCCAATGTTTAGGCAAACAGGGGCTCTCCAAACGCGACATGGTGTCCGCTAACAATTTGAATGGAAATCAGCTCAAATTGTTAGCGGACACCATGTCGCATTTGGAGAGCCCCTGTGTGCCTAAGCATTGGAGCGCCCCTACAAGTGACCCCATTTTGGAAACTAGACTCCTCAGGGAACTTATCTAATGGGTAGTGAGCATTTCGAACCCCCAGGTGCTTTACAAATTGATCTGTGAAAATGAAAAAGTACTTTTTTTTCATAAAAATTTTTTTTAGCCTAACTTTTTTGTTTTCACATGGCAACAGGATAAAATTCATCCTAAAATTTGTTGGGCAAGTTCTCCTGAGTACATCGATACCTCATATGCGGTCATAAACCACTGTTTGGGCGTACGACAGGGCTCAGAATGGAAGGAGCGCCATTTCACTTTTTGAATGTAAAATTGGCTCCAAAATTCAAATTGCGCTCCTTCCCTTCTGAGTCCTGCCTGTGCCCCCAAACAGTGGTTTATGACCACTATGAGGTGTCGATGTACTCGGGAGAAATTGCACAACACATTTTAAGATCCATTTTATCCTGTTGTCCATATGAAAATGAAAGAATTGAGGCTAAAAGAACATTTTTGTTAGAAAAATTAAAATGTCCATTTTTTCCTTCCACGTTGCTTTAGTTCCTGTGAAGCATCTGAAGGGTTAATATCTTCTTGAATGTAGTTTTGCGTTGCTTGTGGGTGCAGTTTTTGGAATGGTGTCACGTTTGGGTGTTTTCTGTCAAGTACACCCCACAAAGAGACTTCAAATGTGATGTGGTCACTAAAAAATAGTTTTGTAAACTGTGGTTGAAAAATTGCTGATGAACTTTGAACCCTTATAACGTCCTAACAAAATTTTTTTTTCAAAATTATGCTGATGTGAAATAGACATGTGGGAAATATTATTTACTAACTATTTTGTGTCACATAACTCTCTGGTTTAGCAGAAAAAAAATTCAAAATTTGAAAATTGCAAAATTTTCAAAGTTTTTGCCATATTTTTGATTTTTTCACAAATAAACGCAAAAACTTATCGACCTAAATTTAATACTAGCATGAAGCCCAATATGTCACGAAAAAACAATCTCAGAATCGCTAGGATCGGTTGAAGCGTTCCAGAGATATTACCTCATAAAGGGACACTGGTCAGAATTGCAAAAAATGCCAAGGTCTTTAGGGTCAAAATAGGCTGGGTCCTGAAGGGGTTAAGGGGTTAGGGCAAGCTTTGTATTATCAGATGGCCCTAAGCCTGAAATTCATGGGGTCACGCCAATATTAGACATGACTCTATGAATTTCTACTAAAGTGTTAAAAAAAAAAATCACAGAAAAATGTTTTTATTATAAAAAAAATCAAAAGAACACTTAGAGACTCCATCCTTATTAAAAAAATTATCTTCCTCCCAACGTAGTCCAATCCAGTCTTCTTGTTTAGCTCAGCTACATCTCTGCTAGAGAACCTCTACCAGAGATGGAGCTGAGCTGTGCGGCTGTGGGTAAGTTCATGTGAGTTCATTCTGCATGAACTCACATGAACCCTGACAGCACCACGCGTATACTTCAAATGAACAACTGATCAGCATCAGCTGTTAATTTGAACAAACCAGCGGGAAAGTCGGCAGTGAGAAGGCTTCACCGCCAGCTTTCCTGTTCTGTGCTGCGCTTCCCGCTCCCTGATGCCCCCTCACCACTCCCCCGCCCCTCTCCGCCTGATCCTAACTTAGGACGGGCGGGGAGTGCAGAACCAGGAAGCTGGGAGGGGGCATCAGGGAGTGGGGAGCGCAGCACAGAACAGGAAAGCTGCTGGTGAAGTCTTCTCACCGCCGGCTTCCCCGCCCGGGTTCTTTGCTCCCCGCTCCCTTGTGCTGCTCTCCCCGCCCGGTCCTAACTCAGGATCGGGGAAGCAGAGGATTGGGATAGGAGGCTGAGGTGGACCATAGGATCGGGATGGGAGGTGGAGTATCAGACTGAATGATAGTTTAAAAGCCGGCGGCTTTTTACCGCCGGCTTTTAAACAATCATGCACCCATTTCAGCCTTTTCCTCAGCCCCCAGATCGCTTTATAGGTCCAGCTGAGGAATTACTCGGCTTACTCGCTTTTCCATTAACTTACATTAGACACGCTACCTGTAACGATTTCCCGAGTATCGGGACTACTCGTTACGAGTATAGCGAGTCCGAATATTTCACTACTCGCTCATCCCTAACCATGCGTTAACGCACCTATTAATGCATCCGTTAAAGCATGGTACATACAGTTAGGGCCAGAAATATTTGGACAGTGACACAATTTTCGCGAGTTGGGCTCTGCATGCCACCACATTGCATTTGAAATGAAACCTCTACAACAGAATTCAAGTGCAGATTGTAACGTTTAATTTGAAGGGTTGAACAAAAATATCTGATAGAAAATGTAGGAATTGTACACATTTCTTTACAAACACTCCACATTTTAGGAGGTCAAAAGTAATTGGACAAATAAACATAACCCAAACAAAATATTTTTATTTTCAATATTTGTTGCGAATCCTTTGGAGGCAATCACTGCCTTAAGTCTGGAACCCATGGACATCACTAAACGCTGGGTTTCCTCCTTCTTAATGCTTTGCCAGGCCTTTACAGCCGCAGCCTTCATGTCTTGCTTGTTCGTGGGTCTTTCCGTCTTAATTCTGGATTTAGAGCAAGTGAAATGCATGCTCAATTGGTTAAGATCTGGTGATTGACTTGGCCATTGCAGAATGTTCCACTTTTTTGCACTCATGAACTCCTGGGTAGCTTTGGCTGTATGCTTGGGGTCATTGTCCATCTGTACTATGAAGCGCCGTCCAATCAACTTTGCAGCATTTGGCTGAATCTGGGCTGAAAGTATATCCCGGTACACTTCAGAATTCATCCGGCTACTCTTGTCTGCTGTTATGTCATCAATAAACACAAGTGACCCAGTGCCATTGAAAGCCATGCATGCCCATGCCATCACGTTGCCTCCACCATGTTTTACAGAGGATGTGGTGTGCCTTGGATCATGTGCCGTTCCCTTTCTTCTCCAAACCTTTTTCTTCCCATCATTCTGGTACAGGTTGATCTTTGTCTCATCTGTCCATAGAATACTTTTCCAGACCTGAGCTGGCTTCTTGAGGTGTTTTTCAGCAAATTTAACTCTGGCCTGTCTATTTTTGGAATTGATGAATGGTTTGCATCTAGATGTGAACCCTTTGTATTTACTGTTATGGAGTCTTCTCTTTGCTGTTGACTTAGAGACAGATACACCTACTTCACTGAGAGTGTTCTGGACTTCAGTTGATGTTGTGAACGGGTTCTTCTTCACCAAATAAAGTATGCGGCGATCATCCACCACTGTTGTCATCTGTGGACGCCCAGGCCTTTTAGAGTTCCCAAGCTCACCAGTCAATTCCTTTTTTCTCAGAATGTACCCAACTGTTGATTTTGCTACTCCAAGCATGTCTGCTATCTCTCTGATGGATTTTTTCTTTTTTTTTTAGCCTCAGGATGTTCTGCTTCACCTAAATTGAGAGTTCCTTTGACCGCATGTTGTCTGGTCACAGCAACAGTTTCCAAATGCAAAACCTCACACCTGGAATCCACCCCTGACCTTTTAACTACTTCATTGATTACAGGTTAACGAGGGAGACGCCTTCAGAGTTAATTGCAGCCCTTAGAGTCCATTGTCCAATTACTTTTGGCCCCTTTAAAAAGAGGAGGCTATGCATTACAGAGCTATGACTCCTAAACCCTTTCTCCGATTTGGATGTGGAAACTCTCATATTGCAGCTGGGAGTGTGCACTTTCAGCCCATATTATATATATAATTGTATTTCTGAACATGTTTTTGTAAACAGCTAAAATAACAAAACTTGTGTCACTGTCCAAATATTTCTGGCCCTAACTGTACATGTACCATTCGTTAATGGATGTGTTTGCCATAGACTGTTTAATGCATCCGTTAAGCATTGGTACATACATGTACCATGCGTTAATGATGTGTTGCCATAGACCCAAGTTTAAAAATGCATGCATTTTCAAAAACAGGCCAAAAAACAATGCAGACCGCAGTTTTAGGTGCACTTGCAAAAACGCATAGCGTCAAACGCATTGTACTTTTGCAGTACGTTTTTTGCATTGGAGTCTAAGGGTGCGTTAAATCATGCATTTTTCAACATTAATACATGAAAATAGTTCATGCATTTAGCAAATGCATGACGCCAGTCTGACTCTAGACTAACCTGCTGGTGCTTCTATCCACATTACAAAAAGGCGGTTTGCCCAATGCAAAGCAGCAGTAGTCTAAACATTTCCTACTGCTACAAAGGTAGCACCAGGCCATTTAACCCACTAGTGCTTCTGCTGTCCACATTACAAAAAGGTTGTATGCCCAATGCAAAGCAGCAGTAGTTTAATTATTGTGGAAGTCATGTTATCAAACCCACAGGGACAAGATAGCATGGAAAGAGGGCTGACTAGTCAGGGGAAACAGCGCCCCCATCAACTAGTCAAAGCCCTAATTAATATAGGAAAAGTGATGCTTATAATTTTCTTTTTATTCAAACATTGAGACATTGAGTTAAGTGAATAAGTGCGAACTTAACCTGAACTTCAAAATCTTCACTCCTCTCTAGGTACAACCACGTCACTAGAATGTTAAAAATCTGTGTTAGTAGTACAAGGCTCTAAAAGGCATCAATAGACTCCAAGGGAAATTTAAGTTTTTTTTTATATACATTTTATTCAGGCAATTAAAGGATTTTATTTATTGGCTTTGTTGCAAATTTATTTGCCACAAATAAAATTTTCAGGGAAATTTATCAAAGTCTGCAAATTTGTATTTCATAAGATCTGTTCATGCCTAGCATATCTAGTTCTCATGGATACACAGTACAGAACTACAGGAACTTGATTTGATTTTTCTTGCAAGCAATAAACTCATGACCCAATAGAGCTTACCAATTAAGAACAATAACATATCGTGGACAATAACTGGTCTTGTTCGTTTGCGCCTTCAGGCTGGAACCACACTAATTACACAAATAAGTAGCATCTATGGTTGGCAACCTCTATGGATTTTGTACATATATATAGGGCAAAATGAGTAAAAATGTGGTGACCTGCTCACACAGGTAACCATAGATCTCCCTAATGCACAGCTGGGTTTCCACAGCAGGTACCTACTACAAACAACATCTTCCACCCCGGCACAGTAGGGTGAGCTCAACTTGCTGCCCTTAGGCAAGATCCCCTATATATACTGCTGCTGGGGAGAGCTATAGGCCCACAGAAAACCCCGTCGCACCGTGGAAGCTCCAGCTGCTCGGTCTCCCAGGAGAGAGAGAGATCCAGGAACAGCAGGTCGCAGCAGTGTCCAGAGAAGGTCATCCCGGAGACCGCACAGGAGGAGAAAGTGACAGGCAAAAGAAAGAGAGTGGAGGCAAGTCAAGCTATAGCAGACTGTGCTTCAGCAGCTTCACAAGGAAAGGAGGCCTTATACCCACTTACTGTGGGAGCCCACTGTGCAGCCTGGTCACCCGTCAGTGCCCTTGATCATTTACCTGATAAACATCAGTAAAAAGGTAAAAGAGACTTTCTCTGTGTGCGTGCATCCTTTCTTCTCACTCACCGTGCCCCTCTACAGACTACTCTTACCCTCCCTCACAATCTCAGCTCCACTACAACCTGCTCACCCTCACTACGCTGCCCCGGAGGTCCCAGTCCTGCCTGCGGAGGACTACACCATCACTGCCGCAATACCACCGACCTCCGGAGGACTGTGGTGGCGCTGGTGACATCTCGCCAGGTACTGCAGGTGGCGTCACGACTAACTTGTACATAATCCCTGTAAATACCCCTTTTCAAGAGCATCGCCCCCAGGTTACGGCCGCCATTTCCCGTGACAAAGTTAACCCCTCACTGCTGCCTGATACCCGAGTACCCTATGCCCCGGGCGCAACAGCCTCTTTCTGGCATCACGAACAGGATCCCGTGCCCGGTATTACCGGGTACTGTGTGCCATTTTATTGACTGCAACGAGTGACTGTTTAAATTCCGCCGCCATTACTGCGCCAAAGAGCGGGAAGAAAGGGGGCATGCCAGTCTGCGGAGCGTGAAACAGACGCCCGCCCCTCGCTCAGCCGAGCATTCCTGAGCGCTGCGGTCTGGAAACTCTCGAACTGTTTAACCCTTCAACGGCTGGCTGTAATTCACTAGGGGGGCCTCCAACATGTTGGCCTCCTCCAGCGACGACGAAGACCCCCAGAATTACACCGGACACTCAATGGCTGCCTCCGGTAGCACTGCCAGCACCTCCGGCGCTCCGGGTACAGTCGCCCCGATAATGCCCATGTCATTTCCGTACATCCTGGGGCCAAGTGGTTGCCCCAGTATGATGGCCGCCCTGATACGCTGGACGAGTTCAAGCGAAAGATCGATGGCGTCCTAGATATGTATGCTATAATTACATAATATAAGACTGGCTTCAACCTTATGTCTAGGTGCAAGCAAGAAAAAAAACGACATTTAAAGTGCAAATCCGCTGCAACACTAGACAGTATATGTGTGGGAAATAGCATAATGGCTACATGTGAATAGCAGGGCTGTCTGCACAGCTAACAAAGACAAGGGAAAAAAACATGGCAGAAACTGCTTATGAATCTAAGAAAAATTTGAGAAATAGCTTAAAGCAGCGGCCGCTGCGTTCAAGAGCCCGGTAACCTCGCCACGGTTTTTCTCATTATACCGGGTCCTAACCGTGTGCCTCTCTCATGGTATAGTGCTGTATGTGTGGGTTTATATGCCTCTATCTACAATTAAAACCAGCTGTGAGGGGTTATAATGGACATGACTACAATAAAATGGATACCAGACATGGCCACCGGGCGGGGGAAGGGAGCTCAGTCAAAAAGTCAGTACTACAATTACATAATATAAGACTGGCTTCAACCTTATGTCTAGGTGCAAGCAAGAAAAAAAACGACATTTAAAGTGCAAATCCGCTGCAACACTAGACAGTATATGTGTGGGAAATAGCATAATGGCTACATGTGAATAGCAGGGCTGTCTGCACAGCTAACAAAGACAAGGGAAAAAAACATGGCAGAATGCTATGACCGGCCAACAACGCGCTACGGTGGTACTCGGACAGTTAACTGGGGCAGCAGTGAAAGAAAGTGCATCCTGGTCTGCTGTCGAACGCAGATCAGCCCCTGCTATATTTGATAATCTGAGAGCTACCTTTGAGGAGGGCAATGAAGCTGATATATGCATGCGCTTCCATCACTGCTACCAGAGGCCGAGAGTTGACATTAGAGCTTATGCCTGGTGCCTGGAAAGAGCACTGCGCACCCTTATACATGTCTGCCCTGCCAGTGCACAAGATGAAAACAAGCTCCCCATTAAACAGTTCAAATGGGGCCTGCTATCCCCTGAGGACAGTAAAAATGTACACTGGTGGTCATTAAGCAATCCAGGTGCTGATTTTAACACCTTGAAAGAAATGGCCATCAATGGGTTTAAAGCCGGTAGAGACCCATGAAGCTGCAATTAAACGGTGGTGCGAAGGTGAGGTGCAGGCTACCACAAAACCAGTACCCGTGACTGCAGCCACGCAAGATGTACAATCTGCGCAGCCTGACAAATATGACTCCCTGTGGGCTGAAATACGTGCTGAGATCCGCGAGATGAATAAAAACATCTCTAAGTTGATGGACGTTATGCAATTATAGCCGAGCCAACAGCCAGCACCAAGACCCCAAGCCAAGCCTCAGCCGCTGATTCAACTTGTTGACAGCCCGGACGACGTCCCCTGGATGCAAAGGAAGCAAGCTACTGCATACAGAGAAAGAGCCACCAACCGCTACAGCTCCACTGGGGAGCCCATCTGCCACCGCTGTAACCGCATCGGTCACCTCACCAGGCGCTATCCTATAAACGGGTAGTCCCTGAGGTCCGGGGCCAAACCTCAGGACTAGATCAGCAGGGCCCAGCCACCTGGTGCAAGACCTTCATCAGACAGAGGCCGTTTCTGTCCATTGTACTAGACAGCATCCCGACACCTGCTCTACTGGACACCGGGTCACAGGTGACCATCATCCCCTATATCCTTTATAAAAAGTACTGGGCTGATGCAGAACTGAAACAGCCTGAAATAGACATTGACCTTCATGCAGCAAATGGTGAACCAATTACTATGATGGGGGTTAGAGAAGTGCCCATAAAGGTGGGGAGGGTGGAATTACAGAACCAAGGGGTCCTTGTAGTAGCAGAAGCCAGTAATGCAAATGATCCTTATGTCATACTGGGTACAAATGTTGTCAGCAATTGCATGGAGGAAGTGTTGTCTTTGCTTCAACAGATTGCTGAAACTGCCAGACCTGATCAGAGGAAGGTTCTCCAGTGTGAGATCAGAGCCATCCTACACCATCAACAGGTAACAATTACAGGTGGTGAAATAGGTACGGCACAGGTGACAAACCCGATACCTATTGTGATACCCCCAATGAGTGAAATAATGATTTGGTATCGAGCAGCTATAGGTCTGAGAGAGCAGGACTATCAAGCATTAGTGGAGCCCGTTAGCACAGAGCACAGACCTACACTGTTGACAGCCAGGGGGGTGGTTGATGTACACAATGGGAGAGTACCTGTTCGCATCTTAAATTGTGGCAGTGAAGAGGTTAAATTACCCAGGTATACCAATGTTGCCAAATTATACACAGTCAGCAACAACGAGATCCAAACAGTGCAACCCGAACCCCGTGAAAAAGGGACAAAACCTGATCAAACAATTGGGCCACTAGAGGACTGGTGCCAGCAGCTCCATGTCGGAACTGACACCACTCCTGTGTATGAAAAGCAAGGTGTGTACCGGGTAGTCCAGGAATTTGAACAAGCCTTTAGTAAGCATCCACTTGATTTTGGTAGGATAAAAGGGGTACAACACATCCCAACAGGTATACATCCACCAATCAAGGAGCGGTAAAAGCCTATTCCACCTGCACATTATCAAAAAGCCAAAGAGATGTTACAGGACATGAAAGACGCAGGGGTTATACGAGATAGCTGTTGTCCCTGGGCAGCTCCATTAGTCCTAGTTAGGAAAAAGGTTGGCAGTATGAGGATGTGTGTAGACTATAGGCAATAAACCGCATAACACACAAAGATACTTACCCGTTACCACGTATAGAGGAATCTTTAGCTGCGTTGAAGTCTGCCAATTACTTCTCCACCTTAGATCTCACCAGTGGGTATTGGCAGGTGTCCGTAGCTGAAGAAGATCGAGAGAAGTTGACATTTGCAACACCTATGGGCCTATGTGAGTTTAACAGCATGCCCTTCGGACTATGTAATTCACCCGGATCATTCCAGAGGTTGAAGGAGAGTTGCCTGGGGCATAAGAACTTCGAGACGGTACTGCTCTACCTGGATGATGTGATTGTGTACTCCAAGACCTACGAGGAACATGTCGCCTATCTAGGAGAGGTGTTCGAAGCTCTGGCCAAATACGGGATGAAGCTAAAACCATCAAAATGCCATCTGTTAAAGCCAATAGTGCAGTACCTGGGACACATAGTCAGTGCTGAAGGCGTGGCCCCTGATCCAGACAAGGTGACAGCAATCAAGGAATGGCCAGAACCCAAAACCATCAAGGAAGTACATCAATTCCTGGGTTTGGTGGGCTACTACCGAAGGTTCATCAGGGAGTACACCAAGAAGGCTGCTCCTCTGCAAGACCTCCTAGTAGGCCAAACCACAAAGGGCAAGTCCAAGGATTCTCCGTGGAGATGGGGTAAGGAACAAGAGGAAGCGTTCCAGATGATGAAGGAAGCCTTGACAGGAGAAGACATCCTAGTTTACCTCGACTACAACCTGCTATTCTTGTTGTATACAGACGCCAGCAATGTGGGACTCGGAGCCGTCCTTTCCCAAAAGCAAGACGGCAAAAAGAGGGTAATTGCCTACGCCAGCCGGAAGCTGCGACCCACAGAGAGGAACCCAGAAAACTACAGTTCCTTCAAGCTGGAATTCCTGGCCTTGGTCTGGGCCATCACCAAGAGGTTTAAACACTATCTAGCCTCTAGCAAGTTCACCGCCTACACAGATAACAATCCCCTCACCCACCTGGAAACTGCAAAGTTGAGAGCCATGGAGCAGAGATGTCAACCTGTAAACGTGAGATAAATGCGCATAGGGTCTTATCCTTTTTACAAAGGGTTATAGCGGTAAATATCAGGAACTGCTCACCTGGTTCAGTTGTGTCACCCAACGGTATAATCGCCTGAAAGATGGCTTGTAGAATGGCTGCTGCAGGGCCGCACCTTCACGATGACGTGGAAACAGGAATGCTGTAATGGGACAAAATGCCGGAATGCCGCGCTGCACCAAGAATCACCAGGAAACAAGGAGTTAACTGGGCAGATGTTTCTTTATTCTATCCTACGCGTTTCAGAGCCTCTATCCGAGCTCCTTCCTCAGGGAAACATCCCTGAGGAAGGAGCTCGGATAGAGGCTCTGAAACGCGTAGGATAGAAAAAGAAACATCTGCCCAGTTAACTCCTTGTTTCCTGGTGATTCTTGGTGGCAGCGCGGGCATTCCGGCATTTTGTCCCATTACAGCATGGAGCAGAGATGGATTGCCAGACTCTCCAACTACCAATTCACCATCAAATACAGGGCTGGGCACCAGAACGGAAACGCGGATGCTCTATCCAGGATGCCTCACTTATCAGAAGAGGGTGTAGATGAAGACGAGCTGGAAGAAGTTGAGTTACCTGCCTTCCATCATGTAAGAGTAACCCAATGCCAGCAGACCCGTCAACACCTCTCTTCAGGAGCAGTGAACCCGTTATCCCACTTCGACTGGAAAAAGGCGCAGGACCAAGACCCGGCTATTGGTCTAATCAAACAACTGACAGCACAAGAGTCAGAGAAGCTGCCTGCAAACCCTCCGTCTGATGCCAAACATCTGTGGAATGAGCGAGGTAAACTGTTCCAATATCAAGCTAAATTGTGCCAGCGATATATAAATCCAAAAACCCATTAAATGGTGTGGCAGATCATCGTGAAAAGATCAGAGGTTCCCGTCGTCTCAAGTGCCTACCACAACCAAACCAGTCATTTCGGATGGAAGAAGCTCCAAGTGTTACTAAAAGACAGGTTCTTTTGGCTCGGTATGCGGTCATCCATAGAAAGATGGTGCAAGGATTGTAAAGCCTGTAATCTAAGAAGGAGAGAAGTATAGAGCCAGGAAGCCCCACTTCATCCCATTGTAACCAAACAGCCTCTGGAATTAGTCGCCTTGGACCATGTAAAACTGACTCCAAGTAGATCCGGCTATACCTATGCCTTGACCATGGTAGACCATTATTTAAGATTTTTAATGGTTGCCCCTGTAAAAGACTTGACAGCTGCAACTGCTGCCAGAACCTTCCAAAAAGTCTTCTGTAGACCATTGGAATATCCAGAACGTATCCTAACAGATCAAGGACCAGCATTCGAAGCCGAGGATTTTTCAAGAGTTGATGATGAGAGCTCGTACAGGAAAATTACCTGTAGACTTTGAACTCGGTATAGTAGATCCTGAAGCAGATCAGGCCATTTCAAACTGGAAAATCATCGACAAGAACAGTACAAAAAGGTTCAACAAAGTATCAAAAACAACCTGGAGAAGTCCAGTGCAAAACAAGAAAGGGATTATAACAAGCATGCTCCAGTAGAACCAATACCAACTGGAAGTATGGTCCTCAAGAGAAAAAGAACTCATCATAAATTGGATGATCGATGGGAAAGTGAACCCTATGTCCTACTAGACTCTGTAGATGACACCATTAAAGTCTGCATCATCAGTAAAAGATGGAGGAAGAACCAGACAGACTGTATCCAGAGATCACCTTAAAAAGTGTCCTCAAAATTGGGAAAATAAAGAAACCTACAATCAGCGCATTCAAGAGTTTGAGCCAACTCCAGATCCAATCCCAGAACAAAAGAAGAAAATAATCTCTACCATTTTAGGAGATTTCCCAGAAGATTGACCTCAACAAAATGGAGCCATTATAGTGCCAGTACTAAATTTCTACCAACCCCGTGAAGAGATGCCTAGGAATCAGGAAGAAATACCCGTTGCTAGAGAATCTGAGGATGCTGTAATCGTACACCTGCTAGCCCAGTAGTGAGACTAAGGCAACGCAGAAGCTTACCTGAAACACCTGCACCAAGCTCAACACTAGACACCTCACATGAGACAGTGACACCTGTAGTGCGGAGATCACATAGAAGCACATGAGGTCAACCCCCATCTAGGTTTGGAGAGTGGGTATAAGGTAGAGCACATTGGAAAAATGTAAATAAGCAAACTGTACAAAAGGAAATGTATATAGTAGTGTACAGAAGGGTGGAGGAACTGGGCCCAGTCCCAAGCACATTAAAGGGAACCTGTCACCTGGATCTAAGCCCCTACACTATCACTACCTGTCTCTGCACCTTCCTAGCTGCTCCCTATTATCCCTCTCTGAGCTAAATCTGCCCTATAAAACAGCAGAAAAATAACTTATAACTTACAGAAGTCCTTGAGGCTGGGGACTGAAAAGGCGGCCCCAGGATGCATTCTGCCCCTCCTCGATGCAGCAGCACATGCCCCGTTGGGCGGCATTATTCTTTCTTCGTCGCCGCCTCCTCCATTTGGAATCTCCCGCCTGCTTTACACTGTAAGGTAGCGGTTAGGATTGGCACGACAGAAGGCAGTGACTCAGGTATTTACTCACACAGCACACAGTTTAATGGCACAGTTCAGCTATTCACAGACCTCCAGGTTGCCGGGCGCAGCCGAGTACAACCTCATACAATCCCAAAAGCTGATGTAGAAGCTCTGTACCTTCCCCGGGAAGGCTGTGTACTACGCTGCCCCGGAGGTCCAAGTCCTGCCTGCGGAGGACTACACCATCACTGCTGCAATACCACCGACCTCCGGAGGACTGTGGCGGCGCTGGTGACATCTCACCAGGTACTGCAGGTGGCGTCACAACTAACTTGTACATAATCCCTGTAAATACCCCTTTTCAAGAGCATCGCCCCCAGGATACGGGCTCAGGCGCGGCCGCCATTCCCCCTCACTGCTTCCTGATACCCAAGTACCCTATGCCCTGGGGCGCAACAAAAATATTTCTAAAGGTGGTATTGATGTACATACCAGATGTCGGCAGCAAACTATCCAATTCGGTCAAAGAAATCAAACAATAGATGTCCATAAATAAGTTATGCGTAATAATGAGAAATGACACAAGGTCAACATATCGAACACCCTTTCTGAAATGTAGCTAATAGTTTGTATGAAAGCCTTTGTTGGTGTTGACAGCTTCAAGATGCCTCCTGTATGGAGAACTAGTCACCTGCATTGCTTAGGTGTGATTTTAGCTCATTCTTCCACACAAACAATCTTCAGATCCTGAAGATTCTGTGGGCTCCATCTATAATTCAATTAGGGTCAGGTGATTTGCTGGGCCATTGTAGCAGCTTTATTTTTTTTTTCTCTGAAACTCATTTAGAGTTTCCCTGGCTGTATGTTTGGAATCATTGTCTTGCTGAAATGTCCCCCCTTGTTTCATCTTCAACATCATAATAGATGGCAGCATATTTGTTTAATAAAATATTTCAATACATTTGTCCATTAAATTATATGAAGTTTTTCAATGTTATATGCTGAAAATCAGCCCCACCCTATGATATGCCCACCTCCTGGTGTTAGATGTCTCCGAACATAATGTGCATTATGCCATCCAAAGAGTTCAATTTGGGTCTCATCTGACCAGGCTATATTCACCCAGCATTTCTCATGGCGGGTTTACACGCCGCGATATCGGCGTCCAACTCCGACAAAAAGTCACGTGGTTCGCGAGTTGGACCCGATATCGCTCGCACGTTGTACGGTTTGAATGTACAACGCGATCCTGGAACGATGCCAAAACGATATCGGGGTTGAATGAGCGTGCTATTCAACTGCCCGATATCGCATGGACGTTGTAGCAGCATCGTAGCGTGTAACAGCACAATTACGATGTGTACTCGCACCTCACCCATTAACTCCCATGTTAAATGGTCGTTACTGGGTTGGTGGGCGTACACATCGTAGTGACGTTGTTTCCCGATATCGCAGCATGTAAACCACCGATGCGATATCGGGAAAAGTGTCAAAAAATGCGCGCTCCCGCGCCGTTGTATACCGATATCGTCCCGATATCGGGACGTGTAAACCCACCATCACACTTTTCTAAATGTTATTAAGCAAATTTTAAAGGGAACCTGTCAGATACTTTACGTTTCCCAGCTATCACTATCTATACCTACAGCTTCATAGTCCTATTCAAAGCATCCCTGTCTTAGGTAATTGTGTGTCTTAGGTAACTGTGTAATGTTAAAGTTGAAAAAAAGCATTTATAAAATTTCATTTTCTTATGTAAATGAGACAGTGATTAGTTACCTTGGGGGCATAAATGATCTGACAGGTTCCCTTTAACTCAATGCCAACTTCTCTGTATAAAGGACCTGTGTGATGTCACGACCATGTTACTAAGATGGGCAGAGCTAAGCAAACAAAATTGTTAAGGTCTATATAGACTTAGTTCTGCCTATCAGAGTCACATGGTCGTGACATCACACAGGTCCTTTCAGCATTTTCTGAAATTCAGCTGAACTGTTAACTATTAACCTACCAGATGACTGCTTGACTGGTTGCACAGCTAGCTAATTAAAATATGTAAGTTTTTAAATTGCTTTTGTGGGATGAATACAACAAATCTTTGTAGAAGATTAAATGAACACTACGTGATCTATATACAGTTGCGTTCAAACGTTTACTGATCCTCAGTCCACCAAGCTGCCGCACAACCAGCGCTACCCTCTCCTAGTGTATCCTCACCCATCTCCTGTAGACTGTGGTCCCTTGCGGGCAGGATCCTTTCTCTTTTTGTACTTAAGTGTGCCTTGTATTACTCATGTTTGTCGCACCTGTCTATGTATGCCTCTTTTTTTACATGTAAAGCACCATGTTAATAAATGGCGCTATAATAATACATAATATTAATAATACCCCGGCAGATTTTTTGCTTTCTTGGCCTTTTTTCAGAGAATATGAATGATAACACAAAAACTTTTTTTCCACTCATGGTTAGTGGTTGGGTGAAGCCATTTATTGTCAAACTACTTTGTTTTCTCTTTTTAAATCATAATGACAGCCAAAAACATCCAAATGAGCCTTATGAAAAGTCTACATACACTAGTGATTTTGGCCTGATAACATGCACAGAGGAAGACACACATGGGTTTGAATGGCTAATAAAGGTAACATCCTCACCTGTGGCCTGTTTGCTTATAATTATTGTCTGTGCATTAAAGCTGAGTGAGTTTCTTGGAACCAGACATACTCTTGCATCTTTCCTCCAGCCACTGACATTTCTGGATTGTGAGTCATGGGGAAAGCAAAAGAATTATCAATGGATCTAAGGGAAAATATATTTGAACTGTATAAAACAGGAAAAGGATACAAAAAGATATCCAAGGAATAGATAATGCCAGTCAGTAGTGTTCAAACTGTGATTACCAAATGACAAATCAGATTCTCTGTAAAAGTAAACCACGATTAGGTAGACCAACAAATTTCGGCCACAGCTGCCAGAAAAATTGTTCGGGCTACAAAGAAAAATCCACACATAATATAAGCTGAAATACAGGTGTCACTGAAAACTAGTGGTGTGGCTGTTTCAAAATGCACAATAAGGAGGCACGTGAAGAAAAATGGGCTGCATGGTCGAGTCGCCAGAAGAAAGCCATTACTGTGCAAATGCCGCAAGATATCTCACCTACAATACTCCAGACACCACAGAGACAAGCCTCCAAACTTCTGGAACAAGATAATTTGGAGTGATGACACCAAAATCGAGCTTTTTCGGCACAACCATAAACGTTACATTTGGAGAGGTGTCATCAGGGCCTATGCTGAAAGAAACCATTCCTTCTGTAAGGCACGGAGGTGGATAGCTGATGATGTGGGGATGTGTGAGCTACAAAGGCACAGGAAACTTGGTCAAAGCTGAAAAAAGATGAATGCAGCATGTTATCAGCAAATGATGGGGGCAAATTTGCTCTCATCAGCCCAGAAACTGCGCATGGGACGATACTTGGACATTCCAACATGACAACGATCAAAAACTCAAGGTCATGTCGACCTGTCATTGACTACTGCAGAACAAAGTGAAGGTTCTGGAGTGGCCATCTCAGTCTCCTGACCTCAATATCATTGAGCCCTTCTGGGGAGAACTCAAGCGTGCAGTTCATGCAATAAAGCCCAGTAATTTAAAGGAACTGAAGGCTTTTTGCCAAGAAGAATAGGCAGCTTTACCATCTGAGAAAATAAAGAGCCTCATCTACAACAACCTCAAAAGACTTCAAGCTGTCATTGATGGGGCAATACACAGTATTAAGAAGTGGGATATGTGAAGTTTTGATCAGGGTCATTTGGATGTTTTTGGTTGTCATTATGTTTTAAAAAGATAAAAATATATCTTAAAATTGTTATGATATTGTACTATGTGGTTGGTATTTTTATTATTCTAGTTTATCCTGAAATCACCAACCGGCTTGCAAACTTAATAAAATTAATAAAATAAAAACATAAAAAACATTAAATACGCTATGTTGTAGGTATACGTGTTATAATGGTATAAACTTATAGTAATTAAAACACTAAAAACGTGAAGGTTTGTATTGTAGCTTAACCCTTTTTTCTGGCGTGTAGGCCTATTGTGGTAAGAGTTGCCTTTTGCTGGTTATGGTTCACAGGTCTTGTGTGGGCTTCTCCTTCAATGATTGTCTTTGGTGTCGTTCGTAAGGAGTATGGTGGTATATGTTACATTTATAATTGGAAATGGTTACTGTCAGTATCCTTTTCTAATTAAGATGGAGTTACCCTAAATGGTGTATTTTAAATTACCTTATGATGGCGATATATGTTCCTTAATCCTTTTAAGTTGAGGTTGTTGTCTTTGATGCGTTCTTCGGTGAAACTATCCTAGGGTGTGATCGGTGCAGATATCCTATTGATATAACTAACTTTAATTATGTGAAGTAACATACATAGTCACATAGTTTTTAAGGTTGAAGGAAGACTTTAAGTCCATCTAGTTCAACCCATAGCCTAACACCGTACCGTACCGTAGCTAGGCTATTCTTAATATCGTGTTGTGAGAGTACTTACTTGTTCAGGTTTCTGGGTGGGTGTGATAGGTTTGTTGTGGTGATGGAATTGTCCTCTATGTGATATGCTAGAAGTTTAAAATAAAGTCCTGATTATAGTTTGTGCTTGATACTTTTTCTGTATCCTCCTTGACTATTGTTACCTTAATTAGTGGTAGTGGAGGCTTGTAGCTTTGTTTGTCTTGTTTGCAAAACGCCCCTTGATGTTTGAACTGGTGTCTAGTTTACTACTTTCTGGATGCCAAAAAGGTAATAGAGTTAGCGCGTAGCCAATAAACATATAGACATTACCTAAGATCCTCTATAGGGTGACCTATACGCGGTATCACCCAAGGCATACTGCAGCAACTCAACTAATAATAGCTAGCTCCGTTGTACAATTAAAATGATAGTATGTTTTAAAAAGAGAAAACACTCCAAAAGCCTAGGCAGGCCATAGCGAGGTACTTAGACTTCAAAGACAAAGATAAGATATTACGTCTTTTTAGAGCCAGACATCAGCCGCTTATGATCCAAAGCCATAAAGTGGTCGTTTTTGAAGATTTCTCACCGTAAGTTACCAGGAAACGCAAGGCCTATAGCGAAATTTGCAGCCGTATTTAGAAAAGGGGCATCCACTTTCAACTACTATACCCGGCCATCCTCAAGACAAGAAACCTGGATGGCTCCTTTCAAACCTGGAAGGACCCATAGACGCACTGAAAGCCTTCATGACACCTTCTGCGAGGTCACCCGGCAGACGCCGTGATGAGTTGAGGGAGAATGGAGATGCCACTGCTGACCCTAATCTGCAGTAGACATAAGTTCCGAACCCCCAGACGAGGATCTCAAGGCCGGCAGACCCTTCTGGTCGGCATTAGCTGGATGATACCAGCCATGTGACTTTTGCTGATTTTTGTGGGGCAGCTTAAGGCCTACCTTTTGCTTGTTTTTTCTCCCCTTCTCGAGATACACCTTCCCTTCTTCTCCCTCCTTTGCCTTCCCCTTCACCCTCCCTCAACCCTTCCGCCTTTTCCCCCTTTTTTTTTTTTTCTTTTCTCTCCAGGCTACACTGATGCTGAACCCTGCCAGGAAGAACTGGACAAGGGCAAACATGCCACTGCTGTGTGGGACTCGCCACAATCCATCCCGAGACTGCAACCATGTAGCTAAAATTATTTGTTGAAATGTTTTCTATTCTACCTTCAGAATGTTATGGGAATTTCTCCTCCCAAAAAGGCCGTCACAGTTACCGTGTTATATGAGTCGGGCCGGTGAAAGTGAGGGAGACAGCTACACCGGAAAAAATGGAAGTACTTGCTATATGCATGCTGAGGGGGGAGGGGGGTTAGAGAAAGGGATCGTTCTTGCTCCAGTTATTTCCTATGTTGGGTTGTTTGATTGTTGGCTTAGTCTTTCCATCTTTGAAGGGCTTCACCAGACTTTAGATGTCTTCCGTAGATTGAGGCACACCCTGATGTCATGATTCGTAAAGGTCATTGGTCATCTCACACATCTCACATGGCGTTCTGCACCCAGATTGGTCCTGTTATTATGCTCAGAAACATCATTGGGTATGGTTAGGTTTGTGTCATGGAATGTGAGGGGCCTCAAAACCCTGAAAAACAGACTATGGTGCTCAGACACCTTAAACGACTATGAGAAGACATAGTATTATTGCAGATGACACATCTACCCCAGCGAGATCTGTTTTGTATGCACCGATTATGGGTAGGGAGGTTTATGCTTCGGGTGCAAAGGGACGGCAGGCAGGAGTACTCATCTTGGTCAATAAATCATTACCACACAAGTTGATCACGTACCAGCATGATGACCAGGGTCGACACGTGCAAGTTGTTCTGGACACACCCAGTGGAACATTAAACACATACATTTATGCCCCCAACTATGCACAGGACCAATTTTTTCGATCCTTAAGCACTTCAATACTGCCGAATGGTACTCATAATGTAAAAATTGGAGGGGACATGAATGACGTAATGTCTGATCTCGAAGATAGAACAAAATATGGGAAGGGTGGAGTTGGTTCTGACCCTGGGAGACGGACCTCATCACTATTGGACTTCGCAAATGACCTGGCGACGCAGGACATATGGAGGTTACACTATCCGGTTGAGCGACAATACACTCATTACTCCCATCCACACTATACGTGGTTACGTATAGACTTACTCCTGGTCAGCGAAGGCTTGACCTCGAGGATAAAAGGGACTGATATTGATGACTTAGTCATTTCTGAGCATGCCCTTGTAACCCTAACAATACAAGACACCCACCCGAGAGGCTTGGACATCATTTGGAGGCTCCCTCATTTTTTACAGACTGACAAGGACTTTGCCAAGCTGATGAAAGAATGGTAGACAGAATTTTTAGAAAACAACCGACAATCCACGACAGATCATACACTATTCTGGGAAACGGCTAAGGCTATGCTCAGGGGCAAAATTATAGCACATACCTCAATGATCAGGAAGAGGGCGACCGCACAGTTCCAAAAGACGAGCAATACTGTCCGGCAGGTGTACAATAGATTCCAGGAAAGCCCAATTGCTAACACCAAAAAGGCATGGCAGGAGGCAAAGCTTGACTTCGACAATTGGGAAGACATAGGGAAAGGATTCGGAAATCATTAAGATATGCTGACTTTTCCAAACACGGTGACAAGGCTGTGCGACTATTGGCAAATCTGGCTAAAGGACGACGTAAGGTGACCCACATAGCGGGCCTCAAATGACATGACGTTTCCATCACAACTAACCCACGGGAAATAAACAATATTCTGAGAGGGTTCTATGCATCCTTTTACAAACCTCGCCACTTTGATCCTGCTCTGAGCCAGAGTTGGCTGCAGGGGACTGGCCTCACGGCGATCTCTGAGGACGACCTGGGGTACTTAAACAGAACAATATCCAAGGAAGAGATATTAGAGGTGATTAGTGGTCTCAGTATACATAAGGCCCTCGGACCGGATGGGTTTGGAGCCAGCCTGTACAAAATTCTAAAAGATCAGATTGTCCCTTACTTAAAGAACATATATAATGATTTCCTGTGGGGCAGGGCCATTCCTGAACACATGAATGTGGCATATATTAATTGGACCTCAAGGGCGACAAACCGACAGATGATCCGGCTAATTTCTGCCCTATCTCCCTGAATAATCAGGATCTGAAAATTGTTGCAAAAATCTTAGCTGATAGACTGGTGAAGATCATTCCCAAATTATTGAACCCTGAATAAGCAGGATTCGTGAGAGGGAAGTCGGCTGTAGGTAACATACGGAGGCCTTTCGCCTCTTCTGTTTAACCTTGCTATAGAGCCACTCGCCAGATTTCTCAATAATGGATCCACCTATCAGGGAACAGGGTAGGTGATAGAGAGATAAAATCAAGTCTTTTTGCAGACGAAATTGTTCTTTATATGGCAGACCTAAATAGAGATCTCCTGGGGCTACTGAAGGCACTGGACACATTTGGAGAGATATCGGGGCTCCAATTGAATAAATCTAAATGTGAGGCTATGTTCCTCACCCATAAATCCATAGGATACGGGAAGAGGGCGGGGGGTCCTGCTGCTATTCACGGAATACCGCTAGCGCACATGGCGATAAAATACTTAGGAATCTACTTAGGAAAAGACACGAGGGATATATACCGACTTAATTATGCACCCACTATCCATAAGATATTACAGGAGCTAAAAAGGTGGAAGGACCTGCCATTGTTGCTCTTGAGGAGGAATCACCTAATTAAGATGATAAGCTTCTCAAGGTTATTGTACCCCCTTCAAACCCTGCCCCTCCTTTTGCGTCACGTAGATGTCAACAAACTCAACAACTTATTACCTGTAAGTTAAAGGGTTAACTACTTTGCACTTAAAACCTGTGGTGTAGCTGTGGTGTAGCTATACTTACAAGGAGTTAATTAAGGGTGGGAGTGCATAATTAAGGGTTTATAAGTAGCAGCTTGTTGGGGCTTCAGTCCCTTGGAAGTACACTGAGCTGTAGGCTTATTTTCTGCCAAGGAAAAAAAAAATCTTTAAATCTTCTTTCTTAGCGAGTGTGACACGAGCTTAGTGTGATCGGGAGCGCAAGTGCAGACGGAAGTAAGTGTGAGACTAGGGATGAGTGAGTATAGTCGCTACTATTCGGTATTTGCCGAATAGTAGCGGTATTCGGGCTACTCGCTACTCTTTGAGTACTTATGAGTACTCAGGAGTAGCGAGTAGTCCTAATACTTTTGCAGTGTATCTATAGATACACTGCAAAAGTAGCCTAAAAGTTAATAAAAGTTGTAAAAAATAATAAACTTACATACTCACCTTCCGACGCCTGCACCGGGACCGCCAGAGAAGCCATCCAATTGCTGGAAAAGGACCTGTCACTACCAGCCAATCAGTTGGCTCTACGTCACAACCAAGTGATCACTAGCGGCCACCTGATTGGCCAATTTGGAAGGTCCTAGATGTACTATCAGGTGGCCGCTAGTGGACGTAGTTGTGACGTGGCACCATCTGATTGGCCAGATCGCTACTGGCCATCTGATTGGCTGGTAGTGAAAGGTCCTTTTCCAGCAATCGGATGGCTTCTCTGGCGGTCCCGCTGCAGGCGTCGGAAGGTGAGTATATAAGTTTATTATTGTTTAACAATTTTTATTAACTTTTAGGCTACTTTCGCAGTGTATCTATAGATACACTGCGAAAGTATTCATACTTGCTATACTCGCAACGAGCAGCGAGTACCGCTGCCTACTCGTTGCGAGTATAGCGAGCACGAATAATGCGGTACTCGCTCATCCCTATGTGTGACATATTATTCAGTGACTTTGGATTCAGGGAGTTTGAAAGGGAGAATTTACTGAATTGCTGGTTGTATTTTATTAACACTTCGCATTTCTTTTTACTTATCATTTCTATCTGGTGCAATCCCCATTAGGAAATGAGCTCCATAATTGACAATGCCATCCAGTGTACATCTTGCCACATGTATGCAATCCTTGAACAGCCGGTTGAGGGTGCATACTGCTGTGTGAGATGTGAGTATGTTGAGCATTTGGAAGCCCAGATACTGTATCTAAATGAACAACTGGCAACACTGAGATCCATAGACAATATGGAAAGGAGTCTGCTGCTCACTGAACAGCTGCTCAATGGGATAGATGTGGGGGAGGATGGTAGCATGGAGATGCAGGACAGTGAGGTAGCTAGCTGAGTGACAGTTAGAAGGCGGGATAGAGGGAAGAGTGCCAGGAAGGCTAGCCCTGATCTGGTGCACCACAATAAATTTGCTAAGTTGGCAGATGAGGGGGGGGGTGAGTTCAGGGATAGCACTGCTGCAGCAGGGCATGTCCTCTGAAAGCCAGAGGAGTGTCAGCTCCAATAAGGGGGAAAACAGGAGAGAATGGCAGGCCAGACAGGTGCTGGTAGTGGGGGACTCAATTATTAGGGGAACAGATAAGGCAATCTGTCACAAATACAGGGATCGTCCAACAGTGTGCTGCCTACCTGGCACTCGAGTCTGGCACATCACTGATCGGGTTGACAGATTACTGGGAGGGGCTGGTGAGGACCCAGCGGTCATGGTGCACATTGGCACAAATGACAAAGTTAGAGGTAGGTGGAAGGTCCTTAAAGATGATTTCAGGGAAGACTGCAAGCTTAAGGCAAGGACCTCCAAGGTAGTATTCTCTGAAATACTGCCTGTACCACTTGCCACACCAGATAGGCATGATTAGGGAGATAAATAAATGGCTCAGGAATTGGTGTAGGAAGTAGGGGTTTGGTTTCCTGGAGAACTGGGCCAACTTCTCTGTTTGCTATAGGTTCTATGCTAGGGATGGGCTTCACCTCAATGGGGAGGATGCAGCTGTGCTGGGGAAGAAAATGGCTAGAAGGTTGGAGGAGTGTTTAAACTAGGGATTGGGGGGGGGGGGGGAGGGTATTCATTGTACAGGAGGGGAAGATAGTGTAAATAGCAACCTGGGCACAAGTAATACAATTGTGGGTGGCATGGGGGTGGGGTTAGAACAGTCAATATAGTAGTAAGGAATAGAAGTAAAGAGAGATGCATAAAGTGCATGTACACTAATGCCAGAAGCCTCACCAACAAAATGGAGGAATTAGAATTGATTTTGTTGGAAAATAATTATGACATGGTGGGGATATCGGAGACATGACTGGATGAGAGCCATGACTGGGCTGTTAATTTACAGGGCTATAGTCTGTTCAGAAATGACCATACAAATAAGCAAGGGGGAGGTGTCTGTTTGTACGTAAAATCATCCTTAAAACCCATCCTGCGTGATAATATATGTGAATCTAATGGAAATGTAGAGTCCCTGTGGGTGGAGATAAGGGGAAGGAGGAAAAAATAATAAGTTACTGATAGGGGTTTGTTATAAGTCTCCAACAATAATGGAAGTGAAGGAGAATATCCTCATAAAGCAAATAGATGAAGCAGCGGCTTAGGGAGAAGTCATAATTATGGGGGACTTCAACTACCCTAAAATACATTGGGGAACAGAAACCTGCAGTTCCAGCAAAGGTAACAGGTTTTTGACAACTATGAGAGACAGTTATCTTTCACAACTGGTTCAGGACCCCACAAGAAGGGGGGCACTGCTGGACCTAATATTAACCAACAGGCCGGACCGCATATCACATTTACGGGTTGGAGGTCACTTGGGTAATAGTGATCATAAAATAATAAATTTTCAAGTATAATTTAATAAGATGTATAGTAGAGGGGCTACAAGGACACTAAACTTCAGGAAGGCAAATTTCCAATGGTTGAGAGATGATCTTAGTGCAATAAACTGGGACAATGTCCTGAGACTAGGGATGGGCGAATCTACTCGCTAGGACTCGTTACTCGGCGAGTAGTAAGGGACTCGCAGGACTCGGTACTCTGCGAGTTTCCCAGCGTTTACTCGCACGAGTCCAATGCAAATCAATGGCAAACGCTGACAAAACTAGGATTGCAATTGTCTTGCATTAGACTCGGCTACTGTGCCAGTGATAGCAGGGAAACTCGCAAAGTAACTGCTGTTACTTTGCAAGCCGAGTCCAGCTGTCTTCTCTGTGCAGCTCCAGGGTCCTAGAGCCCGCCTGCTCACAGAGATGATGTAGCAGAGCTGAGATTGTTCTCAGTCTGCTCATTCCTGTGCATAGACATCTATATCTATGCACAGGGGATGTAGCAGAGAGGACATCGCGTTTTGGACTACGTCGGACGGAAGAGGATTTTTTTAATTAAAGATGGAGTCCCTAATGGCTTTTTTTTTATTTCAAATAAAAAATTTTCTCTGTGTTGTGTTTTTTTAACCTTTATTGGAGATTCTTAGTGGCTGGGTCAAACGTGGCCTGACACTAAGAATCTCGGGCTTAATACCAGCTTGTATAACAATGCTGGTATTAACCCCTTTATTACCCAGCGTGCCACCGCCACCAGGGCCGCTGGAAGAGCGGGGTTCAGTGCCAGAGGATGGCGCTTCAATTTACGCGCCATCTTCTGGGGCGGCTGCGGGCTGCAATTTGCAGTGGGGGGTGCCCAGAAAGCTTGGGCATCCCTGCGCTGCGGATTCCAGCCCCCAGCTGCTTAGCTGTACCTGGCTAGACATAGAAATTGCGCGGAGCCCCACGCATTTTTTTTTATTATTTCATGAATTTCAGAGTCAGAGTCTCAGAGTCAGAGTCTCAGAGTCAGAGTCTCAGAGTCAGAGTCTCAGAGTCAGAGTCTCAGAGTCAGAGTCTCAGAGTCAGAGTCTCAGAGTCAGAGTCTCAGAGTCAGAGTCTCAGAGTCAGAGTCTCAGAGTCAGAGTCTCAGAGTCAGAGTCTCAGAGTCAGTCAGAGTCTCAGAGTCAGAATCTCAGAGTCAGAGTCTCAGAGTCAGAGTCTCAGAGTCAGAATCTCAGAGTCAGAGTCTCAGAGTCAGAGTCTCAGAGTCAGAGTCTCAGAGTCAGAGTCTCAGAGTCAGAGTCTCAGAGTCAGAGTCTCAGAGTCAGTCAGAGTCTCAGAGTCAGAATCTCAGAGTCAGAGTCTCAGAGTCAGAGTCTCAGTCTCAGAGTCAGAGTCTCAGTCTCAGAGTCAGAGTCTCAGTCTCAGAGTCAGAGTCTCAGAGTCAGTCAGAGTCTCAGAGTCAGTCAGAGTCTCAGAGTCAGAATCTCAGAGTCAGAGTCTCAGAGTCAGAGTCTCAGAGTCTCAGTCTCAGAGTCAGAGTCTCAGAGTCAGTCAGAGTCTCAGAGTCAGAATCTCAGAGTCAGAGTCTCAGAGTCAGAGTCTCAGTCTCAGAGTCAGAGTCTCAGTCTCAGAGTCAGAGTCTCAGTCTCAGAGTCAGAGTCTCAGTCAGAGTCATAGTCTCAGAGTCAGAGTCAGAGTCTCAGAGTCATAGTCTCAGAGTCAGAGTCAGAGTCTCAGAGTCAGAGTCTCAGAGTCAGAGTCTCAGAGTCAGAGTCTCAGAGTCAGAGTCTCAGAGTCAGAGTCTCAGAGTCAGAGTCTCAGAGTCAGAGTCTCAGAGTCAGAGTCAAGAGAGATGATGGGAGTGATGGTGTGCCACGGTCCGCGCTGCTCTGGGTTAAAAAACTCACCAAGGAGCCAGACAACTTTTCATCCTGATTTATTCCTCCTACGCGTTTCAACGCCACACCCGGCGCCTTCCTCAGGGAGTCTCAGAGTCAGAGTCTCAGAGTCAGAGTCTCAGAGTCAGAGTCTCAGAGTCAGAGTCTCAGAATTTCATGAAATAATTAAAAAAAAAATATGTGGGGCTCCGCGCAATTTCTATGTCTAGCCAGGTACAGCTAAGCAGCTGGGGGCTGGAATCCGCAGCGCAGGGATGCCCAAGCTTTCTGGGCACCCCCCGCTGCAAATTGCAGCCCGCAGCCGCCCCAGAAGATGGCGCGTTCATTGAAGCGCCATCCTCTGGCGCTGAACCCTGCTCTTCCAGCGGCCCTGGTGGCGGTGGCACGCTGGGTAATAAAGAGGTTAGGGCCAGCTTTGTATTATCAGCTGGCCCTAAGCCCGAAATTTATGGCGGTCACGCCAATATTAGACATGACCGCCATGAATTTCTATTAAATTGTTTTAAAAAAAACACAACACAGAGAAAATTTTTTATTAGAAATAAAAAAAAAAGCCATTAGGGACTGCATCTTTAATTAAAAAAATCCTCTTCCGTCCGACGCAGTCCAAAACGCGATGTCCTCTCTGCTCATCCCTGTGCATAGATATAGATGTCTATGCACAGGGAATGAGCAGACTGAGAACAATCTCAGCTCTGCTACATCAGGCAGCAGGTGGGCTCTAGGACCCTGGAGCTGCGGCAGCCAGCACACAGAGCAGACAGGACTCTTATCTGTGCGAGTTTCCCAGCGATTACTTGCAAAGTAAACGAGTCCAATGCAAATCAATGGCAAAACTAGGATTGCTTCAGGCTGAAGCTTCCGAGACACATCTGTGATTTGTAAATTGCACATTACTCGCTATTACTCGCTTCCCCATTCATTAACATTGGACTCGCTAGACTCGCAACGAGTAGCGAGTCCTGTGCTCGGACTCGCTAGAGTCAAGCGATTCCGAGTAATTTAGGATTCGCCAATCACTACCTGAGACATAAAAGTACACAAAGCAAATGGGAGACGTTTATTAGCATCCAAATTCTGCAATGCCTGTCCGCCACCTCTTCCTTCTCCTCTGCTCACTTCTTGAAGCTGAACATGGACAAAACCGAATTCATCATCTTCCCCCAAGCCGCTCCCCCACACTACCTGGCCTAACCATCGTTGTCAACGACTGCTCTCTTTCCCCAATACCCCACGCCAAGTGCCTCAGTGTTATCCTTGATTCTTCCCCCTCCTTCAAGCCCCACATCCAAGCCATCACCACCTCCTGCCGACTCCAACTCAAAAACATCTCCCGGATCCGCACTTTCCTTGACCACGACACTGCTAAAACCCTTATTCACGCTCTCATCATCTCCCGCCTCGCCTACTGCAATCTCCTGCTCACCGGCCTCCCCGCTACCTCCCTTTCACCTATCCAATCTATCCTGAACTCCGATGCCCGCCTAATTCATCTGTCTCCCCGCTACTCCCCTATCTTACCCCTCTGCCAAGCCCTTCACTGGCTCCCTGCTTCCCAGAGATCCCGGTTTAAAGCACTAACCATGACATACAAAGCCATGCTCAACCTGTCCCCTCCATACATCTCTGACATGGTCTCCCGATACCTACCCTCACGCAACCTGCAATCCTCCCAAGAACTCCTCCTCTACTCCCCCTTCATCTCCTCTTTGCACAACCACATACAGGACTTCTCCCGTGCATCACCCATACTCTGGAATTCGCTGCCCCACCAAATCAGGCATTCCCCTACCCTGGGAACCTTCAAAAGAGGCCTGAAAACCACCTCTTCCGCCAAGCCTACAACCTGCAATGAGACCCGCACCGCCTCACGACCTTTACCTCTCCCTCCTACTGTATCCTCACCCGCCCCTCGCAGACTGTGAGCTCTCGTGGACAGGATCTTCTCCCCTATTGTATCTCTACGTTTGAATTGTTCACAGCCATTGTTACTTGTATTTTTACTATGTTACTTGTCCTAGTATGCCCTCTTAACATGTAAATAACATGTTAGAATATTATGGCGCTATATAAATAAATAATATTAATAATAATCTTCAATAGGGCCTGTGCACAATATATGCCCTATGGGAATAAGCATGCAAGAAATAGGAGAAAACCACTATGGCTAAATAAAGCGGTAAGAGGACCAATAAGTGGCAAAAAGAAAGCATTTAGGGAATTAAAGCATGTAGGTAGTGATGAAGCGTTGAATAAATACAGAAAATTAAATAACATTTGTAAAAAGCAAATCAAGGCAGCAAAGATTGAGACATAGAGACTCATTGCCAGAGAAAGTAAAAATAATCCCAAAATATTTTTTAACTACATCAATAGTAAGAAACTAAAAAATTATTATGGTTGCCACTGTAAAAATAATCTGGGTGAAATGGTGGATGAGGATGAGCAAAAAGCCAATATGCTAAATGACTTTTTTTCAACAGTATTTACACAAGAAAATTCCATGACAGACAATATGATCAGTGATAACAAAAACTCTCAATTAAATGTAACCTGCTTAACCCAAGAGGAAGTACGGCATCGTCTAAAAATCACTAAAATTGACAAATTCCCGGGCCCGGATGGGATACACCCCAGAGTGCTGCAGGAATTAAGTACTGCCATAGATAGACCATTATTTTTAACTAGCTGTGAGGCCGATTCTAAAGAATCGGGAGTCTAGAATCTGTATATAATTTTTTTAAGAGTTGTAAATAATAGACTTAAACACCAGATATATGACTAAGTAGGCGATGTAGGCAAAACTGTGAGGGTAGCAATATAGTGGAGGTGTAGAAAGAGTTAATGTGCGACTAACAGGACTATAACAGAGTAGGAACTTATAATGATATCAAAAATGTTATTGAAGGAGTTATTGTCCCACATGCACTCCCACAACAGACTCAGCGCTGTAAATTATATACAAAATGGTGTTCAAGGGGTTAATGTAGCAGTGGCAGGAGTTATAAACACTACTAAATATGCAGTTAATGCTGAACTGGTATATAATGGGTTAATTTCGCAGTGTGATTACAACTATACAGTGTGTAATAGAAATAACAACAATAATGGAATATAAGGGGTTAATGCTCCTACTGGGAGTAGTAATAGAGACTACAACGTATGGAGTTAAGGCAGAAATGGTATATAAGGGGTTAACTTTGTAGTGACAGTACAACTACACACTGTGTTATAGAAATTACAGATAAAACGGAATGTAAGGGGTTAATGTTGCTACTGTCATGAGTACAATGAGAGAAGCGCCTCACTGGCCATTGAGATACATGGAGGACTTTGAGTTTGAAATTTAGTGGTGTAAGTGAGGCGCGAAGTTCATTGATCGGTGTGTGCTGGCGCCGACCAATGAGTTTGGCGCCTCACTTACAGGAGAGAGAGAGAGAGAAAGAGAGAGAGATTTAGTAATAGGGGAGTGGGGTGAAATGAATTGTGTGTATAGAGGTGGCTGAGTGGTTAGCACTGCGCGGTGGCTCAGTGGTTAGCACAGCGCGGTGGCTCAGTGCTTAGCACTGCGCGGTGGCTCAGTGCTTAGCACTGCGCGGTGGCTTAGTGCTTAGCACTGCGCGGTGGCTCAGTGGTTAGCAGTGAGTGTGGTGGCTCAGTGGTTAGCAGTGAGTGCGGTGAGATTGGTCAGCGCAGCGCCGTGGGCAGAGTGGTCAGTGCAGCGCCGTGGGCAGAGTGGTGAGCGCAGCGCCGTGTGCAGAGTGGTCAGCGCAGCGCCGTGGGCAGAGTGGTCAGCGCACCGCCGTGGGCAGAGTGGTCAACACACACATACACACACACACATACATACAGACACTTCGGTATACTTAGCAGCGGCCCTGCGTCTTCCCCGCCACGTGGATCCTGAGTCGACATGTCGCCGCCCGCGGACGACTGGATCCAATATTGGGTCTGGGAAGTCTGGCGAGACTTCCCGGACGCCATCTTGGACAAAGTATGTTGGCGGCCCCGAACGACTGGATCCAATATGTCCGGGAAGTTTGGCGAGACTTCTTGGCCGCTATATTGGATCCAGTAGTTCGGGGGCAGCGAGATGTCGACTGAGGATGCAGGCGGTGGACGCAGGGCCAGTGGTAAGTATAGCGGAGTGTGTGTGTGTTTGTGTGTATGTGTATGCGTGTGTACAAAGTGACGGAAGTGCGGACAAAGTGACGGAAGTGCGGAAAAAATGAGGGAAGTGTGGACAAAGTGAGGGAAGTGGATACATACACACACATACTGTACATTGCATATGGAGGGGTGAGGAGAGCGGAGGCTGGAGGGGTGAGGAGAGCGGAGGCTGGAGGGGTGAGGACAGGGGAGGCTGGAGGGGTGAGGACAGGGGAGGCTGGAGGGCAGAGGACAGGGAGAGGCTGGAGGGCAGAGGACAGTGGAGGCTGGAGGGCAGAGGACAAGGGAGGCTGGAGGGCAGAGGACAGGGGAGGCTGGAGAGCAGAGGACAGGGGAGGCTGGAGGGCAGAGGACAGGGGAGGCTGGAGGGCAGAGGACAGGGGAGGCTGGAGGGCAGAGGACAGGGGAGGCTGGAGGGCAGAGGACAGGGGAGGCTGGAGGGGCGACATCACGCCACCTCTCCTCCTCCTACAGGCTGCATACCTCTCTCCCTCAGGGTAGGCTGTCTGTATCCCCGGGGCCACTTGGCCTCCTGTCGTCCGGCAGAGGACTGAGCCCCGGAGGCTGGTGGCAGTGCAGGAGCGGAGGGTGATCTGTGCGGCCGCCATTGCGCAGCCCCGGGCGGCGGAAGTGAGGGGGAGGAGCCAGGACTTGTGAAAGGAGCCGGAGGTAATGGTGGTCGTCTCCTGAAGTGGTGTGTGGCGGACAGGAGACAACCGGCTAACGCCGGTCGTCTCTCGGCCGTGATGTGTGGGTGTTTTGGGCAGTGTTGGGGCGGCCGTAAGCGTGTCGGGCCTGGGTGAGTCCCGCTCTGCTTACGGCCGACATCTTGGTCCACCCTGAGCGGGTGTAGTGCCCAAGGCACTTGCGTCCGGTGACGTAATTGTTGTCACTTGAAGACGGAAGTGGCTTTGGCTTTTATATATGGCGGGCCGATTGTAAAGAAATGGGTAGTGTAGAATATGTATGTAGTTTACATACTGTGATTGACAGAACTTGTTAAGTAAACATGAGCGAAGTACATATATATATATATATATATATATATATAGCAGTACGATGGTATATGGTGGTAATTAGAGCAGATGTATAGCAGCACTATAGTATATGGCGGTAGATTATAGTAAATGTATAGCAGCACTATAGTATATGGCGGTACATTACAGTACATGTATAGCAGTGGTATGGTATATGGCGGTACATTACCGTACATGTATAGCAGCACTATGGTATATGGCAGTACATTATAGCACATGTATAGCAGCACTATGGTATATGGCAATACTGCGGTCACCACGGTCCCCCACTCCTCCTGGCCCCCGGTCGTCCACAGTAAAATTAAAAAAATCCTCAGTGAGGATACTCACCTGTACGGCGGTTCGTTCCACCTCCGCCTTGTAGGTCCTACAGGCCTTTAGGACCTGTAGTTGCCTGGGCAAGCAATCAGCTGAGGAGGGGGGGCAGGATTGTGTTGGGGGGGCAGAATGGAGCGAGTGGGGCAGGATGGATCGAGCGGGGCAGGATGTAGCGGGAAGGGGGGCAGGATGGAGCGGGAGGGGGCAGGATGGAGCCGGGGGAAACAGGATGGAGCCGGGGGAAACAGGGTGGAGCCGGGGGAAAGAGGATGGAGCCGGGGGAAAGAGGATGGAGCCGGGGGAAAGAGGATGGAGCCGGGGGGAACAGGATGGAGCCGGGGGGAACAGGATGGAGCCGGGGGGAACAGGATGGAGGCGGGGCAACAGGATGGAGGCGGGGGAGGGGGGGTAGGATGGAGCGAGCGGGGCAGGATGGAGGCGGGGGAGCAAGAAGAGCGGGGGGCAGGATGGATTGAGCGGGGCAGGATGGAGGCGGAGGAGAGTTTGGGGGTGAGTGGGCAGAGTGGGGGTCAGTGGTCAGAGTAGGGGTGAGTGGGCAGAGCAGGGTCAGTGGTCAGAGTGGAGGTGAGTGGGCAGAGCAGGGTCAGGGGCAGAGTGGGTGTCAGTGTGCAGAGTGGGGGTGAGGGGGCAGAGAGGGGGTCAGGGGAAGAGTAGGGGGGTGAGTGGGCAGAGTTTGGGGGTGAGTGGACAGAGTGGGGGTCAGTGGTCAGTGTGGGGGTGAGTGGGCAGAGCAGGGTCAGGGGCAGAGTGGGGGTCAGTGGTCAGAGTGGGGGTGAGTGGGCAGAGCAGGGTCAGGGGCAGAGTGGGGGTCAGTGGTCAGAGTGGGGGTGAGTGGGCAGAGCAGGGTCAGGGGCAGAGTGGGGGTCAGTGGTCAGAGTAGGGGTGAGTGAGCAGAGCAGGGTCAGGGGCAGAGTGGGGGTCAGTGGGCAGAGCGGGGGGTGAGGGAGCAGATCGTGGGTCAGTGTGCAGCGCAGGGGGATGAGTAGGCAGAGTACGTTAGATCGGGACAGGACCTGTGATGACATAGTAACATAGTTTTTAAGGTTGAAGGAAGACTTTAAGTCCATCTAGTTCAACCCATAGCCTAACATGTTGATCCAGAGGAAGGCAAAAAAAACCCCATGTGGCAACACTTAACTCCACATTGGGGGAAAAAATTCCTTCCTGACTCCAGATATGGCAATCAGACTAATTCCCTGGATCAACGCCCTATCAAAGAATCTAGTATATATAACTGGTAATATTATAGTTTTCAAGAAAGGCATCCAGGCCCTTCTTAAATGTTAGTAGTGAGTCACTCATTATGACGTCACGGTCATGTGATCTGTGACTCCACTCATCATCGTGACGTCATCAGAGGTCCTCAAGCAGGATGAAGAGAGATTGCGGCTGGCTGGAGGGAGCTGTGGTAAGAGGGGGGGTGACCGGACAGTGGAGAGGGTCTGTGCTGACAGGCGGGGGGTGACCGGAGAGTGGAGGGGGGCGATCGGGGAGCGGAGGGGCAGTGGTGATAGGCTGGGGGTGACCGGGCAGTGGAGGGCAGCTATGGTGACAGGCAGGGGACTGATGGGGCAGCGGGGGGAAGTGTTGTGACAGGCGGGGGTGAGCGGGCAGTGGAGGATGGCTATGGTGACAGGCAGGGGACTGATGGGGCAGCGGGGGGAAGTGTTGTGACAGGCGGGGGGTGACCGGGCAGTGGAGGGCAGCTATGGTGACAGGCAGGGGACTGATGGGGCAGCGGGGGGAAGTGTTGTGACAGGCGGGGGGTGAGCGGGCAGTGGAGGATGGCTATGGTGACAGGCAGGGGGGTGATGGGGCAGCGGGGGGAACAGTGGTGACAGGCGGGGGGTGACCGGGCAGGGAGCGCGGGCAGAAGGAGCTTCACTATATATGTAATGTAATGTAATATGACCCTAACGCACTTCCGTAAGTTTGGCAGCCACGTCCACGACGATGGAAGTAGCGCCGAAACTTACGGAAGTGCGCTAAGGCAATTATATATTAGATATTTAAAGATTCCATAATAACAAAGTCTGTACCACAGGGCTAGTATATAGCAAATGTGGTGCCAATATTCAAAAAGGGGACAAATCTGATCTTGGAAATTATAGGCCAGTAAGCTTAACCTCTACTGTGGGTAAAATCTTAGAGGGTTTTCTAAGAGATGCTATACTGGAGTATCTGAAAAAAAATAACCTCATGACCCAATATCAACATGGGTTTATGAGGGACCGTTCCTGTCAAACTAATCTGATAAGCTTCTATGAAGAAGTAAGTTTTGGACTGGACCACAGAAATGCAGTGGACGTGGTGTATATGGACTTTTCAAAAGCTTTTGATATGGTGCCACACAAAAGGTTGATACATAAAATGAGAGCAATGGGGATAGGGCAAAATATGTGTAAGTGGGTTAAGAACTGGCTTAGTGATAGGAAACAAAGGGTGGTCATTAATGGAACACACTCAGAATGGGTCACAGTTAACATTGGGGTACTATAGGGGTCAGTGTTGGGCCCGCTTCTTTTTAATATATTTATTAATGATCTTGTAGGGAGCATACAGAGTAGAAGCTCAATATTTGCAGATTATACTAAACTCTGCAGGGTAATCAATACAAAGGAGGACAATTTTATATTACAGGAGGATTTATGTAAACTAGAAGCTTGGGCTGATAAATGGCAAATGAGCTTTAATGGGGATAAATGTAAGATCATGCACTTGGGCAGAGGAAACAAAAGGTATAATTATGTGCTTAATTGTAAAACACTGGGCAAAACTGTTACTGAAAAAGACCTGGGTGTATGGGTAGATGAATAACTCACATTTAGTGGCCAGTGTCAGGCAGCTGCTGCAAAGCCAAATAAAATAATGGGATGCATTAAAAGAGGCATAGATGCTCATGAGGAGAACATAATTTTACCTCTATACAAGTCACTAGTGCGACCACACTTAGAATACTGTGTACAATTCTGGTCTCCAGTGTATAAGAAGACATAGCTGAAATAGAGCGGGTCCAGAGAAGAGCGACCAAGGTTATTAGAGGACTGAGGGGTCTGCAATACCAAGACAGGTTATTAAACTTGGGGTTATTTAGCTTGGAAAATGAAGGCTATGGGGTGATCTTATAATAATGTATAAATATATGAGGGGACAGTACAGAGACCTTTCTAATGATCTCTTTACTCTTAGGCCTGAGACTGGGACAAGGGGGCATCTTCTACGTCTGGAGGAAAGAAGGTTTAATCATAATCACAGATGCGGATTCTTTACTGTAAGAGCAGTGAGACTATGGAACTCTCTGCCACATGATGTTGTAATGAGTGACTCACTACTAACATTTAAGAATGGCCTGGATGCCTTTCTTGAAAACTATAATATTACCAGTTATATATACTAGATTCTTTGATAGTGCATTGATCCAGGGAATTAGTCTGATTGCCATATCTGGAGTCAGTAAGGACATTTTTCCCAAAGGTGGAGCTTAGTGTTGCCACATGGTTTTTTTTTGCCTTCCTCTGAATCAACATATTAGGCTATGGGTTGAACTAGATGGACTTAAAGTCTTCCTTCAACCTTAAAAACTATGTTACTATGTTACTATGTTACTATGTAACAAGGCCTTTTCTGATTTCCTATGGAGGGGAAAGAAATGCAGGATTTACAGACGAAAGCTAATGTACCCACGAAGGGAGGGAGGACTAGCACTGCCAAACATCAGAGGTTACCACCTAGCCTGTATTACTCAACATATTTTTGACTGGCTGAGACGGACGAGGAAGCATTCAGATTATGCTTTGGAGTCGGAATGGTGCAAACCCTGGGATTTGGTGGCGATCCTGCATTCATCGTGTTTTCTAAGCTACATGATATACACAAGTTACAACCAGGAGAAACAAATGAGCTTATATGCTTACAAATTTACTTATTTATTAGAGGAAAAAACAAACAAATATGGAGATGGTGATCATAAAATTGCACAACAAATATCACTGGTACATGATTATTTACAAGCCAACAGGGTTTTGCATAAAATGATAGGCAGGTTTACATATCGACACAGGCGTTCAGCAAGGCAGGTTTGACAGAGCTCATATACATAAGGGGGCCGTCACACGCTGCGACATCTTTAGCGATATTGTAAGCGATCACGTGCACGCGCGATCGCTAACAATATCGCTCACATCGCTGGTGAGCTGTCACACAGGCAGACTCACCAGCGATGTGGAGCAGCGATCTCGCTCGTTACTATGGTACACATCGGGTAACTAGGCGCCGCGCGTCGCTTAGTTACCCGACGTGTACCATAGTTACCATCTCCCAGCATAGGCGCGGTCGCTGGGAGATGGATCATCGTGGTGTCATACACCACGATGATGCAGATCGTTGCATCGTTCATCGCTAGATCTGAGAACCGGAGCTCAGATCAGCGATGTCACGATCAAGCGATTTACCATCGTAAATCGCTTGATTACATGCAACGATATCTTGCCCGATATCGCTTAAGCGATCAAAAAGGAGATCGCTTAAACGATATCGGGCAAGATATCGTTCCGTGTGACGGCCGCCTAAAACATCAATACAATAGTTTGCCCCAACCCTGCAACGCCTAAATGGCACAGCCTAATTTGCCTCACATTATTAAATTGCATCCCCAGCGACAGGTAGTAGCAGCATACCTAGTGAAAGTGCACAGTGCAAAGAGAAGGGAGGATTCCCCTTGTGCCGGACCCCAAACACACGTTTCTCGTGTTACTTAATGGTGCTTCATCAGTGGAGACTCCACATGTATATGGACTCTGTCAAACCTGCCTTGCAGAACGCCTGTGTCGATATGTAAACCTGCCTATCATTTTATGCAAAACCCTGTTGGCTTGTAAATAATAATGTACCAGTGACATTTGTTGTGCAATTTTATGATCACCATCTCCTTATTTGTTTGTTTTTTCCTCCAATAAATAAGTAAATTTGTAAGCATATAAGCTCATTTGTTTCTTCTGGTTGTAATTTATATGATGAGCAGCTAGCTGTAATCCGGTGGCAACACTGGAACAGCTCCTTTTCTAAAAAGTCTTATGGAAATTCTGTTTATAATGATATACACAAGGAATGTTCCTCTTCGGACCTTGATACACTCTTATCTGGAGATATATTTGACGTAAATGTATCGAACATCTACGTGACCATGAGACAAACTCTCCTACCCTCAGGACCTCGGACACTGTTCAAAGGCTGGGAACATAGGCTACAAGATGAAGAGATAGGAGAGGTAATTACATCTGGATGGAATAATTTGTGATGCATAGAGATATACTGGGATTTAATTTGCCAATTACGACAGCCCACAAAGACAGGCGACAGACCTGCCCGAAATGTGATACCCCCCAAAACAGACATGCTCCACGGGTTATGGGAATGTGACTATATCCGACCTCGATGGGGGGAGGTGAGAAACTGGGTAAATGTGGCGCCCCGCAACGAGTGCGTCACAAGGGAGTATTGCAGCCGCAATATTCTCTGACTCAGCAATGAAATAGTTAACTTGGAGATCCAACCCTACATACAACACCTAGAACAGAGGGCCAATCATAGGTCCTGGTGGGTGGAGTGTTAGGGTAGTGTAGTAGAACACACAATAATCTAGACCAGTCTGAGAGGAGTCTGGAATCTAGAGCAGAGCCTAGAACACAGAACTTGGAGAGGAGTGGGGGCTCCGCACCCAGTGCGGGCCCCTGGGCCGTCACCGGTCGGGTGTCAGCACCTGAGGCCTTAACCACCGGGATTGGGCATATCTACACGGGTTCCCAAAAGACTCCCGTGCCCACAACTCACAGCCGGTTCACTGGTACCGAAGCTGGCAGCAGTTCACCTCTGCCACGCGAACCAGAAGAGTGGAGGATCAGCTTTACAGGAGCACCCCACCACCAGCCAGTTTCCAGTCGTCTAACCAGCGGTGTACCCACTGAGGGATCCAAGGCTCCCCAAAGCATCCAGAACGTACATCATGGATAGGGCATTGAAGCAGCCTCCCCGTACCCGACCTGGTATTCCTGGGCGACGCTGGCAATCAATTTAGGTAGAATGTAGGAACACTGCGGATCTCTGAGGGACACTATCACTGCTGAGTCCACCCGGTCTACTACTCAACCACTGTATGCCATGTACTGCCTACTGGTTACAGTAAAGACCCGTTGCAGAGACTACCTGTGTCCGTGCTTCCTTATGAACTGTCCGTCCGCACAACAAGGTAACCGCAGCTGCCGCACAACATCTTGAGCAGCTCCAGCCCCCGGGGATCACCGCTCAGCCTGTGGGGAGCGTAACATCTTGCTGCTGTCCATCCCCCGGGGGTTCCGCAGCGTCGGTAGCCCTTACCGAACTACTCATAGGTGGCGTCACGAATAAAACAAATTAAACCCCTTTTAATCTGTTCCACAAAGACGTCTTCACTTTTGATCTGCACTACACCGGGCCCCACTACCGGCAGGGCGGTCCACCCGTGACAAGGAGGGAAGAAGCATCGCCTGTATCAACTGGAGTCAGCCGGCCGCGGTGAGTCAGAAAATGGCGTCACGAACAGGATACGAGCAGGCCCGTTACCCAACGGGTATATTGTGCTTAAACTGGACTTTATTGTCTACAATTGGACTTTGTTCGTCCCTAAAAGAACTTTCCCGCCTTTTCACCATTGGGTCAAGATGGCGCCCAAGATGGCGTTCCCGCCACGAGAAGCCGCCACGTGTAAGCCCAGGAGTGAGTCAACCCCCCCCCTCATCGTGGGAGGGCTAAAGACAAAAGGCGCCAAACTCTTTGTCCGCCCTGATTGCTCGAATCAACCATGGGGGCGGACCCCAAAGACTTTTCCCACCATTGGACTACAAAAGCCCAGAGGAAATGGGAGTGTCACAGACAGTCAGACAGACTTCTTCACCAGCTCAACCAGAACGTCTTACCGGTTGAACGGGTGTGGTTTCCCTCCAAAGAAGAGAATGGCCAGCATGAGACTCCAAGACCTAATGCAGGAGGTCGAGGCGGAGGCCAGAGCAGCCATAAGCCAACCGGGTCCGGATCCTGCCCTTACCATAGACGGCAGCCCCGACTTCTGGCTCGAGGCTCTACAAGACCTCCGGGTGCGGTTACTAGAGACTGTGGAATGGACGATTCGCAGCTGGAGCGCGACCCTAGGCAGACGACTACACCATGCGATGCAGCAGAGCCGACCGGGTACAGCTTCTCCAAGCCCAGACGACGTCACCAGCTTCTCCACTGCCTCACCGTCGCCCACCACCTGTCCTGCTCCGTCACCAGAGCCAATAGACTGCATCATTCCGGTGGAGGCCGCAACTCGACCCGTTCCCGCGACCAATATCGCAACCGACCCCGTTCTTGAGCCGGAGCTCATACTACGCTCCACAGAAGAACTTGATCTCTACCAGGTTCCCACTGAGGAACCCGCGACATGTTTCACCACTACAGAGACTGTCGCCTGTTTTATCCCCGTACCGGAAGCTTCCCTTGCCATTGCCGAGGCCTACCTGGTAACCGGGATTGAAACACCTCTACCTGCGGAAACAGATGAAGAGGCAGGCAGCCTGGAAACCCTGCAGGACGTCCCTACGGAAGGATCCGCAGCACCACCGCCCTGTTGTACAACGGAACAAGCTTTAACATCTCCAGCCAACGAGCAGCCTGATGTGGTCATCGAGGAAGAGGTCGGAGAGGATGACGACGAGACCCACAGCACCGCTGAGGATTTCGACACCGGGTTCGCTTGGGGAGACAACAAGGAACTTCCTACCGGGCATACGGCTCGGGTACACTGGTCGGGTGCAATGCCGACACCTTCCCCTGTGCCGTTCCACCGGGTTCCGATACAGACAGCCCGCCAAGTTCAAGCTTCCCGCCAAACCACCAGCTCCGTTACTCATCTCTACACCCCGAGCCGTAACGACGGAGATGTACGCCAGAGACGACGAGAGGAGTGGCAAGCCCGAGAACGCGCCAATATGCAGGCCCGTGCCGAGGCTCGCCGCCAGCCTCCGCTGTCTGCTGAACTCCGCCGTGAAGGTAGAATTTCCACCTTTAATTTAAATACCGGGTGGGGGTTCGCTTGGGAGGTGGGTTTGAATGAGGAGGTGTTTGTGGGGCGCCGGGACGTTGAGTCAAACTTGCCAAGGGGACATCCCGATCGCGACCTATACCGGGGCGATATTATCACCTACGAGCGCTACGCTTGTGCAGATGGGTGGTTCGCTATCCGGGTGCGTCATCGTTCTCCGTGCCAGTGACTTTAAAACTTGAACTCCCTCAATGACTCTGTTCCCGTTAATCACTGACTGTGAGATCTTGCGGCTACAGCCTGGACTCTAGTTAAAGGACAGCCGACCGCACGCCGGGTCCGCACAAAGTGATTACCTGTTTCTTTGCTTATGTCACCAAAGCATACCTTTACCTGTTTTTCATTTTAATAAAAGTGTGTCATCTATTATATAAAACCCGAAGGCCACTTCCGCCCAAAATCCGCTTCCGCTTCCGTGATGGCCTCCCTCCTGTGTCCAACTCCGGAACCGGAAGCACCAGACCCACGAGCGGCGCCACCGGCCCTGCACAGAGCCCCGTCTGCGGCCGCCCACATCCCGCCCACAGCCCTGCAGCTCACCGCCCACCAACATCCGCCAACCGGCCCGGAACGAGTGTGGGGCCTCCGCCGGCACAGCTCCCAGTCCTGCCGCTCTCTCCACAGACCGGCTGACGCTCCTCCATCACCCAGCTAGCCCCGCCCACACTCCGCCCCCGGCCTCCGGAACCGCCAACAGCACTGCCGCTGCCCGCCGCCCGCCAACAGCCCAGTAAGTGTTCCGCCACCCTGCCTCCGCTCTCCTCTGCCACCTCCAGCCCTCCTCTGCCCCCTCCAGCCCTGCTCTGCCCCCTCCAGCCCTGCTCTGCACCCTCCAGCCCTGCTCTGCACCCTCCAGCCCTGCTCTGCACCCTCCAGCCCTGCTCTGCACCCTCCAGCCCTGCTCTGCACCCTCCAGCCCTGCTCTGCACCCTCCAGCCCTGCTCTGCACCCTCCAGCCCTGCTCTGCACCCTCCAGCCCTGCTCTGCACCCTCCAGCCCTGCTCTGCACCCTCCAGCCCTCACTGCTGACCCCTGAGCCCTCACTGCTGACCCCTCAGCCCTCACTGCTGACCCTGAGCCCTCACTGCTGACCCCTGCGCCCTCACTGCTGACCCCTGAGCCCTCACTGCTGACCCCTGAGCCCTCACTGCTGACCCCTGAGCCCTCACTGCTGACCCTGAGCCCTCACTGCTGACCCTGAGCCCTCACTGCTGACCCCTGCAGCCCTCACTGCTGACCCCTAGCTGCCCCCTCACTGCTGACCCTGAGCCTGCGCCCTCACTGCTGACCCCTGAGCCCTCACTGCTGACCCTGAGCGCCCTCACTGCTGACCCCTGAGCCCTCACTGCTGACCCCTGAGCCCTCACTGCTGACCCCTGCGCCCTCACTGCTGACCCTGCGCCTCACTGCTGACCCTGCGCCCTCACTGCTGACCCCTGCGCCCTCACTGCTGACCCCTGCCCCTCACTGCTGACCCCTGCGCCCTCACTGCTGACCCCTGCGCCCTCACTGCTGACCCCTGCGCCTCACTGCTGACCCCTGCGCCCTCACTGCTGACCCTGCGCCCTCACTGCTGACCCCTGCGCCCTCACTGCTGACCCCTGCGCCCTCACTGCTGACCCCTGAGCCCTCACTGCTGACCCCTGAGCCCTCACTGCTGACCCCTGCGCCCTCACTGCTGACCCCTGCGCCCTCACTGCTGACCCCTGCGCCCTCACTGCTGACCCCTGGCCCTCACTGCTGAGCCCTCACTGCTGACCCCTGAGCCCTCACTGCTGACCCCTGAGCCCTCACTGCTGACCCCTGAGCCCTCACTGCTGACCCTGAGCCCTCACTGCTGACCCCTGAGCTGCGCCCTCACTGCTGACCCACTGAGCCTTGACCGCCTCACTGCTGACCCACTGAGACCCCTCACTGCTGACCCCTGAGCCCTCACTGCTGACCCCTGAGCCCTCACTGCTGACCCCTGAGCCCTCACTGCTGACCCTGCCCACTGCTGACCCCTGAGCCCTCACTGCTGACCGCCTCAGACCTGCGCCCTCACTGCTGACCCCTGCGCCCTCACTGCTGACCCTGCGCCCTCACTGCTGACCCCTGCGCCCTCACTGCTGACCCCTGCGCCCTCACTGCTGACCCCTGCGCCTCCTGCTGCGCCCTCACTGCTGACCCTGAGCCCTCACTGCTGACCCCTGAGCCCATGCTGACTGGCCCCATGCTGACCCCTGAGCCCTCACTGCTGACCCCTGAGCCCTCATGCTGAGCTCATGCTGACCCCTGAGCCCTCACTGCTGACCCCTGAGCCCTCACTGCTGACCCCTGACCGCTCCTCACTGCTGACCCCTGAGCCCTCACTGCTGACCCCTGAGCCCTCACTGCTGACCCCTGAGCCCTCACTGCTGACCTGCCCCCTTGATGCGCCCTCACTGCTGACCCCTGCGCCCTCACTGCTGACCCCTGCGCCCTCACTGCTGACCCCTGAGCCCTCACTGCTGACCTGGCCCTCACTGCTGACCCCTGAGCCCTCACTGCTGACCCCTGCAGCCCTCACTGCTGACCCCTGAGCCCTCACTGCTGACCCCTGGCCCTCACTGCTGACCCCTGAGACCGCCCTCACTGCTGACCCCTGAGCCCTCACTGCTGACCCCTGAGCCCTCACTGCTGACCCCCTGAGCCCCTCACTGCTGACCCCTGAGGCTGCGCCCTCACTGCTGACCACTGAGCCTGCGCCTCCACTGCTGACCCCTGAGCCCTCACTGCTGACCCCTGCGCCCTCACTGCTGACCCCCTGCGCCCTCACTGCTGACCCCTGAGCCCTCACTGCTGACCCCTGCGCCCTCACTGCTGACCTCCCTGCGCCCTCACTGCTGACCCCTGCGCCCTCACTGCTGACCCCTGCGCCCTCACTGCTGACCCCTGCGCCCTCACTGCTGACACCTGCGCCCTCACTGCTGACCTGCCACCTGCTGCCCTCACTGCTGACCCCTGCGCCCTCACTGCTGACCCCTGCGCCCTCACTGCTGACCCCTGCGCCCTCACTGCTGACCCCTGCGCCCTCACTGCTGACCCCTGCGCCCTCACTGCTGACCCCTGCGCCCTCACTGCTGACCCTGAGCCTGCGCCCTCACTGCTGACCCCTGAGCCTGCGCCCTCACTGCTGACCCCTGAGCCTGCGCCCTCACTGCTGACCCCTGAGCCTGCGCCCTCACTGCTGACCCCTGAGCCTGCGCCCTCACTGCTGACCCCTGAGCCTGCGCCCTCACTGCTGACCCCTGAGCCTGCGCCCTCACTGCTGACCCCTGAGCCTGCCCCCCTCACTGCTGACCCCTGAGCCTGCCCCCTCACTGCTGACCCCTGAGCCTGCCCCCTCACTGCTGACCCCTGAGGCTGCGCCCTCACTGCTGACCCCTGAGGCTGCGCCCTCACTGCTGACCCCTGAGGCTGCGCCCTCACTGCTGACCCCTGAGGCTGCGCCCTCACTGCTGACCCCTGAGCCACCGCCCTCACTGCTGACCCCTGAGGCTGCGCCCTCACTGCTGACCCTGAGGCTGCGCCCTCACTGCTGACCCCTGAGCCACCGCCCTCACTGCTGACCCCTGAGCCACCGCCCTCACTGCTGACCCCTGAGCCACCGCCCTCACTGCTGACCCCTGAGCCACCGCCCTCACTGCTGACCCCTGAGCCACCGCCCTCACTGCTGACCCCTGAGCCACCGCCCTCACTGCTGACCCCTGAGCCACCGCCCTCACTGCTGACCCCTGAGCCACCGCCCTCACTGCTGACCCCTGAGCCACCGCCCTCACTGCTGACCCCTGAGCCACCGCCCTCACTGCTGACCCCTGAGCCACCGCCCTCACTGCTGACCCCTGAGCCACCGCCCTCACTGCTGACCCCTGAGCCACCGCCCTCACTGCTGACCCCTGAGCCACCGCCCTCACTGCTGACCCCTGAGCCACCGCCCTCACTGCTGACCCCTGAGCCACCGCCCTCACTGCTGACCCCTGAGCCACCGCCCTCACTGCTGACCCCTGAGCCACCGCCCTCACTGCTGACCCTGAGCCACCGCCCTCACTGCTGACCCCTGAGCCACCGCCCTCACTGCTGACCCCTGAGCCACCGCCCTCACTGCTGACCCCTGAGCCACCGCCCTCACTGCTGACCCCTGAGCCACCGCCCTCACTGCTGACCCCTGAGCCTGCGCCCTCACTGCTGACCCCTGAGCCACCGCACTCACTGCTGACCCCTGAGCCACCGCCCTCACTGCTGACCCCTGAGCCACCGCCCTCACTGCTGACCCCTGAGCCACCGCACTCACTGCTGACCCCTGAGCCACCGCACTCACTGCTGACCCCTGAGCCACCGCACTCACTGCTGACCCCTGAGCCACCTGTACACACACAATTAATTTCACCGCACTCCCCTAACTATTACTAAATAAACTATATATATATATTCTAGACTACCCGATTCTTCAGAATCGGGCTGCCATCTAGTATATGTATAAAAATACAAAAACCTCTGTAATGTGAGTAGTTTGACGCTTGGGGACAAGCTTATTCAACCAAGGGGGAGTGTGGCGCCCCGCAACGAGTGCGTCACAAGGGAGTATTGCAGCCGCAATATTCTCTGACTCAGCAATGAAATAGTTAACTTGGAGATCCAACCCTACATACAACACCTAGAACAGAGGGCCAATCATAGGTCCTGGTGGGTGGAGTGTTAGGGTAGTGTAGTAGAACACACAATAATCTAGACCAGTCTGAGAGGAGTCTGGAATCTAGAGCAGAGCCTAGAACACAGAACTTGGAGAGGAGCGGGGGCTCCGCACCCAGTGCGGGCCCCTGGGCCGTCACCGGTCGGGTGTCAGCACCTGAGGCCTTAACCACCAGGATTGGGCATATCTACACGGGTTCCCAAAAGACTCCCGTGCCCCACAACTCACAGCCGGTTCACTGGTACCGAAGCTGGCAGCAGTTCACCTCTGCCACGCGAACCAGAAGAGTGGAGGATCAGCTTTACAGGAGCACCCCACCACCAGCCAGTTTCCAGTCGTCTAACCAGCGGTGTACCCACTGAGGGATCCAAGGCTCCCCAAAGCATCCAGAACGTACATCATGGATAGGGCATTGAAGCAGCCTACCCGTACCCGACCTGGTATTCCTGGGCGACGCTGGCAATCAATTTAGGTAGAATGTAGGAACACTGCGGATCTCTGAGGGACACTATCACTGCTGAGTCCACCCGGTCTACTACTCAACCACTGTATGCCATGTACTGCCTACTGGTTACAGTAAAGACCCGTTGCAGAGACTACCTGTGTCCGTGCTTCCTTATGAACTGTCCGTCCGCACAACAAGGTAACCGCAGCTGCCGCACAACATCTTGAGCAGCTCCAGCCCCCGGGGATCACCGCTCAGCCTGTGGGGAGCGTAACATCTTGCTGCTGTCCATCCCCCGGGGGTTCCGCAGCGTCGGTAGCCCTTACCGAACTACTCATAGGTGGCGTCACGAATAAAACAAATTAAACCCCTTTTAATCTGTTCCACAAAGACGTCTTCACTTTTGATCTGCACTACACTGGGCCCCACTACCGGCAGGCGCGGTCCACCCGTGACAAGGAGGGAAGAAGCATCGCCTGTATCAACCGGAGTCAGCCGGCCGTGGTGAGTCAGAAACGACTTGATGAACAGTCAACTACCATTAAACAAACGACTGTGGGTGTTCCATGACATGACTACCGTAACATACAACTCACTAAACAGAACAAGCAGCTATTGCACACGACCGCGATACTGTATACACAACTCTTTTTGAAACAATGGATCGATGGGAATGCTCCATCTATCTGGCAGCTATTGTTGGAATTAAAGAGAGTGATGTCATTTGAGAAAACGGAGGCTGAGGGCGACAAGGACAACAAAACACCAAAATTCTTCGCGAAATGGAGGAATTTCATAGTACGACAGCTAACTAGGGACGAAATACACAGATTGGTCTCGCTCTTCCGCAACACTCCCTGGTATTGCTTGAAAGATTTACAAGACACCTTAGGGGACTTGAGGGTACCTGATGGTGCTCCCGCTAGAGACAATGGGTAACCACATGGACAGAGTGCTTTGATGCGCACTGACTGATATCTGGCTAATGATAACGGGTTTTACTCATATAGCCCATATGGCCATGAATAAACAAGCATGCGTTGACTAAGCCGTGGGGGGTGGGGGTGAGAGTTAATATGTTGGGAGTTTATATGTTGAGATTGCGTACAGAGTGACAGTGAACTTGGCTACTCACTTGTGTGGTTGGATTTCTCTGTCCTGATTTGGGATGTATTATTATCAAATGCCTTTTTATCCTGTATGAATATATTCTGTATACTATTAATAATCCAATAAAAATAATTTTCAAAAAAAAAAAAGAGAAAACACAGCAGTTTGACAATAAATGGCTTCACCCAACCACAAACCATGAGTGTAAAAAAAAAAAGCCTTGCAATAAATGGCGCTATAATAATAAAAAATATTAATAAAAATTCATATTCTCTGAAAAAAGGCCAAGAAAGCAAAAAAATGTACTGAGGTATGTAAACTTTTGAGCACAGCTGTAACATTGGGGGTGGTTCAACAGCAATAAAGGACATGACAGGTTCCCTTTACATGCACTTGCACCATACCTTTTCTTCATCAATGTAGGCTTGCACGGTGAGCATGCATCCAGGTCACAGAAGGTGAGTGCATTACTTACTGTTTTATTTGAAACAATTTGCCTGCTGATTCCAGCTCTTTCTGTAGCTATCAACAGATGGTCTTTAGAAGTTACCTCAGGGGAAATGGTGTATCAGTGTCCGCGCTGCTGAAATCCCAAGAAAACGATCCGGAAACCATATGTAGGTTGCATCAATCATCCATTTATTCCTTTCCTACGCGTTTCAACACTGTCCTAGTGTCTTCCTCAGGGATATTACATGTCAGCTCTTAACAAGGTTTATATAGCCCCTGTACATGGCATTTAGGGGTGTGTTAGCACATGCTGATGATGTCAAAATCGTCATTAAAGTGGGCGGAGCCCAATTCGATGATGTCAAAATCGTCATCAAAGTGGGAGGAGCCTAATTTTTGGCTCCAAAACAGTAAAAACTAGTTTCTGTGGAGCATTTTACATCGTACAATGATATACAAGTTGATAAAAATATGACTAAACAAATGGTATAAAAAACGTTCTGAAATTTGCTGCGGAAAAGTAAATAAAACCTTCAGTAATAAGAACAGGAAACAAAAAAAAATAAAAATAATATACACTCCGATATGCCTCTGGGTGTATTAGAACTCTTGGTCATTTGGATGAAAAACATCCTCACTATTGGGTTGTGCCACCAGGGCAATTCATTAGCAAATAAAAGTGCTGAGAAGTTTGGTATTATCCTGTGAAGGTGGAATAGGAAAAAATATATATGGACAATATTTATCTATATCTATGTAATTAAAAAACAACTTTATTATAAAATTATTCAAAATAATATAAATATATAAAAAATATAAAAAAATAAATATATGAAAATGTATAAAATGATGAGGGATAAGAATATTTAAAAACTTAATATTCATCATATAAATATATATATATATATATATCTGAGAGGGATTTTGCTTAAAAAGTTTCAAATTATAGGAACTACTTATTATTTATGTGAGGGGATCTTATAAAGATAAAATCAAATGTTAAAAATGCGTATAAACTAGTTTAAAATACTCATATTCATGGTTCAAGTGTTGCGCACCACTTAAGGAGCTGCTCTCATATCTAAAACCTTGCCAGTTCTAATCCTCCCAGTGGCATTTACATATAAAGCAAAACTCTTCCATCATAAAGTATAATTTATGTTGTAAAATTTCATTAGCAGGTGTATTAACAATTTGCGTCACGAAATGGCGCTCACATTACACCATAGAATAATTCTGGATGCAGTTTCCATAGCAATAGGGTATCAAAGTAGTTCAAATGTTCGCCACCGGGGGCGACCAAAATACACGTTCCTATGTGTTTGAATTTCTGTGCAGTGCAATTGTTCGCCTCTAGGGGCGATCAAAATACATGTTTCTATGTAATCATACTCTGTTAGCTCATAGTAGTGATAGAATAGTGATTCCAAGATGTGTTGAGTTAAATATTTGTGTTCAGAAAAAAAATAAATACTAATATATAATAATAATAACTAAATTGGGGGTGAAAAAGTGATATAGTATTTTATATAAAATATTTCCACAAATATATAGTGACCTTATTATAAATAAATAAATAAATAAATAAATAGAAGTTCCGTGAATGTCTGAGTATCAGAATGTATATAATCTGTGAATCTATTTAACAGTGGTTATCATATGAGCTCAGAGATGATGTTCAGACCCTTGGGTTTTAATGTATCTAGTCGGTACATCCAGAATTTTTCACGTTTTTTCAGGACCTCAAATCTGTTGTTTGTATTGGCAGGTATGTGGTCAATTGGTGTAATTTCTAAACATGTGGGGTCCCTATTGTGGTGCGTACTGAAGTGGTTTGATACCCCATGGAATTTAAAACCATTTTTAATGTTGGCTCGATGTTTATTGAGTCGCTCATGTAGCGATCTTATAGTTCTGCCCACATATTGGAGGTGACATGGACATTCTAGGAGGTAAATAATGTACCCAGTTGTACAATCCATATTATGCTTAATTGGATAGGATTTTTGTGTGGTAGAGGATGTGATATTTGATCTCTGTTGAATATTCCTGCAGCACAGACATTTCTTTCTGTTGCACCTTTTTGTCATGATGGTGGTTGGCTCACTTTTTTTGGTGGTGAATCTCTCTCTCAGACGGCTGGGAGCTACCATGTTTTTAATATTGGGGGCTCTCCTATATGTAATACCGGGTGTGTTAGGGATGATGGACTTTAAGATGGGATCTTTTTTTAGTAAATGCCAATGTGTGGTGAGGCATTTTCTGATGTTTTTATGGTATTTGTTATACGTTGTGATAAAATTCAGGGAAAAATCTTTATCCGTCTGCTGTTTTTTCTTTGGTTGCAGGAGAATATTTTGGGGTACTCTGCTGCTCCCTTTTTGTGCTTTATTTATTAGTTTGCTAGGGTAACCCCTGACTTTAAATTTTCTTTCCAAGATCTCAGATTGTTCTCTGTAATCTTCATTTGTTGTACAATTCTTTTTTATTCTCAAGAATTGATTAGAAGGAATGTTCCGGAGCCATTTGGTATAATGACCACTGGCGAAGTTTATATATGAATTTCTGTCCGTTGACTTGAAATATGTTTTAGTGCATATTTCAGAGTCTTGGACAAAGATTGTTAGGTCCAAAAAGTTTATAGTTGTTCTATGCACAGTGGGTTCAAATTCAAGGCCCCAATTGTTGGTCATGATTTCATTCAAAAAACCTTGTAAATCTCCCTTCTCGGTATCCCATATGAAGAATATATCATCTATAAAACGTTTATATACCACTAGACCATCATCATTACTCTTATTAATATAGAGTCTTTCAAACATACCCATGAATAGGTTTGCGTATGAACACGCTGTTTTAGACCCCATGGCTGTTCCATAGGTCTGATGATACATGTCACCTTCAAAAGTGAAAAAATTATTATTGAGTATAAATTTTAGTCCATCCAGTACAAAATCAATGGTTGCATCCCTCATTTCTAGGTCTTCCTTCAAATAAAATTCTGCACACATGATTCCTGTCTCATGCCTGATGTTGGTGTACAAGGAAGTGACATCCATAGTGACCAAGATAAAGGAATCTTTCCATTTGATATCTTTCAAGGTTTTTATCAGTTCTGTCGAGTCTTTTAGGAAACTGGGTAGATTTATCACATATTTTTGAAGCTTTTTATCTATATACATTGATAAATTACTAGTCAATGAATTAATACCCGAGATGATAGGCCTACCAGGCGGGTTGTTGAGCCTCTTATGTATTTTGGGGAGATGGTACATGATCACTACTATGAGCTAACAGAGTATGATTACATAGAAACATGTATTTTGATCGCCCCTAGAGGCGAACAATTGCACTGCACAGAAATTCAAACACATAGGAACGTGTATTTTGGTCGCCCCCGGTGGCGAACATTTGAACTACTTTGATACCCTATTGCTATGGAAACTGCATCCAGAATTATTCTATGGTGTAATGTGAGCGCCATTTCGTGACGCAAATTGTTAATACACCTGCTAATGAAATTTTACAACATAAATTATACTTTATGATGGAAGAGTTTTGCTTTATATGTAAATGCCACTGGGAGGATTAGAACTGGCAAGGTTTTAGATATGAGAGCAGCTCCTTAAGTGGTGCGCAACACTTGAACCATGAATATGAGTATTTTAAACTAGTTTATACGCATTTTTAACATTTGATTTTATCTTTATAAGATCCCCTCACATAAATAATAAGTAGTTCCTATAATTTGAAACTTTTTAAGCAAAATCCCTCTCAGATATATATATATATATTTATATGATGAATATTAAGTTTTTAAATATTCTTATCCCTCATCATTTTATACATTTTCATATATTTATTTTTTTATATTTTTTATATATTTATATTATTTTGAATAATTTTATAATAAAGTTGTTTTTTAATTACATAGATATAGATAATATTGTCCATATATATTTTTTCCTATTCCACCTTCACAGGATAATACCAAACTTCTCAGCACTTTTATTTGCTAATGAATTGCCCTGGTGGCACAACCCAATAGTGAGGATGTTTTTCATCCAAATGACCAAGAGTTCTAATACACCCAGAGGCATATCGGAGTGTATATTATTTTTATTTTTTTTTTGTTTCCTGTTCTTATTACTGAAGGTTTTATTTACTTTTCCGCAGCAAATTTCAGAACGTTTTTTATACCATTTGTTTAGTCATATTTTTATCAACTTGTATATCATTGTACGATGTAAAATGCTCCACAGAAACTAGTTTTTACTGTTTTGGAGCCAAAAATTAGGCTCCTCCCACTTTGATGACGATTTTGACATCATCGAATTGGGCTCCGCCCACTTTAATGACGATTTTGACATCATCAGCATGTGCTAACACACCCCTAAATGCCATGTACAGGGGCTATATAAACCTTGTTAAGAGCTGACATGTAATATCCCTGAGGAAGACACTAGGACAGTGTTGAAACGCGTAGGAAAGGAATAAATGGATGATTGATGCAACCTACATATGGTTTCCGGATCGTTTTCTTGGGATTTCAGCAGCGCGGACACTGATACACCATTTCCCCTGAGGTAACTTCTGGATGATTCCCACGTGCATGTGGAAGGTGGAAGTCCTGCAGCAGCTGCATTTAATGCCAAATGCTTTTACACCAGTTGTGGGTCTCACAACTGTGCTAGGTGAGTGAATTCATACCCACCGCATACATTAGTGTCACTAGTGATAGGGCACTATTGCGCCTCTTGTTCCCCCCCCTATTTTTTTACTTTGAAACAGATGGTCTTTGGCTCTTGGACAATTCTTTTCACTCCTTTGCCTGAAATCTTGTGACGAGCACCAAGTCATGACAGACTTATGGTGAAATAATGTTAATTTCATTTCCAGATTATGGCCCCACCAGTGCTCACTGGAATCTTCATTAGTTTTTAAATTCTGCTGTAACCAAAGTCATCAGTATTTTTTGCAGGTTGTGAAGGTTTTGAGACAGCTCCCCTGTATTACCTATCATGAGATGTTTCTTATGTGGCACCTTGGTAATGGAACACTTTATTAGAGGCCATCAGTTAAACCAGTTGATATAAGTGGCAGGATAGCTTTTTAAATACTGAAATATTTCAGCTGGTGTCATGACTTTACATGTTTTTTGGATGTCTCATTCTTCATGTGTATAATACTTTTCCCTGTGTTATTTCTCATTATTGCATACAACTTAATTAAAGGGAACCAACCACCCCAAATGACCCCCCAGACTGTTAATATGTGTCCCTACACCAGCACACACATTTGGGGCAATCGTTTTGCTAAAAAAACTGTTTAGTAGAAGCTAGATATAGCAATATGAAGTTTAATAACTTGAGCAGAATGGTGTTACCTAGCTTTGTCCACGTGCAGTGTTCGTGCCTGTGATCCTCCTCTCCCTCTCACTTTCTAAGAGCCTGGCTGCGTCATGAAAGGGGCGGGGCTAAATCGCGCCATGAAAGGGGGCGGGGCTGCGTCACGATTTAGTCCCGCCCTTTCATGACGTGGCCAGACTCTTAGAACTTGAGAGGGGAGGGGGAGAGGAGGATCACAGGCACGAACACTGCACGTGGACAAAGCTAGGTAACACCCATCCGTCTCGATTTATTAAACTTCATAAACATATATCTTAGCTTCTACTAAACAGTTTTTTTAGCAAAAACGATTGCCCCAAATGTGTGTGCTGGGTGTAGGGACACATATTAACAGTCCGGGTGGGTCATTTGGGGTGGTTGGTTCCCTTTAAGGGACATTTATAGTTTGATATATTTGCCTGTGTAGATTGGAAGGGTTGTTATCGACAGCTGGTGAGAACTTCATGACTGATACACCATTACAAATATATTTACTTGTGGTCAATACTAATTTCATATTTTATCTCCCTTTATTTTTCACATTTCAATTCATCATTCATTTATTTACTTATTCTTATCAGCCACAAGCCATTTGAAAAAAATTATATAGCTGTAGACTGAAGACATCAAAACTATGAATTAACACATGTGGAATTATATACTTAACAAAAAAGTGTGAATCAACTGAAAATATGTCTTATATTCTATGTTCTTCAAAGTAGCCACCTTTTGCTTTGATTACTGCGTTGCACACTCTTGGCATTCTCTTGATGAACTTCAAAGCAGTAAAGCACCCCCACACCATCACACCCCCTCCTCCATGCTTCACGATGGGAACCAGGCATGTAGAGTCCATCCGTTCACATTTTCTGCGTCACAAAAACACACGATGGTTGGAACCAAAGATCTCAAATTTGGACTCATCAGACCAAAGCACAGATTTCCACTGGTCTAATGTCCATTCCTTGTGTTCTTTAGCCCAAACAAGTCTCTTCTGCTTGTTGCCTGTCCTTATCAGTGGTTTCCTAGCAGCTATTTTACCATGAAGGCCTGCTGCACAAAGTCTCCTCTTAACAGTTGTTGTATAGATGTGTCTGCTGCTTGAACTCTGTGTGGTATTGAACTGGTCTCTAATCTGAGCTGCGATTTCTGAGGCTGGTGACTCGGGTGAACTTATCCTCCGCAGCAGAGGTGACTCCTGTTCTTCCTGTCCTGGGACGGTCCTCATGTGAGCCAGTTTCTTTGTAGCACTTGATGGTTTTTGTAACTGCACTTGGGGACACTTTCAAAGTTTTCCCAATTTTTCGGACTGACTGACCTTCATTTCTTAAAGTAATAATGGCCACTCATTTTTCTTTACTTAGCTGCTTTTTTCTTGCCATAATACAAATTCTAACAGTCTATTCAGTAGGACTATCAGCTGTGTATCCACCAGACGTCTGCACAACACAACTGATGTTCCCAACCCCATTTATAAGGCAAGAAATCACACTTATTAAACCTGACAGAGCACACCTGTGAAGTGAAAACCATTTCCGGTGACTACCTCTTGAAGCTCAAGAGAATGCCAAGAGTGTGCAAAGCAGTAATCAAAGCAAAAGGTGGCTACTATGAAGAACATAGAATATAAGACATATTTTCAGTTGTTTCACACTTTTTTGTTAAGTATTTAATTCCACATGTGTTAATTCATAGTTTTGATGCCTTCAGTGTGAATCATAGTCATGAAAATACAGAAAACTCTTTGAATGAGAAGGTGTATCCAAACTTTTGGTCTGCACTGTATATATATATATATATATAGTATATTATATATGTAATATTTAAAATATATATAAATTTTATAGCTCTGACATAGAGTCCTCTAGTTGATACCTTTTAATGACTAACTGAAAAGATGGTAATAAATAGCAAGCTTTCGAGACTACTCAGGTCTCTTCATCAGGCTCATAATAACACAAAATCTGAAGAGACATATTTTATACACAACCGGAATAGAATGGAGCAGTAAATAACACAAGTGATGTAAAGCAGAACCATCAGTATGGAAAGGGGAGAAACAGTTCTCACCCTCCACGACGCTCAGATGAAATTCTTGCTGTATTATTATTATTATTTATAAAGCGACATAATATTCCATGGCGCTTTACATGTTAAGAGGGCAGACTAGGACAAGTAACATAGTAACAATACAAGTAACAATGGCTGTGGACAATTCTTACATAAAGATATAATAGGGGAGAAGATTCTGTCCGCAAGGGCTCACAGTCTATGAATGCATATGACCTGCTGCTGCTTTCACCAATTGAGAAGGCCTCCAAGACAACCTGAAAATCTTAGAGAAATTCAGTTTCACCTGGGCACTACCGGTCAACCTAAAGAAAATAACATCATGGTGTTCCACAGGAGAAAGAGAAGATCAGACAAGCACCCTTAATTTGTCCTCAACAACTGCACCCTTACAGGAATGAACAAATATACCTACCTGGACCTGGAGATTCACCGGTCAGGGAGTTTCAAACAAGCCATAGAAACCCTGAAAGACAAGGCCTGCAAAAACCTTCTATGCCATCCAAAGGAAACTCTATCATCTGAAGCCATCAGTGAGGGTCTGGTTAAAAACCTTCGACTCTATCATTGCCCCAATCCTCCTGCATTGCATCAATGTCTGGGGTCCTCACACCTACCCAGACTGAGACTGGTCAAGGTGGGATTCCAACCCAACATAATTATTCCACCTGGAATTCTGTAAGCACCTTCTCAAAGTCCATCGGAGCACCTTCAACAGTGCTTGTCGAGTCGAGCTGGGCAGATTCCCTCTACAGCTTATGGTCCTTAAGAGTGTGCTTTCATTCCAGGCTCACCTACATAGGAGCAATCTAAGCTCCCCTCACCATAAAGCCCTGATACATGTAGATGAAACAGAAAAACCAGGACCCTCGGAACAGCCAATTCAAACCCAACCCGGCCAGAACACCAATCACAACAACCTGACAAAATCCGTAATCAGGAAGATGATAGACGAAGGCCAGGAGAGGTATGTCAGTGACTGGAAGAACAATATCATCATCTCACAGAAACTGACCATGTACCGGAGTCTACAGAGAGACTACAGACTGGCCCCATATCTGGATAAACTCCCAAACCCCAGAGACCGCAAGATCCTGAGCCGATATAGACTCAGTGCCCTCAGTCTGGCCATCGAATCTGGCCGACACAGGCAGAGCTATAAGCCCAGGGAAGAAAGACTGTGCCAACACTGTGACTAGAGGAGGGGAATTTATCTTGCAAAAAAAAAACAAGTCCTTCATATGGCTATTGTGAAGAATAAGAACATTTTTGCTCTTGTAATAGGTGGGGGAAAAAACATAAATGAAAAAAAGAGAAAAACGGAAAATGTCCATGGTGTAAAGAAGTGACCTAATGCTTCTTTCTACACAAGACATTTTTCAAAACCTTTTCAGAAAAAAAACTCCTATGAAGAGCAAAATGGATGACTTGTAGAAATGAATAGGAAGAGTTTTCAAAGAGTTTATTAAATTATTATTTTAAGGAGGATTTTGGAGCAGATCTACTCAAAAATATTACAAAAGCACATTTGAACAAAATCTTAGGATCCTACAACTCTTTGAGATTTTTTTTTATTGAGAGTATCAGTGTATAAGGCCAAACAGAGACAGGAAGCAACACAACTTTATTTACAAAATGTAAGAATTAAAAAGCAAAGTTCATTAGATAATAATAATAATAATAATCATAATGTGGAGAAGGTCTGCTCCAATTATCCATTGACTGGTTCAGCCACTGCTTAGCTTGATTGTTCTGAAACCTAGCAGCAGGCCAGGAAGGAGCAAACTCTTGGAGAATCAGCACAATTGGATTCTATATGCCTGATACAAGATCACACAAAGGTTAGCAAAAAACCTTAAGAACCTTGTGACAAATATCCTATGGTCTGCACTTAGATCTGCACCCGCACCCTCTTTTTCCTCTCTCCCCATCCTCTTCATGTTAATCAGCATTATTATTACGATAATGGTAATGATATTGATCCTTCTTTAAGTCTCATAAATTAGGCTAGGAGAACTCTGGCACTTGAAAGTTTGTATTACATAGAAACAGAAATTTGGAACACTTTCAAGAAACAGACCAACTGTCCCCATGACTATAATGAAGGCAATATAAGGCAATATGGTTTCCATTTGGGTGGCTTTGTTTGTAACTAAAGAAATAGTGCAGCAAGTCTGATGGTGGCTCAGATGCAAGTGTAAACTATACATTATTTAAATTGTTGTCACATTTTTATCTTTACCTTGTATACAAGATCTTCTATATAAAAGAGAAATGAGATCTGACCTGTATAACAGCAATACATTATGCCATTGTTAAAGATAAAAGAAATATGTTCTTTTGGGATCTCTAGTTTGACATCATATTGCTTAGTGTAATACACTTACTTGATCAGATGACTTTTAGCTTTATTTAGGCTTTTATCTGTTACATTCCAATAGTTTCTATGTCAAGTGCTCTAGCAAAGCTGCTTTGTTTCCAGAAATAATAGAGAAATGTCAGTCACTCACAACTGATATTAATACCTTTCCGTCATGCTTGTATGATACAAAGAGAAATGAGTAGATACATGAATTTTGTGATACATTTCTGACTTATTGATTGTAGGGGCAGCACAGTAACAGTGCTCGTGTGATCGCTAGCAGTTCAGTACTGCTGCACTTCTAAGACCTATAATCTAATCATTGTAACCTTTGAAAAAGCAATAAATTGTGCTGTGAACAATGGAGGGGCTTTAATATTATATGAAAGAGTGATGCAAGAAATACAAAAGACATCATGTATTCTGTCTAACTTAAAGGGATGTTCCCATCTCGATAATTATGACATAACTATAATTATAATTATTATTATTATTATTAAATATGCATATAGCGCCATTAGGTTCCATGGCGCTTTACATGTGTAAGGGCAGACGAGGACAAGAACGTAAAATGACGACAAATGAATCATACAGGTACAGTAGGGCAGAGATCCTGTCCACGAGGGCTCACAGTCTATAGGGGATGGGTGGGGAGACAGTAGGAAGGGGAGAGGAGAGGGTGAGGTGGTGCAGCAGATAGGTCTCAGTATACGCTGTAGGCTTGTAGGAAGAGGTGGGTCTTCAGGTTTTTCTTGAAGGTTCCCAGGGTAGAGGAGTGTCTGATGTGGTGGGGAGAGAGTTCTAAAATATGGCGGATGCACGAGAGAAGTCTTGTATGCGGTTGTGTTAGGAGGAAATGCGAGGGGAGAAGAGAAGAAGCTCTTGAGAGGAGCACAGGTTGCGTGAGGGGAGGTATCGGGAGAACAGTTCAGAGATGTAAGGAGAGGACAGGTTATGTATGGCCTTGTATGTCAGGGTTAGGGTTTTCAACCGAGATCTCTGGGAAGTGGGGAGCCAGTGAAGGGCTTGGCAGAGGAGGGAGACGGGAGTAGCAGGGACACAGGTGGATGAGTCAGGCAGCGGAATTGAGGATGGTGTGGAGAGGTGTGAGACAGGTAGCAGGGAGGCCGATGAGCAGGAGGTTGAAATGGGAGATGATGAGGGCGTGGACAAGTGTTTTAGCAGTGTCTTGGTTGAGGAAAGAGTGGATTCAGGTAATGTTTTTGAGCTGGAGTTGGCAGGCGGTGGCGAGGGCTTGGATGTGGGTCTTGAAAGAGAGGGAAGAGTCTAGGATTACCTCGAGGCACTTGGCATAGGGAACAGGTGAGAGTGTGCAGTCGTTGACAGTGACAGATAGGTCGGGAAGGGGGGAAGAGCGATTAGGGGGAAGACGATGAACTCGGTCTTGTCCATGTTGAGATTGAGGAAGCGAGTGGAAAAGAAGGATGAGATGGCGGACAGGCATTGCGGAATTTTGGATAGTATGGAAGAGATGTCGGGGCCAAACAGGTAGAGTTGGGTGTCGTTGGCGTAGAGGTGCAAATAGAGTCTGTGGAGCCTCGTTTAGGAGTCTCAACACAGGACTAGCCAGATCTTCCTCTAGTGAAGGACCTAGCCATGATAACCACCATATTAAGTGACTCCTAAACGAGGCTCCACAGACTCTATTTGCATATTCAAAATTCCCAGGGGCAATGGGCCTAGGAATTCACTGTGTTGAGCGCTTTAGCCGGCTGCCCGCAGTGTTTTCTTGAACTGGTCTCCCTGAGATCAGTGAATACTTTGTTTTGTTGGCGTAGAGGTGGTATTGGAGGCTGTGGGACTCAATGAGTTGGCCTAGATAACTATAAAAGATATTGATACCACTCTTTAATGGCTGTTTTAAAACTTTCCTGTGAAAGGACGGATCTTTGCATAAGCAGCATCCACCCTTTCTAGATACAGGGTCCAGTTCTTGAGTTTTGTATTTTGCCACCTTAATCCTAATTATAATGTGATGATATAACATAGTATGTGTTATAAGGTGTTTATGTTCTATTGTCAGTTTAGTAAGTCCTATGTGAATTAATACTAGGTTACATTTTGACTTGTAGTTAAGATTGTACTATAATATGCTCCAGGATACAGGTGCTAGCGATAAAAAGGAAGGGGTATTGACTGGACCTCTTATTAGGTGGTTATTATGAGTGGTTATTATAATAATTCATTTCATTTAAATACTGCCAACCTATTCCTCAGCACTTTAAAATTAAGCGGGGACATGTGCAGACAATAACAATAAAAGGAGTAACACATAAAGTGACAGTTATATGAGGGGTGAAGGTCCAGCTTGAAAGATATTGATCTATAAGGACATAGGAGAACTCAGTAGGTAGGATATGCTTATACATGTAGGGTCAGGTTCAGCCATCATTATGTTAAATATGGATTTTTTATATTAGGCCACATGCTCTGGTCATCACTTACTTATCTTTAGTGCCGGGCACCGCTGCAGCCCTTATCCCCTTCTCTGGGGTCCACGCTTCTGCTGAGGAATTTCTCTTCACCGCCGCCTGTCAGCACTGGATGCTGACTCCTTCTCAGAAGCCTGCGGTGCACTTCCGATAACAAAGTTCATACAAAGTTCATGCAGCCTTGACAAAAGGAAAAAACAAGCGGCAGCACTCACCGGTATTCCAGATATCCTTTATTATTAAAAGCTACAGCAGTTTCAACAGGTTCACATAGGGTTCGGGGGGAGGATGGGGTGTCCTCTAAACGACGGGCCCTTTCACGCCTCTCACCGGCGCTTCCCCAGTTTAATACACAATGACAGGTGGTATTTACTGTTTTATATCACCACCCATCCACAATGATAGCTCTTTCAAAGCCTATACACCTTCTGATACACAGCTGAGCACATATTAAAACCTTATACAAAAAACGTACCTATTATACACATAAACATCTAATGCATCTATTTATGTTATCAATGCTTTATAAAAATACAGATAAATTGTTCTTATCATTAAAACTCCTTAGAAGCTCTTGACTTTGTTTTGAGTCATAATGCATTTAAATTCCTGGAGCTGTGGTACGTCCAATGTAACGGAACCACGATGGGAACACCGGTAGCGTGCGCACTGGCGAATTTATTTTTGGGGGCTTTTGAGAACAGGTATGTGTATGGGATGAGTTGTCCTTTCTTAAAAAAAGTTAAGTATTACCGTATATACTCAAGTATAAGCCGAGTTTTTCAGCACAAAAATTGTGCTGAAAAATGCCCCCCTCGGCTTATACTTGAGTCAGTATATGGCTGAGTGTGGGGCGGCGGTGTCCGGGGGCTGGAGGAGGCAGGGGGAAGCTGTACAGTGAGCAGCCGGTCACGTGGGGCCACTCATTAGTGCAATGCAATATGCACTGCATCCCCCTGTCCATCAGCGGCAGGGGCAGCGGTGCATATTACATCGCACTGTGTATGCGCCCCCCCCACAGGTTACTGCCCCCCATGCTGCCGCACACCTTAAAATAACAAAGCATTTATTCTCACCCTCCGTCGCTCTGTCACAGCTGCCTCCTTCGGTCCCTGCTTCTTCCTGCTTTCACCGGCTTCTTGTGACCGGCGAAAGCAGGAAGAAGCAGGGACCGGAGGACGCAGCTGTGACAGAGCGACGGAGGGTGAGAATAAATGCTTTGTTATTTTAAGGTGTGCGGCAGCATGGGGGGCAGTAACCTGTGAGGGGGGGTGCATACCACTGCTAAGGGGCCTGTATACCACTGCTAAGGGGCCTGTATATCACTGCTAAGGGGCCTGTATGCCAGTGCTAAGGGGCCTGTATGCCACTGCTAAGGGGCCTGTATGCCACTGCTAAGAGGCCTGTATACCACTGCTAAGCGGCCTGTATACTACTGCTAACGGGCCTGTATACCACTGCTAAGGGGCCTGTATACCACTGCTAAGGGACCTGTATACCACTACTAAGGGGCCTGTATACCACTGCTAAGGGGCCTGTATACCACTGCACAGGGGCCTGTATACCACTGCTGAGGGGCCTGTATACCATTGCTGAGGGGCGCTATATACCAGGGACGGGGGGCTATATAATAGGATGGGGGTCTGCTGCATTTCATACCCTAGGCTTATACGCGAGTCAATAACTTTTCCCAGCTTTTGGGGGCAAAAGTAGGGGGGGTCGGCTTATACACGGGTCGGCTTATACACGAGTATATACGGTACCATCGTTTTGTGGATGATGTTTTTGTTATTTAGGATGGTATGAGAGAAGAATTTGAGGCCTTTGTGTAGCACCTTAATAGTAAGAACAGTATGAACATGTTCTTACTACAATCTCTTATAAGTCTGTATTGATGGAAAAATAAAAAAGTTATGGCTCTTGGAAGAAGGGAAGGAAAAAACGAAAAAAAAAAAAATGGAAAATCGCCTGGAGGTGAAGTGGTTAATACAGCAGAAAATCTTTGCTTTTGAGCTTAAAAATAGCTTTTTTTTAGATACTTTTTTTAGGCTTCACACCAGGATGTCCGAAAACAGCTTTGATGAGTTTCTGTGACGTGTCCAATAATCGATCACCAGGCAGGACACCCAGCTTTGTCGAGCAATAAATGTGGAGGAATGGCTTTTGGTGATCCTGCGGTACGTATACATTTAAATAGAACCACCTGTGAATACGTGTGATCATGTATTTGTTTAAAAAGCAAAATTATTGATTTTCCCTTTCTATTTATCAGATTCCTGGCGACTGGAGAGACTTTATCTTCTCTGCATTTCCAGTTCCAGATTGGTTTGTCGACGCTGTCTGGGATTGTTGAAGAGACCTGCCGTGCCATCTGTGAAGATCTTCAAGAAGAATTCCTCCCTCACCCCACGACTCAACTCTGGCTGGCCAACGCTGTCCGATTCATGGAGATTTGCCAATTTCCGAACTGCTTGGGGCAAAGGACGGCAAACATATTCGGATCCAGAAGCCGGCTGGAAGCGGATCCGAGTATTATAACAACAAAAAATACTTTTCGATAGTACTGATGGCGACTGCGGACGCAGACTGTCGTTTTATTGTTGTGGATGTAGGCTCATTTGGATGTTCAAATGACTCCCAAGCTTTCAAAGACTCGGACATGGGCCAAAAATTGTATGGCAACAATTTTAACTTTCTACCGCCACGACCCCTGCTGAACACTGATGGACCACCAATGCCTTTTGTTGTTGGTGACGAGGCATTTCAAATGTGTGGCAACCTCATCAAGCCCTACTCTAGCCGTGACTTAACTCGGACTAAAAGGATTTTCGATTACAGACTCACACGGGCAAGATGCACAGTGAAGTGTGCATTTGGATTGCTGGCCACGAAATGGCGGATTTTAGGAACTGCCATCAATTTGGAAACTGAAAAAATCGATAAGGTGGTGAAAGCGTGCGTTGTCCTGCACAATTCCGTCCTAGTGAGAGAATGCCACCGCTTTGACCTCGGTGAAGCTATACCAATTGACTTGCAGGAATACCAAGAGCACACCTTGAGGACAACTGTTGAAGTCTGCCAAATGAGGGACAATTTTGCATCTTACTTTGTTTCTGAAAATAGATGTCTTTCCTGGCAGGATGAAATGGTGTAAATATGTTTATCTATTGTTCTGACCATGTATTTGATTGCAAATATGTTACTTAGAATATTTGATAATTGCATGATTCTATTTCCTTACTTGTTGTTGGATTAATAAAGCTTTTAAGGCCAGAAATCCATTTTCCTTAAACTCTCCTAAGTAGTGATATACAGTACATGTGCTTAAATTACCTCTGGGAATACAGTAATGTTTTTTGAGTAAAGTTGGTGCCTGTAGTTTGACATCCCATGTGTTAGCAAAAAGCAATTGTTATGTTTCTGTCAATTATGTAAATTTGTTGGTTTGCTGATTTTTGTATTGTCTTTGTAAATCTAGAGTGTTCAGTTGTTTTATATATTGAACTTACTATAGTTGAACTGAAATGTTCTATCTCTATTGTACTCCTATTCAATTTGGCCACTCTATTGATCCAGGATATGTATCGGACCAAAAATTAAGAGTATGGGAACAAATGTTTTTAATCCAACGTCCTAAATTTGCAATCTCTGGATTTTGGATTTTTTTTTACCTTCCTCTGGATCAAAAGTAGTTTAATGAAGTTGGTTTAAGTTCATTAAACTGTTTAATACACACATATTGAAGTGGAGTGTGGCAAAAGGTGTTGCTTTTAGGACTAACAATAGTCTTGTTCAGAAATCAAGGTACACAAGCCAAAGTATTAATTTCTAAAGTAAATCAACACCGTTAACTTTACCTTTAAGTTTATTAGTTGTTATTTTGGGGCAATAGCTAGTGTAGTGTACACACTACTTGTTGTTTGTGTATGAGCAGACATTTGGTTCATTTCATTACCATTGACTAAGACTGAAATCAGACTGTTTGGTCAACTGTAATGAAAGTAAGTTATCCACACCTTAGTTTCCCCTACCAAAAAAAACCTTAGGATGATTGGATGATTTTGTGGTATTTTAACACCCCTTAAAATGTCAAACAATCGTAAAAAAACAAGTTTACAGGCTACATTGCTGGTTTTGTGTGAATAAAGATTCACCTTTTGGTCTTTTCATTACTAGTGCCCAGTACTGGAAACATACATTTGCCTGGGCAATAGGAATGAAAGGCAATGTCTATGAAAACCTATGTATCACACATAACATCCTTTCTTCAACTTAACAGGCAAGCTAAAGACACAATAAACCACACATTTTTAATGAAAAAATAACAATTTTATTAAATCAATGAGTCAAAACTTGTAAACTTATAAATGGGTGTAGGTGGTGGTGGTGGTCCTGCTGGTGGTGTTTACATTTGGGGAGACTCTATGAACATGGGGGGTGTGAAGAGTGGAAGTTTGGCTTGGAGCCATTACAGAAACACTTACAGGTGATGGCGAAATATAGTTAAATATTGAGTCCTGTATGCTAGGGTCTATTTCAGGCATGGGACTGAAATTTGAAGCCACTAGCGATCTAAACGGTAATGCAGTACACACAACTGTGGGGGAAGAGGATACACTCTGACTACCCAAAAAGCAGGAGGCTGCTGTGCAGAGGTGGCTTGATTGTCTGGTACAGAAAGTTCTTTTTTCTTGGATGCTGGGTTCTTGCAATTCTTTTTACACTTTCCTTTTAATGGCTGCATTGGCGGGCTGGTTTCAGGTAGTGAGTGGTGGGTTGCAGAAGCAATACTCTGCTGTGTACACGTGGTACTACTCCCACCATGCTGATGTGAAGTAATGGTGCGTCCAGCTCCAAGTTGGTGTTTTGGTGTTGTTTTGGAGGAAGTGGTTACTCGTGTCTGTTGTGGTGTCCCTGTGATGTTTGAAGTGTCTAAATCATCAGTACTACTCATCCTCAAGGCTGCATGGTGTTGGTGTTGTGTTGTGCTACTACCGTGGTGCCTCAGCAAGGCCGTAGTCTGCAGCGTGGTGTAGCTTGGCACCACTAGTGTGATGTCCATTGGTGGTAGTGGAGGCAAGGTGGTGGTTGTAGTTAAACTAACTGCTTGGCTTCTATGTACTCTGGCTGAAGTTGTCTGCAGTGATACCGTTGAGGAACCCACCAATGAGTCTGCATCGGGCCTGGTTGTGTTAATTGTAAACTCATCCGTGGCTGGTTGTAATAGCCGGGTTGCTGTGTCTGGTAAAGCTGCTCTGCTGTTGTTGTTGGTGTTGTTGTTGCATTGCCTCTCTGAAAGCACTCTAACAGGCAGTCATGACATGAAGCTGGAAATAAGGTGTTAGATTATCCGTCACTCTCCTCTCCATACATGAAAAAAAATGTTGTGCCTGTTTCTGAAGATCGGCTTCCAGGCGATCAAGGCGTCTGTTCACTTCGCTGAAAAGAGTGTTCATATTAGCGAACCCTTTTTCAACTCATTGACCTCCCTGGAAGTTCAAGCTTAAGTGAATAAACTCGGGCATGACTGACCTATCTCAAGTCCTCTGTCGCTGGCGTGAAGTACCCACAAAACCAACAGCAGAGGCCTGGGATAGGGGATAACCTACAGTGCCGGCTACCTGAAATCCAGCCTGCGATGTCTGACTGGTTGCTCCCTCATTAGTGCTTGACTGTGAAGTGTGTTCGGTGGCGGCTGGAAGTAGATCAGATGGTACGGAGGCCGCTGTGGGTTCGGCAGTGCTGCTCCAAGTGCTGTAGGAAAAAAAAAAAGATACTTTGAGAATGCAGTTTACAACCTTTCTCTAATCTGTGGGCAAAAAATTTGAACATGTTATTTTGTTACAAGGAACTAAAGATAAACAATCTTAAATACAAGTGACCAATGTAATACCAAAAATAGAAGTTTGAAATATAATTTCCAAATAATTTTTTTTTAAAAGCAAAAAAATACAAGTTAGAAGATTAAGCCAAAAAATACTGAAAAACTGAAAAAATTACAAGTGAAAAATGTAATAAAAAAATAAAATAAAAAAAAATTGTAAGAAAATAATTTATGTGTAATAATTGAATCTATCTTGAAAAAAAAGGAAAAAAATAAAAATAAAACAAAAAAAAATGGAGAAAAAATATAATAAAAAATTACAAAGTCCTGTCCTAACTGTTTATAAATAACAAAAATTTGTTTAGAAAATAAAAATACTTACACTCGATGACCAACTGCTGGCCTCAGGAAAGACAGTTGGTGATGATAGATGTACCACCTCAAGCTTGGGGCACAACCACTACGAACTCGCTGCTCCTCTCTCAGATCTTTATTAAACCGATCTTTCATAGAGCGCCACCAAACTCAATCTCTTCACTAAAAAGGCAAAAAAAAAAAATTATTAGAAGACAATAGTTTGACAAGGTAATGTAGTCAAAGACTTTACCTTCTCAACCTTAGCAAAATCTTTTCTCTCATTAGCGATGGCACGTTCCCAGGCAGGCAACATCAATCTGCCCACTTCATCCCAGAGTCATCGAATCACTATTGAGTCCGAATGACGACGGTCACGGGTGTCCCACAATGGAACTCGTCCTTGGATGATCGGAATGAGTCGATCATTGTCAATAAAGGGTTTGCCTCCTGCACATTGTGGAACCTAAGTTCATTGTTGAACCTATGTTCAAAAAACTACAAAAAATTGAAAAATATAACTATCACCTGGAAAGGTTAATATAAGTTGAACCTAACCAAAGACTTACATTGGCTCTTTCGTCATCAAGACCTTGAACACGACGACCCTGGGGAGAATCATTGTCACTCAAGTCCTCCAACTCTCCATCATTGGAAGTGTCCTTAAAATATAACATACAATTAACATTTAAATTTGTCATCAATAAAAGACATAGCCATGGAAAAATGTAAGTTGGATCCTTACCCCTTCAGTATCAATGGCAAACTGTTGAGGGGACACATCTTCACTTTCAGAGGACGTGTTTCAAACAGCAGCAAGGACAGCAGGAGCAGACAACAACAGCAGCAGCAGCTAGAGCACAGCCGGACAACCTTGGCCAGATACCAGATAAAGGAACTGATAGAATGGAGAAAAAAATTATAATAATATGAGTAGTTAAAATTAGGAAGACATAACTAAAACATGCAGATATCGATGGTCATACAGAACTGCACATTGTTACATTTTCAGACTGGGTAGTGTAGTGTGGTAATGCGAGAATGCAAAGTGGAATAGCTAACTGTTTAGGTACCTATTCAAGGAATAAACAATTGATGGTTAAAAGCACAGTTATAAAACTTACTAGTTTGGTATGATAACATGTTGTGTAGCACAGCACACCGGCAGGACAACAAAACAACAGCACCACACAGCAGCAGCAGTGCAAGAAGCCTACGGGAGGAGAGACCACCATCAACGGACAATTTGTGACCAAACACCTACATGGTCATAGACTGGATGAAGGCCCTGAGACAATGGAGAGAAAAACAACACGTGAACAAATTAAAGGGAAGAAATTTCACATTTTACAAGTGTCCAGTGGTACAACAGTGTCAAAGAGAACTGTGCATCTTGACATTGCAACACTGCATCTTTTCAGTGTCACAATGGGAGAAGGCACAGTCCAACATCAAGGAAAAAATACATACACATTGTTCACGTGTACAGTGATACAACAGTGACAACAACAACCAAAAAAATTGATAAACATATAACACAAGCAGTGCATAGTGCTGCACACAAACAATGCAGTGCCTGACGCAGAGTACAGGCTTAAATGACATACAGTGAACAAGCCATGGCTCACACACAAAACCACAATACACATTGCACTTCAGGAGACAGCACAGGCGGCAATGTGGCCAAGGAAACAACAGGACACAATACACTGCATGACACACAGAGTACAGATTGCAATTACCAAGCCAAGAAATACCATTACCTAAAGACACACACTAACGAATGCAGTTGATTACACAAGAGTACAGACGGCAATGACAAAATAAAGTACATAATGTAGTGCCTGACAGAGTACAGGCTGCAATGACATACTAAAGTGAAGCAACCATGGCCTACAGAACGACAGTACACAATGCAGTGGATGACACTCAGTATACAGGCTGCGATGACATGTGTAAGGACACAAAATAAAATGCCTATACAGAACCACATAAGACAATGTATTGAAGAATTACCAAAGTGCAATCACATTAAAAATGATAAAATAAAATTGTTATGAACAACGCTATACAAAGGCTTGCAATTGTAGTGGCTCAATGTTAAAACAAAATTATTTAAAAATAAAAATAAATAAAAAAAATAAAACCTTGTGAACAAAGTGGAAAAATACAATGTGCTCAAAAGCCAGTCGAACTCAATCATTAAAAAAGAAAAAAAAAAGAAAGTAAAATAAACCATATATACTTTACCAGCGTGTAACAAAGAACATTCTGACAATCCAGCCGGTCGAGATCCAGCAGGTCGAGATCCAGTGTGTTGTCCATGCTATCGCCAAAAGCAAATTTTATATAGCTTGGATTTGGGGGCTGGGATATGGGCAGGCAATGGGTAGTGACTGAAAATTTCTTCCTGGGCATGCGCGAAGACTTGTACGCATGTGCATCAAATGCAGCCATCTGCAAGCCGTTGCGTACGAATGCGTACCCATAGAGACCAATGCATTGGTTATACACAAGCGTATGCATGCGGAGGCTTGCATATTTTTAAACCCTCAAAAAATGCAACATGTCGCGTTAGCCGGGCTCAGAAATTCCACGCAAGGGAACGCATAAGCAGACATACTGACGTCACAGCATGTCCCTGCGTACGAATGCACATACCATATTAAAGATAGGGTAACAATACGCTTGGGGATTTACAAAAAGTATCCGCAACATACGCTGCGCTGGCAAACGCTAACGTGAAGCCCGCCTTAGAGATTCAGCAGATTAAGCGGGCGCTTTAGTTATGAATAGGCAGGAGAAGCAGGATTTAAGAAACCTTTTCTTTAATTGATCAGCTGGTCAATGTTCACTTCCTGACAACGCGTTTCGGCGGATAAGTCAAACTTCATCAGGTGATGACCAGTGATTACACAAGGGGGTATATAAAGGCAAAGTAGATGAAATCATATTTGCTAATTAACCACTTCACCATCATGGTGTACCCTTGGGCTCCATAGGTTTACACAGTCTTTAGAAGAAAAGAGAACATTTATTTTACCGTATATACTCGCGTATAAGCCGAGTTTTTCAGCCCAAAAATTGGGCTGAAAAGTCCCCCCCTCGGCTTATACGCGAGTCACTGTATACTGTATACACTGTATACAATGTATACAGTATACAGGCCTGCCCCCATCAGTATACAGGCCCCCCCTTGCAGCACAAGCCTGTAAAGGAAGAGATTAGTATACTTATCACTGTCACGCTGCCGCTGTCCCGCCGCCGTCATCGCGCTCCTCCGTCTTCATCCGGCTTCCTCCGGTCGGCGCAGGCAATGACGTCATTGTCTGCGCGCCAGAGGAGGAAGCCGGAAGAAGACGGAAGACGCTGGATGAAGACGGAGGAGCGCGATGACGGCGGCGGGACAGCGGCAGCGGGACAGTGATAAGTATACTAATCTCTTCCTTTACAGGTTTGTGCACCAAGTGGGGGCCCTGTATACTGATGGGGGGGGCTGTATACACCTCTGGGGCTGCTGTATACTACCTCTGGGGCTGCTGTATACTACCTCTGGGGCTGCTGTATACACCACTGGGGCTGCTGTATACTACCACTGGGGCTTCTGTATACTACCACTGGGGCTGCTGTATACTACCTCTGGGGCTGCTGTATACTACCACTGGGGCTGCTGTATACTACAACTGGGGCTGTATATACCTCTGGGGCTGCTGTATACTACCTCTGGGGCTGCTGTATACTACCTCTGGGGCTGCTGTATACTACCTCTGGGGCTGCTGTATACTACCACTGGGGCTGCTGTATACTACCACTGGGGCTGCTGTATACTACCACTGGGGCTGTATATACCTCTGGGGCTGCTGTATACTACCTCTGGGGCTGCTGTATACTACCTCTGGGGCTGCTGCATACTACCACTGGGGCTGTATATACCTCTGGGGCTGCTGTATACTACCTCTGGGGCTGCTGTATACTACCACTGGGGCTGTATATACCTCTGGGGCTGCTGTATACTACCTCTGGGGCTGCTGTATACTACCACTGGGGCTGCTGTATATACCTCTGGAACTGCTGTATACTAACCACTGGGGCTGCTGCTGTATATACCACTGGGGCTGCTGTATATACCTCTGGGGCTGCTGTATACCACACTGCTGGGGGCTGTATAACTGTGCTGGGGTCCACCCTCGGCTTATACACGAGTCAATAGGTTTTCCCAGGTTTTGGGGGCAAAAGTAGGGGGGTCGGCTTATACACGGTCGGCTTATACACGAATATATACGGTAATTTACTAAATTCATGAAATCCAAAAAATACTCAAAAATTATCAAAAATAATAATTTATTGAAAAACAGTTTTTTTTTAATGAAAGGAAAGGTGATAAATAATGGTAACAAGTGTAACGGGTACGTCTGAACTGCGAACCCAGAATATCCACTGCACCCTAGAATCCTATGTACTCCTCTCCCTCTGTGTTAACGGGTACATCTGAACTGCGAACCCAGAATATCCACTGCACCCTAGAATCCTATGTACTCCTCTCCCTCTGTGTTAACGGGTACGTCTGAACTGCGAACCCAGAATATCCACTGCACCCTAGAATCCTATGTACTTCTCTTCCTCTGTGTTAACGGGTACGTCTGAACTGCGAACCCAGAATATCCACTGCACCCTAGAATCCTATGTACTCCTCTCCCTCTGTGTTAACGGGTACGTCTGAACTGTGAACCTAGAATATCCACTGCACCCTAGAATCCTATGTACTCCTCTCCCTCTGTGTTAACTGGTACGCTGCTGTTATTTCCCTGATTACAATTCCATGCATCGTACTTCAAATTTAGGTTTTGTATATTGATAAGTCTTGTGCTTCTTACACCTATAATTCTCCTTCTTTTTGTGCAGCTTTGATGCTAGTCAAATGTTCTCTTAACTGCATTGTGTTAATTACTCCCTGCTGTGAGCTGTCCTTCTGCTCCCTCCTCCCTTTTCTCACCTGGACTCATTTTTTGGTCATTTGAATGGTATAAGTTGAATGGAGCAGGTTAGACATGACATTATTAAAGTGTGACATTTTAAGTGTCACTTAAGAAATATGCCAGAAACAACACAGAAGTAACCAGAAGGTACTGTCTTTTTTACTTTACTTTTCAATTTAATTTTTTTTTCTTTATTATTGTTTTTTTTTAATTTTTTTTTTCCCTTTCCCATGTCCTTTACTTCAATGTCTGTTTTCAATGTCTTCAATACTTAAAATAACAGTGGTATGTGCAACTGCACGGTCCTCCACTCTTCTCTGCAGTCCATGTGGTGCGACTGGAAGACAATGACATAGAGGGACACTCAAACACTGTGTATAACTCCACGCACTACTAATCTTTACCATGTCTTGTATTTCACTGTTTGTTTTCTTATGTGCTCTCGCCACCAATTTTTATCACCCCATCCCCCCTCCATCACCACTCATTCACATCAGCCCCTCTCCCCTGCCCTACTCTATGTACAGCTCCCATGCTATCTTCAGTTTACTGAAGACTCTCAGCCCATCATATTCCAAAGTTTGTCATAATAAATCATGTCCTAATTCCAAAAACTATCTGCTCTTTCTCTTTTTACTGCTGCTCCTCTCAGGTGATATCTCTCCCAACCCTGGTCCACCCCCTGCTAACTTCAACCCCTCTCCCACCTCACACAGAAACCTCACTAACCTTATTAATATCACCTGCACAACTTCATCTCCCTCTTTTAATTGCGCTCTCTGGAATCCACGGTCTGTATGCAACAAACTTCCCTTCATTCACAACTACTTTCTCACTAACTCTCTCAACCTCCTGGCTCTAACTGAAACCTGGATCCAGGATTCAGACACTGCTTCCCCTGCTGCTATTTCTTACGGCGGCTTACACTTCTCTCACTCCCTAGACCTGGGAACAGACGTGGCGGTGGAGTTGGCATCCTCCTGTCCCCACAATGTACTTTCCAGGTCATTTTTCCAGCCCCATCACTCTCATTCCCTTCTTTTGAGGTCCATACCATTAGGCTATTCCATATCCTCCCCCTCAAAGTAGCAGTGGTATACCGCCCCCCAGGGTCACCCACCCAGTTCCTCGACCATTTCTCCACTTGGCTCCCGCATTTCATGTCCTCAGATTTACCAACCCTTATTCTGGGAGACTTTAACATTCCCATAAACAGCCCCATCTCCCCATCTGCATCCCAGCTCCTATCTCTAACTACCTCTCTTGGCCTATCACAGCTCTCAACCTCTAAGACACACGAAAACGGTAACACCCTTGACCTTGTCTTTTCCCGGCTCTGCTCATCCTCCCCCTTGGATAACTCAACTCTACTCTCTGACCACAACATTCTTTCCTTCTCACTCACTAACCCTCGGCCATCACAGCCCAATCCTACCTATCACACATCCCGAAATCTACAGGCCATTAACCCTCAAGCACTCACATACGTCCTCATCTCATCTCTGTCCCCAATCTCCTCAATCTCCTGTCCAGATCAGGCAGTAAATCACTACAATGACTCTCTCAGATGCTCCCTGGACCAAGTAGCGCCCCTCACCCGCAGAACCTCCAAACAGAGAACAAAACAGCCCTGGCTCACACCACAAAGTCGATTCCTCCAGCGATGCTCTAGGAGTGCTGAACGTCTATGGAGGAAAACTCGCTCACCAGGAGACTTTATCCACTATAAATTCATGCTAAAAACCTACAACTCTGCCCTTCACCTCACCAAACAGACCTACTTCACCATCCTGGTCTCCTCACTATCCAACAATCCAAAAAAACTCTTTGACACCTTTCACTCTCCCCTCAGTCCTAAAGTGCAGGCCACCATCACTGACCTCTGTGCTGATGACCTGGCTTCCTACTTCATGGAGAAAATAGACAACATCCGCCAGGAAATCAGCTCTCAGCCTCCAAGCGCTGCCACCCCTATTCTTCCCCACATCTCCTCCAGTTCACTCTCCACATTTGACCCAGTCACAGAAGAAGAAGTCTCCAGGCTCCTTTCTTCCTCTCGTCCCACCACATGCACTACTGACCCCATTCCCTCACACCTGCTCCAGTCCCTCTCTCCAGTCGTCAACACTCATCGAACCAAAATCTTCAATCTCTCCCTCTCTTCTGGCATTTTCCCCTCCTCCTTCAAACACTCGATCATTACTCCATTATTAAAGAAAACCACTCTCGACTCAACCTGCATAAATAACTACAGACCAGTCTCCAATCTCCCCTTCATCTCTAAACTCTTGGAGCGCCTGGTCTATTCCCGCCTCACCCGTTACCTCTCCGCTCACTCTCTTCTAGATCCATTACAGTCTGGTTTCCGCCCCCTTCACTCTACAGAAACTGCCCTCATCAAAGTGACCAATGACCTTATACAAGCTGGTATTAAGCCCGAGATTCTTAATGTCAGGCCACGTTTGACCCGGCCACTAAGAATCTCCAATAAAGGGTTAAAAAAACACAATATAGGGAAAAATTTTTATTAGAAATAAAAAAAAAAGCCATTAGGGACTCCATCTTTAATTAAAAAAAATCCTCTTCCGACGTAGTCCAAAACGCGATGTCCTCTCTGCTACATCCCTGTGCATAGATGTCTATGCACAGGGAATGAGCAGACTGAGAACAATCTCAGCACTGCTACATCATCTCTGTGAGCAGGCGGGCTCTAGGACCCTGGAGCTGCGGCAGCCTGCACAGAGCAGACAGCTGGACTCGGCTCACAAAGTAACAGCAGTTTCCCTGCTATTACTTGCACAGTAATCAGACCAATGCAAGTCAATGGCAATCCTAGTTTTGTCAGAGTCTCTGACAAAACTAGGATTGATATTGATTTGCATTGGACTCGTTGCTGTGCGAGTAATCGCTGGGAAACTCGCAGAGTACCGAGTCCTGCGAGTCCCTTACTACTCGCCGAGTAACGAGTCCTAGCGAGTAGACTCGCCCATCCCTAGTTGATACATTTCTTGAATGGTGAGGCCCATATATTGTTGGCCGCATGTACATTCCAAGACATGGATGACATAAGATAAATGGCAGTTCAATCTAAATTTTATTGGAAATGCTTTCCCTGTGACTTTGGAGGTAAATGTGGTGGCACCATTGTATATTGCATTACAGCATAGACACTTTGCAGTATCACATCTGAAACATCCCACAGTTAGTGTTCCTAGGAGTTAGCTGGTTGATGTAGAGAGATGTTAGACTAAGAGCCACTAAATTCTTGAGTGACCGATTTCTTCTACAAATAATATCCGGTTTGTTTGGAAGATGTTTTGCCAGGATTGGGTCATTTTTAAGGATGAACCAATGTTTAGTCATTCGTTTTATCAAAGTATTGGTGGATTGATTATATGTAGTAATAAGATTCAATTCCGCTCTTTTACTCTCTTTTGTTTTTTCAGATTTCTTAGTTTCCATTTTGGCTAGGCATGTTTCCTGGGTTTCTTTTTTAACCTTGTTGAAGGCATTAGTCAAGAGATTTTTCGGGTATCCTTCCTGCCGAAACCTTTCTCTAAGAACTTCAGACTCCTTTTTGAAGTCAGCATCCTGACTGCAATATTTTCTAATGCGCCAATATTGCCTATAGGGTACATTGGAAATCCATCTGGGTAAATGACCACCGTTGAAGGAAAGGTGACTATAAACATTAGACGCTCTTAAAGTGGTGGACATCAATACCTTATCACCCTCTCCTTTGTGGATGAACAAATCCAGAAACTGTATACCCATTTCAGAAACAGTGGTAGTAAAGCTTAAGCCCATGAGTTATGATTTAGATCTTCAATGAAGTTTAGAAGTTGTTGTCACAGGTGTGTCAGGAGGCACGGATGAGTCTGTAGAGGTCACTCACAGAAAGTCCCAGCGTTTGGCCAGACAGTCCACATCCTAAAGGAAAAGTGTCTGTCGCTTTAAGAGGCATTTTCCTTTTAGTTAAAGCTGGAGGTCACTAGAACCCAGCTGATTCCTTACCTTGGAGCTGCCTATATATTTTCCTTGACTCCCAGGATGCACTGCTGGTGATAGCCTCAGGTGTTCCTGATTGATTCTTGGATGAAAGCAGTGTTTCTTGGAGCCTGCTGGTTTTCACCTTGGACCTGATAAAGCTAAGTGTATCTCTTCCCCACTTTGTATGTTTCCCTTGTATGTTTTCTAGTTGCTAGCCGGGTTGACTAGTGTTCACCCGCTCTGAGCCCTGTGCAGTGGTAGTCCAGGGACAGTCAGAAAAGAGGTATCCTGGCGGCGACAGTTGCGGAAACTGTATAGGGATGTTAGGGGAGCCAGGTGTCAGTGCTAGTTGTTCTAGAGGTCACCATCCTCCCATTGATCAACTGATCCATTAAAGAAAAGGTTTCATAAATCCTGCTTCTCCTGCCTATGCATAACTAAAGCGCCCGCTTAATCTGCTGAATCTCTTATTCCTTCTCTAAATTCTTTGAAATTGGCAAACATGTTCGGAAAACGTTTGCATATCTGTAATCATGTTCATTGTATGGTAAAACCGACATGTCAGTATGATGTCTCGTGTCGGTACGGGTTTGTAAATACCATACATGTATACTTTTACTTTTATCCCTAAGTGGTAAAAAAATTCAGAAGTTTATTTAAAAAAAGAAAAACTTGTGCTTTTCGCATCATTTTCCGAGACCCATAGCGTTCCAATTTTTTAATAAGTGGTTGGTGTCACTGAACAGGACTGGTGGTGTGTAACAATGGGCCAAATCTCATAGCAGCGCTGTGCCAACAGTGGATAAGTACACAACTGTAAAGCCAGGGGACAGTTTTTCAAGATGAGGAGGAACCATTTTCATAGCAGAGTGTCACAAAAAGCAGCTCACAGGCATCATTGAAGCATGGCTGGGGGGATTCAGTGAACACAGATAATACACCTCCCACCAAGGGTAGCTTTGCGTTGCCTCTGAGCAGCCTGGTACACATGAGTGAATACATGCTTCAGGGACTGCCAAATGGCCGCTGAGTTTTCCAGACGTTTTCCAGTGATGATTATTTAGTAGCCACTCTGCTGGATTCCTGCTACATGGACAACATGCCTTCCTTACTTCTATCACTCGAGTGTAATTGTGCCCCCTCTTTATTGTGGCCACAGTACCATCAACAGACAAAATGGAAACTGAGTCCTATTCCATTATTCCAAGCTGTAGTATTCAGGCATACCTGATTTGAACAATTTTTAAAAAATATTTCTTGGCTGTGGGGGGTTAACTATGAAAACAGCCTCAAAAGGGGCCTTTTTATTAAATTTTATTAAAATTGTTACTCTGTGGGGGAAGTTTTCCAAGCCTCACAGTGTATTGCCAACTCAATCCCGAATTTAATTACCAGCAATTTAACTCCACCTACTATAATGTATGCTACTGGAGCTGAAATTTAGGCTCTGTAGGTGGACCTGTGCAAACAGCCAATCTTGGTTGTGTGAGTCAACTGTCAATACATGCTCTGTAAGGGCCTTTATGAAAATCGGCAGTCTTTGGGAGAACTCTGCCAATATAGCCTGTGAAAACAGGTTTTGTAGGGGACTTTTATTAAAATTGTTGATCTGTGGGGAAAATAAATCTCCAAAATAAATCTCTGTAGAGCTACTCTTAACATTTGTAGTTTATTAATTTACTTGCTATGTAACCATAATTGTTAGGCTAAGTTCACACGCTGCGTAATTCACCATATACGCAGCGCTGTTTAGCATTTGTGTACATGCAGTGAAACGCAGCGCTGGAATGCATCCCATCAAAAACAATGGCTTTTGCTGAAATGCGTTCACACGTTCTGTCTTTTTGCAGACGGGCTTTCACTGCAAAGTGCGTCCGCAAAAAGAATGAACATGTCAATTCTTTGCGCATTTTGACATGTGCTTCTCTTATAGCCGACATTATAAACTGGGCTCGGGAAAAGCACAGGTCAAAATGCATAGTGTGTGAATGCAGATGCGCTTTCTGTGCGCAAAGCTATTATGCAGCGTGTGAATGTAGCCTAATGGTGACAGAAGACCTTTAAGTCATTTCCCAATTGTTTGCAGGGCAATTGTTCTGCTCTTACCACCATTTTTTTTGTTTTTGCAGCCCCATTGGCCCTCAATATGACCATAGTACAGCCATTTTTCAACACTGAAGTTTGGGTCTCCATTGACTTATTTCGGGTCCTGGATCGACTTCAGGTCAAGTCCATTTCCCACATCGAACTTTTTTTTTTTTAAGTCTAGTGAACCCGGTGAACCCAAACATCCATGAATCTACTCTTAATTACGCATAGTTTTTCCCTCTTTCTGTTCTTCCAAAGTTGATATTCGCACTTGGTTAGGGCTGCATCCCTTGTTCTTGGACACTTAGAGCCGTGTCCAGTGAGCTAGTTACAAAAGTTTCCTTTTCAACCTTGGTTATTACCTGTCCATTATTTTCACATTTATAAGGAATCAGGAACACTAGAGATGTTTGGTATCCACTTATTTCTCTATTGAAATAACTATGAATGTTAATGAGAGGTCAGAATCTGATAACTAATAGACAAGTAAACTCCAGAGAACAGAGAGGTATTGTCATAACAACCAGTCAGATCATCCTGCTTTAGAAATACGACAGCTAGTGCCTAATTGATAAGGTTCATGTGGGCAACGTTTCGTTAATGGCCCCAATATACCCTATATATGCTTCAATGTTTTTCATGCATGAATATCATAATAATTAAAAGTAAGATAATTAATGATGATGATATTTATTTCTATAGATGTATTCTCAAGTTTGCAAGTTATCACATAGGGAATAACTTCCTGATTGTTGGGTGTCTGACCAATCAAACCTCATCAATTCTGAGAACTTGAGCTCTGAAGAGCCCTATATAAATTGGTGGTCAGTCATGCACACAGCCATTCCCTTTAATTTGATTGGTGTGCTGAACACAAGCCAAGGGGAATGCTTTATCTCTATCAAACCCATTAGGAATAAAGGGAGTGACAGTGGATAGGATATAACTTCCAAACTTGAGAATATCACTTTAATAGCCCCAAATCACTGCAGTAATAAATACGTACACTTTAACTACTATAATTTTAAGGCTGATTGTACACTCCCATTCTAAACAGTCCATGCTTGGATTAAAACACCAGGCAGACCACTATGCCTCTTGACCTCAACTAACTGACTTAAGACCCAGTTACACACACAGATAATTATGCAGAGATTGTTCGCAGATCTCTGGTTGCAGTGAAATCATGGACACATTGTTCCATTTTGTGGCCGTGTACAAATGTAACAATGCGTCCATGATTTCACTGCAACCAGAGATCTGCCAACAATCTCTGCATAATTATCTGTGTGTGTAACTGGGTCTTTATACACATATATTAGCTCAGGTCAGTTGACACAGTATTTGGACCAGTTATGGCGGGTTTACACGTCGCGATATCGCAGTACAATTTCAATCAAAAGTCACGTGGTTCGCTCGCTGGACCCGATATCGTTCCTGCGTTGTATGGTGTGAACGTCCAATGCGATGCAGGAACGATGTCAATGCGATATCGGGGATCGAATGAGCGTGCTATTCAATGCCCCGATATTGCATAGCGATTGAAGCCGGATCGTGCTGTGTAAACGCCCAATTACGATGCGATTTGATACGTCACCCATTCACTCCCATGTTAACTATGCGATCCTGGATTGGGAGGTGGAGACATCGCACGGACGTTGTATTTCGATATCGCAGCGTGTAACCAGTCAATGCGATGCGGGTGAAACGTGCACTAATTGCGCGCTCCCGCGCCATTGAGTTGCGATATCGAAACGATATCGTGGCGTGTAAACCCACCATTATTCTGATCTAAACACAGAGCTTGGTTCATGGTCATGTGAAATCTGCATAAAAGCTCATGTAGAGCATCTGTTTAATGATACTAAATGTGCCGTTACACACAAAGATATATCGCTTGCAACTCACTGGTTGCAGTGAAGTCATGAACACATTGTTCCATTTTGTTGCCATGTACAAAATGGAACAATGTGTCCATGATTTCACTGCAACCAGTGAGTTGCAAGCAATATAATCTCTGTGTGTAATGGTACCTTAAGAAGAGTGAGACGGTATTTGATATTAAGCCTGAAGGCAAACTGCCGTGCATCAAACACGGAGCGTGTTTGATGCACGACAGTGATGCTAGTGTAATGCGTGTTTGTGGGTGTGTGTGGTATGAGTGTGGTGAGTGTGCCTTCATGTATTGATGTGAGTGTGCTTCGAGTGTGAGTGCATGTGTGGTGTGTGTTTGCGATGCTGTCCGTGGTCCTGAAGGACCGCGGTCACCATTTGTTGGGGAATTCAAAATTGAAGCAGTCAGCTAAGGCAAACTTTTGTTCTGATTACTTAGCTGTTCAGGATCCTGAACAGCGTACATTAACGCTGTTCACTGACAGGAGCCGCAGGAGTTTAGAAATGAAACTACAAAGCCGACAATTACCGGCTTTGCAGATTTATAGGGATAAAACACACATTTGCCCATTTATGACCTCAGCATGTGTCCAGGAGCTTGGACAGTCTCAGGACACATGTTAACATGAGTGTTAAAGCACATTATAATAATCATCTTGCACCGCTGTCACAGCAGAGCAGGATGATTATTACTGTACGCGCATGGTGGGACATTCAAACTCGCCGGCTTTTGACAGCCAGCGAGTTTGAAGCGATTTGCGCAGCACACTCGTGCGAATATCGCAGCTTGTGCTCTATGGGGGCGTTATTTTCTCGTCCCCATAGACTTGCATTGCGCTCATGCACGTCAGAATCGCATTCAGTTGCAGCATGCTGCGACTGCATTCTCTTCTGACTCACAATGCAAGTGCGGGGGACTCACACCAGTGTGCCCTGTCTGATAGGGCAACACTGGTCCGAGTGCAATGCGAGTTGCACTCGTGCGAGTCCCTTGCCCAGTGTGCCTTCTGCCTAAACCATCACTCCAACTTTTTTTTTTTATTGGACCACCGAAGTTTTGCTTTAAATTTAAGTCCCCTGACCCCTTTTTCATACTCACCTTATAGCGGCTTCACCTTTTGCCAGAGGTGATCCAGTTGGTCTGCAGAGATTTGTGACCTGCCAACACCTCTAGTATTTTATGGAATCCACAAGAGGTTTTATTTCAAAACATCTCTATGAGAACCTCATTCCGGCCTTGTTCTGGCTTTCATAGGATTGTATTGAGCTGTTGTGCCGTAACTTCTGAATTCCAGATAGTCCGATGTTTTGGGCGCTGCAGGACTGAAGCAGCGTAGGTAGGAGGTAAAGATGCTGGAAGGTTAGGTCAAGTATGACTATGGCCAGGGGACTTGCATATAAAGTGCCTCTCCTGTGCAGGAAAAAACCTCTGCTGGAAAGATGTTTTAAATGAGACATTATAAACTGCTATTCACAAAGTGCGGTTGTGCTCTGTGTTATATTGCAATATAAATCATTGTAGAACAGTATTCGTTTATTTTTACATATGAATTTGTACCTTTTTAATATTTTCAACTACACATTTGTTTCTTTGTATATGAATTTAGAATAACTAAGTAAATGCAAGTAAACCATATATATGCTCTAATTTTCACATTCATACCACTTTTTCTATCAGGTTTGGCACAGTTCATGCCTTTTAAATACTTGAATTTAGTTTGAATTTTTTGCTTTTGAAATGCACTTCTACATCATTAAGCAGAACAGCATGTAGATAAATGATCCAAATATAGCAGATCCTCTCTGGAAGACATGTAATGAGCAGGGAGTGGTACATTTTACAATTAGAAATGTAAACCAGACTCTTGAGATTCACAGATGTCCATCAATCTGGATATCCTCCATTGAGCTCTTTGAAAGCATATGGCTATTGTGTGTTGCATCAAAACCGGCTCACAGTGCCAGTCCAGTGTTAATATCAATGCTTCTTACTAAATATATAACAATAATAAATGATAAAATCTGTGTAGAAATGACTTAAATTGACCCTGCTACTGAAGTGACTATTTTAACATCTTGTAGAATGTGAGCCCTTGCAGGCATGGTCCTCTCTCCCCCTATGCCTGTGTGTGCCTTGCAGTGTTCTTAATCATTGTACTTGCCTATGGCTGGGGTCACATTTGATAGCGCAATTGCGTTCCCACACATTTTTTATGAAAAATGTGTGGAGGGAACCGCATTGTGATAACCTGATTGCTCCGGATGTGTAATCCAGAGAAATCCGGTTACCGTACAGTTTGCTCATCCCTGCTGCCACAGGGATGAGCAAACTGTTAACACTGTAATATAAGCTTTAATGTCAAAAATAATTGTGCCCATCATGTCTCTAGGGGGTGCCCACCCCCCCTAGAGACATACTACCTACTCAGGTGGGCATGTTATGGGTTAATATTGCTTGTACAGTAATCCGGCTCCTGGGGGCTCTGTACAATTTTATGAATGAAGCCGTGGCTCCACTGTCAGCTGTGCACATACTTCACGTAATGTACGTATAGTATGTGCGCTGTCCGAGGTTCTGTAGGCTTTTACAGTAGATCTATGGGCAGCACAGCGCTATATATCTACTGTAAAAGCCTACAGGACCTCGGACAGCGGCACAAACTATACGTACATTACGTATAGTATGCGCACCCCTGTCAGAGGAGCAGGCGGCTTCATTGATTAAATTGTACTGAGCCAACAGGAGTCGGCTTACTGTACAAGCAATATTAACCCATAACGTGGCCACCTGAGTAGGTAGCATGTCTCTAGGGGGGTGGGCACCCCCTAGAGACATGATGGGTACAATTATTATTGACATTAAAGCTTTTATTACAGTGTTAACAGTTTGCTCATCCCTGTGGCAGCAGGGATGAGCAAACTGTACGGTAACCAGATTGCTCTGGATTACACATCCTGAGCAATGCCGTTACCGCATTGCGGGGCTTAGAACCGATCCGAAAACTGCAGCCTGCATGATTTTTCATGCAGGCTGCAGAGCCAGGTGCGGTAACCGGATTGCATGTAATGCAATCCGGTTTTTATAATGGGCTCCTATGAGGAGCGTTTCCTGATGCGGTTTTGAGCTTTTTGAAAGCTCAAAACCGGATCAGGATTTAACAAAAAAAAGCAAGCGTGACCCTAGTCTATGTGTGCCATTTCCTGCCCCCCTGTCTCCATCCTGCCCCCCGTCTCCATCCTATTCCCCTGACTCCATCCTGCCCCGCTCGCTCCATCCTGCCCTGCTCGCTTCATCCTGCCCCCGCTCCTTTCTGCCCCTGCTGATTAGTCTCGCCTGGCGACTAAACACTGACACCGCCACACAACACTGATCCCGCTGCAGACTGACACTGCCGCACACCGACACTGCCGCACACCGACACTGCCGCAGAGTGACACTGTCGCACACTGACACCGCCGCACACCGACACTGCTGAACACCTATGCCACCACACACCAACACTGCCGCACAACACTTACACCGCCACACACCGCAGACACCGCTTCACACCGACATCGCTTCACACTGATACTGCTGCACACCGGGACTGCTGGCTCTATCCTGCCTCGCTCACTCCATCCTGTCCTGCTCCATTCTGCCCTCGCTGATTAGTCTCACCCGGCGCCTGAACAACGACACCATCGCTCACCGACACCACCGCACACCGACACCACCACACACCGTCACCGCCGCACATCACTGATACTTCTGTAGACCGACACTGCTGTACACTAACACTGCTGTACACCGACACCACCACACACTGACACCGCCGCACACACTGATAGCGCCACACACCTACACTGCCGCACAACACTGACACTGCTGTACACCGACACTGATGTACACCGACACTGATGTACACTGACACTGCTGCACACCGACACTGCTGCACACCGACACTGCTGCACACCGACACTGCTGCACACTAACACTGCTGCACACCGACACCGCTGCATACAGACATTGCTGAACAGCGACACTGCTGTACACTGACACCGCTGTAGGTATCTATTATATAATTGCCTAATCGTGCCTGTCCAGAAAATCGCGCGCCAGCTGCTGCAACCGATGAGAAAAGCATATGAAAAACAGCTGCACGCATTCAAAACTTGCGCCAAGCTGAAACCTGGCGACGGTGACATATCGGCGTTGCTATCGCCAGGATACATGCGTCCGTCCGTGTCTATAATCGGGAGATTCGACAGCACCTGCAGCTCATCTACTGCTGCACAGAGTTCCGCGGTGAGCCAGCCGGGAGATGACCGGGGTCAGCTTGCAGCGGTAGTACCCCGACCGCCATATTGAAACACCCACATTATGGGTATTCCTACAGTCATATGAAAAAGTTTGAGCACCCCTCTTAATTTTTTTTTTTGTTTAAAATTGTTTTTTGCAACAGCTATTTCAGTGTGATATATGTAATAACTGATGGACACAGTAATATTTCAGTATTGAAATGAGGTTTATTGTACTAACCGAAAATGTGAAATATGCATTATTTCAAAAGTTGACAGGTGCAAAAGTATGGGCACCTCAACAGAAAAGTGACATTAATATTTAGTAGATCCACCTTTTGCAAAAATAACAGCCTCTAGTCGCTTCCTCTAGCTGTTAATGAGTTCCAGGATCCTGGATGAAGGTATTTTTGACCATTCCTCTTTACAAAACAATTCCAGTTCAGTTAAGTTTGATGGTCGCAGAGCATGGACAGCCAGCTTCAAAACATCCCACAGATGTTCAATGATATTCAAGTCTGGGGACTGGGATGCTCATTCCAGAACATTGTAATTGTTCCTCTGCATGAATGCCTGAATAGATTTGGAGCGGTGTTTTGAATCATTGTCTTGCTGAAATATCCATCCCCGGTGTAACTTCAACTTTGACACTGATTCTTGAACATTATTCTCAAGAATCTGCTGATACTGAGTGGAATCCATGCGACCCTCAACTTTAACAAGGTTCCCGGTGCCGTCATTGGCCACACAGCCCCAAAGCATGATGGACCCTCCCCCAAATTTGACAGTGGGTAGCAAGTGTTTTTCTTAGAATGCTGTGTTTTTATTTCGCCATGCATAACGCCTTGTTGTATGACCAAACAAATCAATCTTTGTTTCATCTGTCCACAGGACCTTCTTCCAAAATGAAACTGGCTTGTCCAAATGTGCTTTTGCATACCTCAGGCGACTCTGTTTGTGGCGTGCATGCAGAAACGGCTTCTTTTGCATCACTCTCCCATACAGCTTCTCCTTGTGCAGTGTGCGCTTTATTGTTGACCGATGCACAGTGACACCATCTGCAGCAAGATGATGCTGCAGGTCTTTGAAGGTGGTCTGTGTATTGTTCTTGACTGTTCTCACCATTCTTCTTCTCTGCCTTTCTGATATTTTTGTTGGCCTGCCACTTCTGGCCTTTACAAGAACTGTCCCTGTGGTCTTCCACTTTTCTTACTATCAGGTATTTTGGACGAAGTACCTTAATGTCCGCGCTGCTGCCAGAGAGGAACATACACCAACGACACTGGGACGTCTGAGTACTGGTAGTAGAGGTTTATTAAATAAATAAACCTCTACTACCAGTACTCAGACGTCCCAGTGTCGTTGGTGTATGTTCCTCTCTGGCAGCAGCGCGGACATTAAGGTACTTCGTCCAAAATACCTGATCACAGCACCACACCTCGTGGAAGTACAGTCCCTGCAGCAGCTGCATTGTTCGAGCGATTACGCTGGTTGTGTGCTACACAACCTGACCAGGTGAGCAAATCTGATTTTTCACATTTACCTGCCTATAAAGGATAAGACCCTATGTGCGCATTCTCAACCCTCTAGATATACTTTTCTTACTATGTTCCTTACAGTGGAAATTGACTGGTTAAATCTCTGAGACAACTTTTTGTATTCTTCCCCTGAACAACTATGTTGAACAATCTTTTTTTTCAGATCATTTGAGAGCTGTTTTGAGGAGCCCATGTTGCCACTCCTCAGAGAAGATGCAACTAGGATAACAACTTGCAAGTGGACACCTCAAATAGCTGTTCTCATGATTGGATACACCGGGCTATGAAGTACAAAGCTCAATGAGGTTACCAAACCAATTTAGTGCTTCAGTAAGTCAGTAAAAAGTAGTTAGGAGTATTCAAATCATGAAAATCAGAAGGGTGTCCATACTTTGGCACCTGTCAAATTTTGAAATAATGCATATTTCACATTTTTGGTTAATACAATAAACCTCATTTCAAACCTGAAATATTACTGTGTCCATCAGTTATTACGTATATCACACTGAAATAGCTGTTGCAAAAAAACAATTTTAAACAAAAAAAAAAGTAAGATTATGAGGGGTGCCCAAACTTTTTCGTATGACTGTATATGGTGACCGGAATTCAAATCCCCCGCCAAGCTGCGCTACTTCTCTGATTGGTTGCCACGGCTGGTGGTGACCAATCAGTGAAGTGGCGCGGCTTGGCGGGAAATATGAATCCTGCGCCGCTGATTGGTCACCACTGAGAGCGGCGACCAATCAGCAGTGCGGGAATCAAAACCCCCGTCAAGCCATGCTCCACTTGTAAAACACGCTTCGCTGATTGGTCGCCGCGGCCGGCGGCGACCAATCAATGAAGACGAGCATTGGTTTGGCAGGGTTTTGAATCCCGCACCGTGGGATTCATATTTCCTGCCAAGCCGCGCCGCTTCACTGATTGGTCGCCGCGTTAACCAATCAGCGAAGCGTGTTTTAAAACAAGCGCCAAGTGCACTGATTGGTTGCTGCGGCTGACAGCGACCAATCAGCGAAGCGGAGCTTGGCTTGGTATATTGGTGCGCAAGTTGAACTGCCGCTCATAGTGTGACGCACTTCTCTGCTGTTTACAAGGCTGTCAGTGATAGTGTGATGTAGTTCACTCCTGTTTACAAGGTATTATAGAATACCTGATGCGTTAGAATCGGGTCACTATCTAGTTATAATAATAATGTATAGTCACAGTACTAGGGGCCCTCTGTTTGTCTTCTCTGGTCATATTGATGTTTATTTTATCCTTCTCCGAAGATAGCTGCCAAAGTCGTATTGGGAGTTCAGTAGTAATTTTAAAAAATGTCTCCTGCATCATGATTGGATATGGCTGCCTGGTTTTACCTTGACTTGCAATCAAAAATAGGGTGGAGCCCACACATTGTTTTTTAATTATTTATTTAATTAATTGCCAAAATAAAATTGTTTAGGGGAACCAATCACAGATGTTGGCACAATGAGTGGGAGCCAATCCAATCAGAGACGCTGACACAGAGAGTGGGTATGTGATCAGCTGTTCAAGGCAGAGTATAGTGAATAAATCAGAGGTTAAAGAGACACTGTCAGGTCATTTTTCAGCATGATACTAATATTACCCTTGAATAGTGCCTGGGCAGACCTTTTAAAAACATGTGAAATCATTATTCTACCCTTTGTAGATTCCATGTTATCAGCATTTTCAACCCCGCAGGGAGCTACTGGATTAGCCCTGTCCATTATAAGCAAACTGGAATAGTCTGGCTACTGTATAAACTGTCATGTAATAATGCACTCCTTCTTAGCAGCTCCTTCCTCCCTCCTCCCTTTGCTCCAAGTGCAGAGTGGTTTCAGTTTCCATAGGAACTTCTGTGCTGTTGAGGACACGGAGGGAGAGAGCTGCTGCAGGTCTGCATTATCTAGACTCCATTTGTTTCTCTGAAGCAGGAATCCCTGCTGTTAGAGTTTCTGTGTTGTATTTGACCTCTTGTGATGCTGCAAACACAGAGACCAGAGAGGAGAATGCAACTCCCCCACTGATGTCCTGTGCAGTGATGGGGTGTGAATATGTAACATGCATATTCATCTTATAGGGAGGGGACAGCAGATAACTAAGTGGATCATTCACTGTGAGTGACAGATGAAATCAATCTCTTTATTTGAAGTTTACAGGAGATAGGAGGGAAATATATATAAAGAAATACATAAATAGAGAATGCTTAGAGCAAGGAATTAGAAAATGATAGCAGTTACATATGGATTTTTTGACCTGACAGATTTCTTTTAATGAGCGGGACCAGGAAGTGGTGTCACAAGAGCACCAGTAAGTATAATGCTGCTGCTTAAATCACTAGTTTGCTTTCTTTTACAGCCCTCCCAGCCAAACCGGAACCCAAACAGTAACATAGGTCTTTTAGGGAAGTCTGTGTTAGGGCTCCGTGCCTGAACACTAGGTGTTCGGTACAGACTAGGGATGAGCCAGTATACTTGTCACTACTCGGAACTTGCACGAATATCTCGGTACTCGAGGTACTCGGCCAGTACCAAGTAATCTCGCGATACTCTTGCTATGCTCGGGGTCCACCTCCCTGCATGTTGGCGCTCTTTACAGAGCCAGCCCACACGCAGGGATTGGATGACAGACATTGTAATGCCACAGCCATGTTGGTTGTGGCATTACAATGATTGGCTGGCCGCACAGTGTCATCAGGTCTTTATAAGACCTGACCACGCTGTGCTCGTCACTCTGCTCCACAGACAGTCAGTGTAGGGAGAGGTGCTGCTGATTGAGGGACAGATTTGTGGCCTTTCAGCTAGTGTAGGCTGGGCTTTAATCTTTAATCTCAGTGTTCAGCTAAAAACCAACTCTTGCCTGCATTAATTTAGCATCTTAGTGCGGCAGGAGGGGGTTGTAGCATAAATTAGGATACACCAAAACACTCTGTATTCTCGTCAGCATTTGTGTCTGACCAGTCCACCTGCTGGGTTTTAATCTCTAATCTCAGTGTTCAGCTAAAAACCAACTCTTGCCTGCATTAATTTAGCATCTTAGTGCGGCAGGAGGGGGTTGTAGCTCCAATTTGTATACGCCAAAACACTCGGTATACTCGTGTCAGCGTTTGTGTCTGACCGGTATAGCTGTTGTAATTTAATCTCTAATCTTAGTATCTAGCTCAAAAACAACTGGTCAGCATTTTTAGTTTACAGGCGGGTGTGTTTATCAGTAATGATTCCACCTGCAGCAATAAAAACACGGCAGGGCAGGCCAGGACTTCCAAGGCGTAGAGGGACAATTCCTGCAAAGTGTCCAGCTTGGATACCCTAAAAGGCAACATTTCCACTGCAAGCAGTCGCGAAATGTGCAAATTTCGAAGTGTGTCATTTGGGGCGTTGGCAGCATATTTGCGGTTGCGTTCCAAAGATTGGTGTATGGATAACTGAACGCTGTGCAGGGACAAGGACGTGGTTGATGATGGTGCTATTTCTGCTTGTGCAACTACAGGTGCAGGACAGGAGGCATCTTCGCATGCAGCATGGACAGGGGATTGGCTTGCACGCACAACAGTGGAAGATGCATTGGTGTCACACACAGACACTGCTCCTGGTCTCTGGTGTACATCCCACAAAGTCGGGTGCTTTGCTGCCATGTGCCTGACCATGCTGGTCGTGGTCAGGCTGCTAGTTTTGCTACCCCTGCTGATGCTGGCGTGGCAGGTGTTGCAAATGGCCATTTTGGAATTATCTACAGACACCTTAACCTTCCTAGCGTTATTCCCGAGCCTGACTCGGGGTTAACATTCACTACCAGAAGCGTTAACCCCGAGTCAGGCTCGGGCTTACCCGCGTTCGTGGCAGATGCGGTGAGAAAACCGCATCTGCCGCATCTGCCGCACTTGCCACACTTGCGCCGCACTTGCGGCGCGGTTGCGGCGCGGTTGCGGCACGGTTGCGGTAATCTGCATAGGAACCAACCACCTCTGATGACCCTCATACACTGTTAATATGTGCCCCTGCAGCCTAGTAAACCATTAGCAGCACTGTTGTTGTGTGAAAAGTGGCTGCAGTAGAAGTGAGATAATGATTTTATACACTTACATGCCTGCGTACTTGAGGGCGTCTCCCTGTGTGTGCTGGCACTTGTGGGCTGTGCTCATCATGTCTGCTCTCCCCTCCCTTATGCACGCCCCCTCTCAGCCTGCTATAGTGCTGTGAGGCTGATTGCGTCATAAAGGGGCGGGGCTACCGGCATGCCGCGATTTAGCCCCGCCCCTTTATGACGAGATCAGCCTCACATCACTATAGCAGGCTGAGAGGGGGCGTGCATAAGGGAGGGGGAGAGCAGACATGATGAGCACAGCCCACAAGTGCCAGCACACACAGGGAGACGGCCTCAAGTACGCAGGCATGTAAGTGTATAAAATCATTATCTCACTTCTACTGCAGCCACTTTTCACACTAAAACAGTGCTGCTAATGGTTTACTAGGCTGCAGGGGCACATATTAACAATGTATGAGGGTCATCCGAGGTGGTTGGTTCCTATGCAGATTACCGCAACCGCGCCGCAAGTGCGGCACAAGTGCGGCAGCTATGCGGCAAGTGCGGCAGATGCGTTTTTTTAACCGCATCTGCCGCGAACGCGGGTAGCCCGCTTTTAGCAACAAATTCTAGACCTAAACAGACCGCCAGGGAGGTTACAAAACAGCCAGACTCGGGAAGACCTAACAGTTGTACTGGCAACTTCTGTCGTGTTGTTGTTCCGGGGAACAGTTGCCTGCCTTCTGCCTGCGGCCACCACACTGCTTCTTTTGGCCTGTTGTGATGCTACGCCTCCCTCCCCCTGTGCACTGCTGTCCTCGCTCTGCATGTCCTCCTGCCAGGTTGGGTCAGTAATAAATACATTAAAGTAAGTGTGTTTAATACTTTTTCCCTGTCATTTCTCATTATTACACATCATTTACAGACATCTATGTTTTTATTTTGTTGCCTATGTGGATTTGATGGGTGGATACTGACTTCTGGGCATATTCATGCCAATAGCATCTTTAAGAATACATTTAAAGTGGCATGCCAAAGTTTGGGTACTCCTGGTAAAAATTACAGTTATTGTGAACAGTTAAACAAGTTAAAGATAAAATTATCTCTAAAAGGCATAAAGTTAAAGCTGACACACTTCCTTTGTATTTTATGAAAACAATTTTTTTCATCTTTAATATTTTATAAGCCTGGAATTTTTCGTTTTTCATTTTTCATTTTTCGCTCCTCGGCTTTCAAGAGCCATAACTTTTTTATTTTTCCATCAATATAGATATATGATGGCTTGTTTTTTGCAGGACGAGTTGTGCTTTCAGATGCAATCATTTATTTTAACATATAGTGTACAGGGAAATTGCAAAAAAATTCTAAGTGCAGTGAAATTGCAAAAAAGTGCAATCACACATTTGTTTTTTGTGTTTATTAGCTGCCATGTTCACTATATAGTAATACTGACTTGACGGGGTGATGCCTCGGGTCAGTACGAGTTTGTAGATACCACACATGTATACCTTTACGGGTATCTAAGTGGTGAAAAAACATTCAGAAGTTTGGAAAAAAAAAAACTTTTTGCGCTATGTTTTGCGACCCTTAGCGTCCTCATTTTTTGGGATCTGGGGCTGTGTGATGGCTTATTTTTTGTGTCTCTAGCTGACCTCTCTAATGATACTATTTTTGGGTGGATGCACTGTTTTAATTGATTACCCGTTATCGCATTTTGTAGCAATATTGCGGCGACTAAAAAAACATAATTTTGTCATTTGGACCATTTTTTCCGTTCAGGGGTGAACCTAGCCTCTGTGCTGCCTGAGGCGAACTGCAAAACGGTGCCCCCCCCTCCCTCCCCACCGCTAGTACATTTTTTTAAATCAAGAGAATCAAATCTGGTTCACACTGATTTATATCTATCCTGTAAAAAGGAGTACAATAGTGGACATTTTAATTTAAAGAAATAGAAAAAAAGATGTCCAGACACAAGAATGTCAGCGCCATCACACGCACATACAAGAACCACACAGAAGAATCCAGAACAAGGATCATTAATGGCAATGCCAGACTTGGCACAAGCTACAGACACACAATGATGGCGGCAGAGTGGTGGTCCAGTAGGCAGACACAGTCCTGCATCCTTATAGCACAGGAGGCAGCACTGATTTCCACCGTTACCTCTGGCACATGCCTACAATACTCTGGGCAGCTCCAATGTGGCCGCTGCCTGGCACTGACTAGTCATACCTGTCCACCATACTGCATCATCCACACACCACATGCAATGACCTGCAGTCTGAGCATCAACAAGCCACCACTGCACTAGGCTGGTAAAATGGCGTGTCATTGCCAACCACGCATTATACCACGCATCCTCCTGAAACGCTTAGCCAATCACAAGAGCTACACATTCCTATATTATAATGCACAGCACCCCACAGTCCTATATTTAATGTACAGTACCCCACAGTCCTATATTATAATGCACTGCACCCCACAGTCCTATATTATAATGCACTACACCCCACAGTCCTATATTATAGTGCAATGCACCCCACAGTCCTATATTATAATGCACAGCATCCCACAGTCCTATATTATAATGGACATCACCTCACAGTCCTATATTATAATGGACATCACCTCACAGTCCTATATTATAATAAACTGCACCCCCACAGTCCTATATTATAATGCACAGCACCCCACAGGGCCCCTGTGCAAGAAATCTTTCTGGGCTTCCATATGTATACTGTATATACACTCAAGATATAAGCCCTCAAATAGCTTTCTATACACAGCATAAACCCCCACATAGCCCTCATATACAGTATATGCCCTCATACAACCACCTATATATATATAGTATAAACCCCTACATGGCTCTCTATATCCAGTTTGAGCCCTCAGAAATATTAAAAAAACAACAACACATACTCACCTCCCTCCCGTCTCCTCTTGTCCCCAGGATCCACTTCTTGAAAGCTGGTGTGTACATGTTGGTGTGCGCTGACTGATGACGTCACATTGCAGGAGAGGTTATGGGAGCTACTCCTAGAGCTGCGCTGCTATTCTGTATTGCAGTGTAGTTCCAGGAAAGCTCCCTGCCTGGAGATGCTATTGGCAGCGCACATCATGGCGGTGCACATATCCAGGCAGGGAGGTTTCCTGAAACTACAATGCAATACAGAATAGCAGCGCAGCTCTAGGAGAGCTCCCAAATTATAATAAAGACCCCGTTACATGGTACAATATTGTGAACGATATCATTTAAATGTCTCAGGTTTGGAGTCATTGAAACGACATCGTTAGGATGTCGTTGCATGTAACACCGAGAATCGAGTACGATGAATCATTGGATCGTTGGTCGCCGATTTGAGAACATGTTCTCAAATCAGACAATCCTCAATCAGCCAACATGCTGCATCGTTGTGTGTGACACCGCGATAACGATGTCGTTCACGACTTCGCCCATTCACATCAGTGAACAAATATCGTTTGTTAGGTTGTGTGAACGATAGCTGCTCGCTGGATTGTTGGGGTGTTGTCCACGATATCTAGATGTGACATCTCACCAACGATGTCAAAATGATGTCCTAACGACCGCACGCCCCCAAGATCATAAAGGTACCGTCCCACGTGGCAATATTGCCAGGCAATTTCACTAGCAATTTGCTGGTTGCAGTGAAATCATGGGCACATTGTTCTATTTTGTTGCTGTGTAAAAATGTAACAACCATGATTTCACTGCAACCAGCAAATTGGAAGTGAAATTGCTAGCAAAATTGCTACGTGTGATGGTACCTTTAGTGAGATCGTTCACAATGTTGTACCATGTAACGGGGCATTAATAAACAATTCAACCTCCTAATGGCTGATAACAGAGAGGAGAAGACAACTCTGTGTAAGTCAGGGTACAGAGCAGCTGCCAGGAGCAGTGTGTGTCAGCAGGACAGGAGCCTAGATCTGCTGGTCCATGAGTGCACCCTTTTTACAGCACTGAGTGCTGGCGAGCACCGTGACTTCACCTGTCGGCATTAAAGTTTCCTGCAGGTTCTCCGCCTCATCGCTGCAGTTCCAAGTAAGCCATGATGGATCCAGTGCTGCCGGCAAAAATTGGCGTCGCCCCAGTGTGCAGATTCATCAATTCCACCTTGGTGGCACTCACAACTTCAAGGGTGCACGCCTGATAGTTGTAGGAAGGCTGACATATGCAGCCATCGTCCATTAAATGTCACTGCTATGTGCTGCATGCTGACTTCAGCACAAGGCGCATAGCTATGACATTCAATGGCCCAGCCTCTAACAGGCCCCTGGTCGCTGTAAAGGCCGCAGTTAATAGCGGGGCCCCACTATATCAAGCAGAGGGGTCCACTGAGGACCTGGAGCTCACTAGGGTATTAACGTACCTAGTGTCCCACTAGGCCAGTCTGACCCTGGGTATGTATAGAGTGGGCTAGTGCATGTCACCAGCAGGCTGCTCTGCACACTATCTGTGGACACATGACAATTTCGGTCACAATGTGGCGCCCCTGCGGTCTGGTCACCACAGAAGGGTACTGCACTCACTCTACGGGTGCAGTATTCCAGTCTACAGTAACTAGGGTTGGTAAGTCCAGTCACCCACAAACACAAACACACCTGGTCCAAGGGATAGCGGGTGAACCCAGGTAGTGGGATGACTCAAGCATCCCATGGGATGGCGGGTGGAGAAAGGTAGTGGGTAGGAAGTGACCAAGAAGCGGTCAGGGAGAGGAAAGGGACAAAATACCGTGGGAAGTGGGTAGTCAGTTGTGGAGGTCAACGAGTGAAAGAGGACAGAGAGAAAGGACCCGGAGGACTTGAGCAAAGATGAGGCTCGTCCCGGTTCCTCAGGCCAGAGACCGCGAAGAGACAGAGGGAGCTCTAGGGGCACGGGCAGTGAGCGATCCACCTGTGTGCCTGTTTGCAGTGAAGCAGAGGGCAAGGTGAGCACAAGGGACCCAGCCCTGAAAGGTAGCGAGGAAAATCCAAGCTCCAACCACAGAACCGGTGGCCATGAGTTCCAGAGGAGCTGTGGCCATTTCCTGGCACATCTGCCGAGAGAGCAGCTGTATTAGGGTTAGGGGAAACAGTCGGTTGCCCGACATGGCCCGTGGCTGCTGGATCGGGGCTCTGTGCGTGGAGGCACGTGCAGGAAGGAGAACAGACTACCCGCACCACCAATGTACTTGAACTGTGACCTGTAGTACGTGCAGAGAAAACTGAAGTAAACAGGGTTGGGAACTCAGAATTGTGTGAGACTGTTCCTTTCCTAATTGAGGAGCGGTAGACTGAAATGCTGCGCAGGCAGCAGGAGTCTGCCTGGGAGATGTCCCGATCCTTCCCTGCAGCCAGCTCAGCCCCGCTGGCTCCCCAGCACTCTAACACTCCCTTACTCCGGATGCCCAGGGGATCTGCTCCACCCGTGGGGAGCGACACCATCCCAGCTGCCATTCCATCATCCCCAGAGGTCCAGGCCTGCAGCAGTGGCCACTACAGCTGCATACCGCGGGTGGCGTCACAACAAACTACTCCTAATCCTTTCACCCCCTTGTTATTGACCGCCCATCCGGGTGGCCACGGACCGGGTCACGCCACCGTGACATCCCCCCAGACACTTGGACATCGCGGGGCCCGGCTTCGAGTACCCCACAGCCCCCATGGGGCAAGTCAACTACTACTGCCAACATGCTCATATAGAAATTCATTTTTAGAGAAATTAAAGTGATCCTAAACCCAGAAACTGACCCCCCCTTATCTTTAGACCTGTCCCTGCACCCCCTCTTATCATTCCTAGCCATCCCTTTTGCAGAAAAAAATCACTTTTGTAAAGTAAGAGAAAAGGTTATAATACTTTGACCTGTGTGAGTTCTCTCTTTCTGTGGAAGCCGAGATGGGACGGGCCTGTCTGCTGCTGCCTGGTAATTATGCACGCCCCTCTCTGCTTCTAAGAGCCTGGCCACGTCATGAAAGGGGTGGGGCTAAATCGCGTCATGCCGGAGCCCCACCCCCTTTCATGACGCGGCCAGGCTCTTAGAAGCAGAGAGGGGCGTGCATAATTACCAGGCAGCAGACAGGCCCGTCCCATCTCGGCTTCCACAGAAAGAGAGAACTCACACAGGACAAAGTATTATAACCTTTTCTCTTACTTTACAAAAGCGATTTTTTCTGCAAAAGGGATGGATAGAAATGATAAGAGGGGTGCAGGGACAGGTCTAAAGATACGGGGGGGTCAATTTCTGGGTTTAGGATCACTTTAAAAAAATTATTCTTACACAGTTTTCTCCAGAGGGTGTGAGTCTTTCTATGGTGTCAGAGGGGCCACAGGTGGCTCCTGCTCCAGCTCCTGCAATCTGCAGCTCCAGGGCACAGGGGACACTATAATCTGCTGTCATCCAATCACAGATGTGCTTATAAAGTGAAATCTGTGATTGGCTGATAGGAGATGAGGCACAGATGTCCCTGTGTGCAGTGATATGGCTGGAGCAGGGGATGCACTGCCCCTTTCCCCTTGTAGTGGGTATGACAGGGTTAATATCCTGCTCCCTCTCTCTCCATGGATCGGCAGCAGCACAAAGAGCAGTGGGGGCCACACTGAGTGCCTCTCCCTCCCCCCTCAGCACAGTGACTATACATACAACCAGCAGCAGCATTAACAGATGGTAAAAGAGGGCCCCTGTCAGCATACTCATCTGCAGCGCATTGTCCCTGCACCTCCTCCTGTCAGCACTGACTTTGCCGCTCTTCACTTTCACTAGCTCCGGGGCCCCTTCCTGCTCTGGTGCCGATGCACTGCACCAGCCATATAATCGCCCCTGCACTGCACTCCAATAATCTCTCATCACTGAAAGAAAAAAAACTGTAAATCCTCACCTGTCTCTCCTGAATGGGCTGCTCCAGTGTCCTCAGCGTGTGTCTGCCGGCCACTCTGCACGGCTCAGTGATGACGTTTTCTCTCCCTGCCGAGTTGTGCTGCAGAGCGGCCGGGATTTAGGAGAAAGTGGTCGGCAGCGGCAGCCGGGACTTCAGAAGCGGGAGCGGCATCAACGGGGATCCGCGCTGCTACCGGGCACCCCCGGGGATGCCGCCCCTCTGTTTGCTAGCAGGTTGGGCCGCCTGAGGCGACCAGTTCAGGTCGGCTCATGGTTGGTGCGGCCCTGTTTCCGTAACGCAGTTTAGGGCTCTCATTAATTGATTTTATATGCTGATAGATCGGGCGATTCTGAACGCCATGATACCAAACATGTGTATTTTTTTTAAATTTTTTTAATACTTTTATTGTGAATGGCGTAAAAAGGGGGTGATTTGAACGTTTACTGTATGCTTTGGTTTTTTTTTTACAGGTATTTAAAAACTTTATTTTTTTATTAATTCTTATTTTTACACTGCCCCTTTAAGAGGCACCTTACTGCACAGTCCGATCGCTTCTGGGAGATGCAGATGAGCTGCAGCTCATCAGTATCTCCCAGAATTGCGGATGTGTTGTGGTTGGCTGCGCTTGCCAACCACAACCTGGAAGTGCTCAGTGACAGCATCTGGGGTCTAGCCAGGACCCCGGCCTGTCACGTAAGCTCTGGAGATCCTGCGATATATACTATTGCGGGACCTCCAATGCAGGTGGGGAACACCGCGGCCACCTTGGATCCTGCTGTGAGTGATTGACAACGGGATCCAAGGTGTTAACAGCACCGATCGGAACCCGGATCCAATCGGTGCTGTTACCCTGACATCTCAGCTGATGAGATCAGCTGAGATGTCGGGGCTTTGATGTGAGCTCCGCGCCAAAGCTCACATCAAACACCCATTACCGGCCCATGATGTTGTATAACGTCATAGGTTGGAAAGGGGTTAAAAATTACTAAAAGGAAAATGAGCTGATGCTAAAGTTTTGTCATCCTGCATTGTTGGTAATGTTTGTAGTCAGACAAGAGTCTTTCAATTCTTGTTTGATATATTTTCATCCACTCTTCCTTGGAAAAGTCTTCCAGTTCTGAGAGATTCCTGGGTCGTCTTTTTTGAGGTCTAGCCACAAATTTGCAATGATGTTCAGATCAAGGGACTGTGAGTAAATCCTTCAACTTGCACATTTTGGGGTTGTCTATTGTGGATTTTGACGTGTGTTTAGGATCTTTTATTCACTTATTGAAGCTAACATTATTGATTTATATCTTTGGTTTTCTTTATTTACTTTTAGGACTTTTGACATAGGTTTAGGTTAAATATTCACAAGAATATGGAACTATAAACATTCAGGCACCACACAAGTAGCAATAAACTGGCTCTGTTCCTATTGATTTACATAGATGTATTTATGGCTCAAGCTCTGATTTAGGGGAAGGTTATTGTGAAGGATGGGGGGCTGTGACCATTACCAATTGTGAATAGTCAGCACAATTTTAATTACCGTATATAGAAGTGTGACCTTTCATTGTGATGTCTGTGGTGAAAACAGTAGGAAGTCTTACATTAAGCGAGTGTGAAATGTTTAAAATGTATGACTTTTGTTTTATATTAAGGAATTGGGAAATGTGAAAAGAACAGCATTATGTGACAACGATAATAATACTATTAATAATAATAATCGTTGCTAGAAAAGTTAATTGCCTTTGCTATAATTCAGCATCTTCCCAGCTTTTTTGATGGACTTTTCCTGAACCATGTAATCTACCCTTTGTATTGAGAAACCACCTTGACGTTATTAGCCTTGCTTTACAGTGAGCCTGCACCCAGGTTTGGAATATTTGATTGTGTTATAAATTATGTGATCCTATAACATGCTATATGTAGGATTACTACATGGAGGATTATATATGTTTCTTTCTTACCTATAAACACATTGTATACTATTTAAATTCCTTTTGAGCTCTGATGCCATCAAAATCAGAAGCAGGAAGGTCAAAGTAGAACATCATGTTGATGTTTTTTCTGAAAGCGAGGGTGGATATCATATCAGTCATAACAAGAATTCGACTTGCATAGAAATTAAAATTAATTAATGTGATGTTGTGGGTGGATGTGTTGAATGTTCAACCACACCATGGAATGCAAACACTTCATTTAAAATTCCTTGTGAGCAGCGACAGTGCTACAAAGTGATAGATGCTAAGAATGTGATGATTTACAGACGTTTCAGCCTTCCTTGATTGCCATGGATAGAATATTGAAAGTCGGTAGTGTTGTGAAGGCGAGATAAAAAGCTACGATTTTCATGTTATATTTACAGAATTTACCATTCACCAAACTTTAGTACAAGTGATTAAGAAATTAAAATTGCTTGTTCTTTACCTGGAAAGGATTTTCATCTAGTAAAATATTTTGTTAAGGATAAGTATCATTGATATAGATGGGCACAATGGACCCAAGCAGACCTCAGGACTATAGAGAGAATATATAGAAAGACAGTTAATGGTTGCTGAGTATGCTTTTTTATTTTTGCTTTATTTATGGTTATAATGCTCTGGATTTCTGGCCACAATAATGCACATCAATTAAATTTTATGCAAATAAACTCTCCTGGTCTTGTTTGAATGAAAATTTGAATTATGGCAGATTTGCTCTTCCTCAGTTATTGTAATTGGTTTATACTGTATGTATTTGTATTACTGCCAGTGAATATCAAAGTTCATGGTTCCTGTGTGTATCAGGGAAACATCCCAGCACCTATTAGTTGCAAGAGAATAGCATGGTACTTTAAAAATAATTTTTCACTAAATGTGTATATATTATGTTTATTATTTTTCGGACTATAAGACGCACCAGACCATAAGACGCATGCAGGTTTTAGAGGGGAAAAATAGGAAAAAAAATAGGAAAAAAAAGATTTTGCGTAAAAAATGTGGTAAAAGCTACGAGGGTAAGATGGTGCCGCGGGACCTGAGCGGTGTCTGTAAAGTACCGTATGAAAGCGCCACCAGGTGAGTATAAGAACCGGGGGACGGGGCTTACATATAAAGCGCCACTCGAGTGTTGAAAAGAAAACACTGAAGTGCTGCTTTAAGAGCTCATAGGTGCAATTCATATCAAGAGAGAACTATAACTCACAGCATATCGTGCAGATCCTTTGTTATGTTGGGAGTTATAGTTCTCCCTTGATATGAATTGCCCCTATGAGCTCTTAAAGCAGCACTCCAATAATTCTTTATTAACATTAAGAATTAATTCTAAGGTTTTACACTCACATTAACTGCTGCAGTCACTATGATCCATCATCCTGCAGACACACTATAGCACTTGTCTCTAAGTGCAGGACCTAAATGAGGTAATTAAGAAGGCGGGCTGGAACTTTACTTGTAATGAAGAGGGGAGGTCTCTGGGCTGTCAAGTGATGTTCCAGCCTGCCCTCTTCAGTACCTCATCGCAGGTTCTGCACTAAGAGACAAGTGCTATACTGTGGCTGCAGGATGATAGATCACAGTGACAACAGCAGTTAATGTGAGCACACGCTGTGCTCCAGAGGTATGCTGGTACCTCTGCAGCGGTCTCAGCTCTGCCTGCTCTCCACAGCACAGTGGTCACACAATCTTCCCAGCACTGCTGGAATCCGGCTGCTGGGGAATCCACATGGTCCCGATACTTACAGTAGAGGAATATTCATTAGCTGCTTCCCTCCGCTGCTCTGCGCTGACAGGTGGGCAGGGAAGCAGCTAATGAATATTCCTCCACTTCAAGTATCTGGCACATGTGTTTTCCCCAGCGCCGGATTACAGCAGCAGGGACATTCTCTCTCTATGCCGCTGCCCTCTCCCCACAGCCAGCCAAAGTACATTCGGTCCATGAGACACACCCCCCAATTTCCTCCAGAAAAAGGGCATTTTATGGTCTGAAAAATACCATAAATTGTTCTCCTTGCTTGTGGCACTCCACTGTAGTCTGCAAATGAAAGTCAGGGTTGCTGTTAGGTCAGTTGCCATGGTTGACCCAACTCACACAACAGTGACACTAGTTTGACTCGTGCATCCCATTATATAACCTCCCATGTATCACGTATTGGCAGTAATGCACAATAAACCTTGAGTTAATATTGAGATGCTGATGTGAGGAATAAGGTACCATTTTTTCTCTTTTCCAAATTTAGAGGCTAACAGTGACTCTGCCAGTTTTCGTGGTTGTTACACCTATGGTTGCACGTGTAGTGCCTAGAGTCAAGACTGTATTCTAGGTTGTAAATTCTCAGTGACATCTTTGGATTGGTTTTCAAATTTGCCTAGGTGAACATGGAAAAGATATAGAGGGGAACCCAATATTTCATCACATTGTCTCAATTTCACCTCTCACGGTGTTCTAGCGATGCAGTGTGTTACAGTTCAGCAATTTTATTGAATCAGGGGTATTCTGGGGTTTCGGTCATATTAGTGACACCTCAGCCATCCAATCAAAGTCAGGGGCATGCTCTCTGTTGGTATTGTGAGTGACAGTACAGCTGCCCAATCTGGCCTGGTCTGCTAGGTTTAATCCAGGTGTGACCTATTCAGGATTATTACCTGGAAATTTACCTGGCTGACAATAATCAGACTATTACTAGTTGTTGTTTTGCTTAGTTGTGTGCGTATGTTTAGTGTGTGTTTAGTGTTCTGCGATTCTGATCTTCGTTACCTGAATTCCGACTTTGCCTTTTCAGTATTCATTTGTATTGCTCTTTTGCCTTTGACTTAATTTGACCCTTAGGCCAGGGTCACACATACCATCCGTTTTTGCCTTAAATCCGTTTTTGGGACCATTTTGGACATTTGTTTTTCAAAGTCCAAAAACGCATATGCGTTAATGCATGTGTGTGCGTTTTTATGTAGCAACCCAAAAACGCTGCTAGCTGCGTTTTTGGGGAGCTTTCAAAAGACACATGCATTTTTTTAACATGGGGCCCTATGGGAGACGCATGCGTTAACGCATATGCGTTTTTAATGAAAAAATGACCAAGTCCCAAAATTTGACAAAAATGTCCAGGACATCAGGGGACACTGTTGGCACCCTTAGAAAAACAGATCCATTTTTCTAAGGGTTTTCTGACCCTGGACTTTGCCCTCTGACCATACTTTTGCCTTAATCTTTTACCTTTGACTTGCTCTCCTGGCATTCGACCCCAGACTCTTTAGCCCCCTTCACATATAACGAGATCGTTAGCTAAATTATTGTAACGTCACACATTTTGTGACGTAACAGCAATCTCACTAACGATCTCGCTACGTTTACACTTAGCAGCCATCAGGCCCCTGCTGTGAGATCGCTGATGGTTAAAAAGTGCTCTGGGTCATTTTTTGGTCGTTGCGCTACTGCTGGTCAGCATGCAGCGCTGCGTATGACAGCGAGAGTCCAACAATCAGCGACCTCACAGGCTGGTAACCATGGTAAACACCAGGTATCTAGGCAGTGCGCTATCTACCCAGTGTTTATCATGGTTACCAGCGATAAGCAGGGAGGATGCTGGTAACTATGATAAACAACGGGTATCTAGGCAGCACGCACTGCCTAGATACCCACTGTTTATCATAGTTACCAGCGTCCTCCCTGCTTAGCACAGCCTGTAATCAGGGAGGACCCTGGTAACTATGATAAACAGCAGGTATCTAGGCAGCGCGCGCTTCCAGGTGGCTTCCAGGTCCTCGCGCTTCCGGGGAGGTGTCTCCCTGGTCACTGAGGAGATCTGCCTGTTTGACAGCTCCCCAGCGACCAGGTAACGACACACCAACGATCCCTACAGGATCGTTATTGCTGTCGGGATCGCTGTTGTGTTGTTGTGTGTGATGGGAGCTTTTGACTCTCTTATTATCCGATGATTTATCTGTGAGAAGTGACTCAATGTTACAACAACATGGAATAAATTGAGGAGGATTAGAAAAATATGGCAAGCAACTAAAACCCCACAAGAAATGAGGGATTGTGGTAACTATTTTCCAGTTACACGGCGGCCAGCTGTTGAGCCCAACAACACAAAGAATGATATAAAACAATAGGCTAAAAGGACACGAGAGGAGAAATTGGTAGCTAAAGTCCAAATGCCCTTGTTAAAGGTAAATTCTTGTAGTACTGAAAACTCAAATAGGACCAGAAGAACTGGTAGGCAGGGGTAGGGTGACATCCCATAACACGCTGAAGGGAGGAGGGATTTCATTGTATTGAAAAATGAATTGAAGCATTTCACATCTTTCCAATCAATGCATGTGTTAGTTCAATGTATAAAGGATTACCAATGAGTGCTTCCTCAGTGACAGAAATGCTCAAAGGTCAGTGTAACTGACCCATGAGAACGTACATCAGTCTTGAGTAGGGGGGGATAACACTATCTGGTACAGTATACAGGAGGCTTTGTACATCATACACAATGTCAAACACTCCTATTGAGTCCCCTCCAAAAAAAAAGAGTACAGACTCATCTGCTGCAGCAGCCACTCCCTTAGAGCGCCTTCACACTGGCGTTCCCCTCCGCAGCGTTCTGCGGAGGGGAATCGCCATTTTCAGCGGCCGCCAGCTCCTATCTTTAGAATGGGAGCGCACGGTGCTGCGCTTGACAGCGCATGACCGTGCACACCCATTCACTCCTATATGTGATCTGTGTGCAGGCGGATAAGCTTGTCTCCAATGTGCACCTAGCAAAGAAAGTCTTTTAACTGCAAGGTAACCAGCCTGGTCCTTTGGCCTCGAGATGCCATAGCAACTTATTGGCACACTGCAATCGTGTTGCACATGGGAGATTATAACTGATAATCCCTCAAATGGCAAAATACACTATGATCACATGCCTTACATATAAAATTAACAGTGGCATATAAAGACTTAAACAGCAGTGATCTGAGCAAGTGATGGTTGCTGCTCTTAGTGCAGTATGCCTCTGCAGGGTGTGGGGTGTGCTTAGCTTGTGAGCTTGCGCTATACATGCTATTCATCTATGTCACCATTGGGAAGTAATTCAAAATGTTTATTGATATTTCCCCCAAAACATGTAAATCATGCTAAGGGGGTTGTTCAACAGGATTGTACTTAATCAATGCACAGTTACATCTCTCTTCTACCCCCACCAGTATGATTGACAGCCAAGACCTTCCTTGTGTCTGGTCAAATCTATCATGTTCCATCATATATATATATATATACTGTAATATACAGATTTGCAGACTTACACTTTGTGAACTTGATTCCTGCAAGAATAGTTATTAGAAACTTAATATGCACAAAAAGTTTATGTGCAAGTTGGGTTCTTTCGTGCTGCAGTTATACAGACTGCGGCTTCAACGGAGAATGTGAACCTGAATTTCAGCAGCAGGGAACAAGATAGTGAGAACAGCTTGTCAATCACTCTAGGTGAGCGCAGATAGAGTTTGCAGCCTGAATATACTTGGACTTTCAAAATCTGGCAATGTAAATCAAGACTCATAAAATGCTAAATGTTTGGAAAGGACTGTCAAGTAATTTTGGGATGAATTTGCAAAGTAAAGTATTAATATCATGACTAAGTGATCTATTTCATGATATATACACAGGTGACAGATCCTTGATATGCAAACGAGCACTTTGAAAGAACTTTCCTATCAGTTTCAGCTAACTTAGGGCCACGTCACACACACAGATATCTGTGCAGAGATTGTTCACAGATCTCTGGTTGCATTGAAGTCTGCGGTGAAGTGTTTTCACTGCTGACTTTCCCGCTGGCTATTTTAAACCAGTGGCAGCGGCGGCAGGGAGGAAGAGATCAACGGCGGCCGGGAGTCAGAGATCTCTGCCGCTGATCTCCGCCTCCCGGCCGCCACCACTGATTTGGTGGCAGAGTGGCTCACAATCACATTTTCAAGTGAATGCATGCGGACAATCTCCACTGTGTTCACATGAAAGTGTTTGTGTTCGGCACTGCGTATGCATATGCACTGCATACGCTGCATTCCTGAACGCAAATGTGAAGCCTGCCATAGTCAATCAATGCAGCAATGCAAAGCAATGCAGTGGTTTGCAGAGCTAAACATCAAATGTAACTTACCTCTGGCTATCACTGTGTATCTTAATTAATGCAATGAGAACCGGATAGGCCCGGATCACATTTCTGCCCAATAGTGTGCCTATGGGCCTGGATTGAGCCGGATTGCAGCTATCTGCCATCCGTTTTCCATGTGTCTGGGTGAATCCGGTAGGACTCTGATTTTTCACCCGGACACAAAAACGCTGTATGCACGATTTTTGTGTCCGGGGAGAAAAATCTCCCCAAACCGAATCCTCCCGGATTCTCCAGGATCCTGCCAGATCCGGGGCAATCCAGCACTCCCTAACATGGGAGCCTATGGGGCCGGATTGCCCCATTCCGGGAGGATCCGGGAACCGGACACCTGTGGCCGCACGCCGCTGTTGTTTCAGGACCACGGCTAGCTCCCCGCAAGCCGCGGTCCTGATTCATCAGCAGCTTCAGCTGCGTGCGGCTGTACACAGGATCGGAGGGCATATTAGCCTTCCAGTTCTGTGTGCTGATCCGATCCGTGGCTGTCCGGTCCACAACAGACAGCTCCGGATCGGATCAAAACGTGATGTGAAACCAGCCTTAGCAAAAAAGATGGTCAGATTTTCAAAAATTTAAAGCGTATCCGCTGTTTAAATTTTTACTTAATAATAATGTAGAGCAAGTGATTTTAATAAACTTCATAATATGGATTATTAGAAAATTGTGTCTGGTTACCCTGCATAATCCTTCCACAAGGTGTCTTCAGTGCATTGTGAGTGAATCTCATTTTGTGCCAGGGCCGTGTTCACATGTCCGTCTTAGGGGCTGGGCCTACCGTACTGATGGCAGTTCACAAGGAGACAAAGTATCACATTACAGCACAGATCTGGATGTGAACTCCTCTATACTGTACAAGCTCTCTGTAATGTCATCTGTCTCCAGACAGCAATCCTTGTTAACCCCCTGTCTGCTGGCTCCGCACACACCTTACTACAAGCCTGGTTTCACACACAGAGCCATGAGCTACTGGCCACTCCCACATAGGCAGAAAATGCAGCTTTTAAAGGGAACCTGTCACCTGAATCTAAGATCCTACACTATCACTAGCTGTCCCTACACCTTCCTAGCTGCTCCCTATCTATCCCTTTCTCATCTAAAGTGGCCATATGAAACATCTCAAAAATAAGTTTAAACTTACAGCAGTCCCCGAGGTTGGGGGACTGGAAAGGCAGGCCCATGCTCCATTCACCACTCCTCCATTGTGTAGTGCACACCCCGCTGGGCGGCATTATTCTTTTTCCTGTGTAATGGTCCCCAGACCTGAATCTGCTGTGGTAAGAAAATTAATTTTCTATTTGTGTCCTTTGCTCACTTTAGATAAGAATTTAGTGGATAGGACTTGTGACATGTGGGGAGCCGTGTAGTGGCTAACAAGCTTGTGTTTTGGACCAAAAGACAAACCAATACCCCACAATTTGTTATATGTTAAAAGTCCACACATTTCCAAAAAAGGTCTTCAATATAGAATCAGCAAACCCAGCCAAGTCACTCGACAAATTTGACCTGAACAATGCAGGAGATCTAAAACATGGATACCATTCAAGTTTATCTATATTAAAAACATTACTGTCCAATTTATTGTATAGACACTTAAAGCATTAACGATAGAATGAGCAGATATCAAGTGAAAGGTAAAATAGATTTGACGTAGAGTGTAGTGACTTGAATTTGTCTTTGCAGACATTATAACTTACTCCAGAGCTTTAGCTTCACATATATCTCATCAGACAGCACATGTACGGTCATGGCTATAAGTGTTGTACTCTTGAAATTGTTGCAGAAAGTGAAGTATTTTATTTCATTTTCTCCCTGAAAATTATTGTGATTGCATGTCTTGTTATACACATTTATCTCCTTTGTGTGTTGGGAAAACACAATTACTGTACATCAGTTATTTTATCTGAAGAAGGAGCAAATAGCTGTGAAACGCGTAATAACGAATCACTCATTTCAAATCTTCAATAGATTTTATTATATATTAGTGAAAATCCTGGCAGTGCAGTGTATTAACCCATTCTTACCTACCTATTCTTTACATTTAATGAAAAGGAGAATAACTTTCCTAATAGAAGTATAAAATGTGTATACCGTGTTAGCCCGTAGATAGAAAAATATTACAATCTGAGAGTCCTCAGTGGTTGATGCCTTTTAATGGCTAACTGAAAAGATAGTATATAATAGCAAGCTTTCAAGTCACTAAGGTCTCTTCATCAGGCTAGTAATGACACAAATTCTGAACACACACATGTAAACACACAAATAGGAGGCTGGATATGTAGTACATAGATTAGGTGTGGAGAAGCATGACATAGTGAAAGACAGCATATGTGGCTGTATCCTCCATAGATAAAAAGTAGACCGTTTCATATCCCTTGATTAATTGTTGGTCCAAGATTTGAAGAGTGGTCTGTGATGGGTGGGAAGGGGTAGAGTAAAAGCATCTGGGCAATAAATACCAGAGTTCAGCCTCTGACTTGTTTTCCAAAATTTGACATTTAAAAAAACAAATGTCTACTTGACATATCTTCAAGAGCTGATCACCTGCTACCAGAAAGTCCAAGAATAGGCATGTTTTACATGCTTCCTAAAATTCACAAATCAGGAAATCCAGGAAGACCCATCATTTCATGACAAAGGTGATGTGAAGCATATAATTGTAAGTTGTAAGGGGGGAAAGAGCTGCAGCTGGCAGTAAAATCAGGGTTCCCAGATAGGAGGTACAGATTGATATATTGTCTTTTGATAAATGGTTGGTCCAAAAACAGGAATGGGACAGGGGTGAAGTGGTTTGTTATAACAATTCACATAAGAAAACAATTGTTACAAGAAAACAATTTCACAGTTCTCATAACTGCTAAGGCTAATCCATCCTATTACATAACACAATAAATTGTAGCAACTGAATGGTGGTGCAGAAAAAAATGCTTCAGTTTTTCTTTTTTTAAACCAATTGTTTTTTATTATTAAGAACAAAGGTGAGACAGTACAAGTCAACACAGTGATCAGTACACAGCTTAACAAACAGCTCAACAAAGCCATACAATATTACAGTAAATCAAAACATCACCAAATAGGGGGGGGAGGGCGAGGGGGAGGGAGATCACTACTGGTTGAAACAAAATAGATTGCATGTTAATACATCAAGGAGATCATCAATACCGATTACCTACAGGAAGAGTAAACTAGAGTCATAATCAACAAGTCTGAGAACCGAATGGTGAGGATATCCATGGATCCCACCAATTAAGCTTTTTGTTTTTAGTGGTGAGGTCATGAGCTAAAATGGTTTCATGCTGTAAGTGGAGGTTTATTTGAGTTACCAACTCGTCTTTGGTGGGGATGGAGGATGTCCTCCAATGTCTGTCGAGACACACTCTGGCTGCAATCAGAGTTCTTAATAAAAACTCCAACTCCAGCTTTTTTAGAAGGCCCATTCGAGAAAAATTGATGGGGGAGGGTGTTAGATTACATCCTAATATTATCTCCGGCTAGTAGGTGAGTCTCCTGAACAAATATGATATCACTCCTGAACTTACTGAATTGGCGCCAAATAGGGATGAGCGAGTCCTAAATTACTCGGAATCGCTAGACTCGCACGAGTCCGAGCCCAGGACTCGGTACTCGTGGCGAGTCTAGCGAGTCCAATGTTAAAGAATAGGGAATATGGATTCGCGAGTCCCGAATAGATAATACAGGACTCGGAATCGCAGACACGCTAGGATTCGGAGCATTGGACTCAGGGGCTGGCTGGAGCCTCTTCCCCTGGGTGGCAGTTAGGTATCCCCGGCCCTGGTTGAGAAGCGGGGGGGGGGGGGGTGCTGTCGGGTCCAGGCAGCCTTGAGAACCGGGGGGGGGGGGGGGGGTGCTGTCGGGTCCAGGCAGCCTTGAGAACCGGGGGGGGGGGTGCTGTCGGGTCCAGGCAGCCTTGAGAACCGGGGGGGGGGGGGGGGGTGCTGTCGGGCCCGGCGGCCTTGAAAAGCGGGGGGGGGCTATCAAAGCTGACCTTACCTCCTCCAGCCGCGAAGCAGCCCGCCTGCCGCAAACCGACTCGCCGGCCGCAAAGCGACGCCCGATTTGGACTCGTTACTGAGCGAGTATTCGCTAAAAGACTCGCCGATTCCCGAGTCCAGCGAGTCCCTTAAGAATCGCCGAGTAACGAGTCCTAGCGAGTAGACTCGCTCATCCCTAGCGCCAAACTATGGATCGTTTAGCGGGCGAGTTGAGGCCAATAACTTTAACCGATAGGACAGAGATACTTATGGTACCGGAATAGAGAAATGGCAGGTGTGACCTCCAATATAACATGCACTGACGTGATGCCAACATGAAGAGCGATCATATAACCTGAGGGAAGGAAAGGGGAACGGGAGAGGGAACAAAGGCAAACAGTTTTCAAACACATAGAACAAAATGTTCCCAAGATAAGAGGGAACTAAAAAAACAAGAACAAAATAAAAAGGAAGAGAATTAGAAATGAGGTCATTTTCAACCTCAAACAGTACCAGGGAGTTACAAAAATACACTCTAAGGGCAAGATTCCAAGTCACAGATCAAAACCTTGGAGTTAATACACCAGCCCAGAAAGACAGGTAGATCAGCACTTTTAAAAGAGAACAAAAAAAAAAGGAAAGAAGTCAGTAAAAACAAATCAGCATGCAGACCAGAAAAAGAGAAAAAGAATGTAATCCAGGAAAATGAAAGCCACGGGCTGGGTAATGTTCTCAGACCGTTGACAACTCAGGATCCACATGTCGCTTATGAGAGTTAGAAGTCAGAGAAGTAGCAGCTGAAGCTTTAGGAGAGTGGAGGCCCCACTGTGAAAGGAGCTTGTCAGCCTGGGCAGGCAGAAGGCATACATGAGTAGAACCATTTCTCCGTATCATGAGCTTTGTCAGGAAGCCCCAGCTATATGGTATGGCTTGGTCACAAAGTACTGCTGTGTACGGAAGAAATTCCCTGTGTAGCGCCTGGGTGCCCAGGGATAAGTCCGAGAACACCGCTGTTCTGTCCCCATCTGATGGCTGTAAATCTAAGCGCTCTAATTATAAGTCCCTTAGATAATTGTATGCTCAGTACTTACCCCATCAGGGGCAACAGATAGTTTCAACTCGATCGCCAGTGCAGCTGTAGTAAAACAGGAGAACACTGTAGTTTTCTTCCAAATCTTGTATTAGTCACAATAAACAATAGGTAAAAAGGATTAATCTGTACAGGGGTATACACATGTGTCTTGAGCAATGGCTTCTGCAGACTAATTGGGGATGAAGGGGGGACGTCCTGTGCAGACACAACTAAGGGAGCAACTTAGGGACAAACTTAGTAGACAGTCTAATCTACCTGGCAACAACAAGGAATTACTGATTGGAGGAAATATATACAATGCAGAGAATAGACCTTACAGGTTGTTTCCATTTGTGGGACACAACAACCGCAAATGACGCAAATTTCTCTGGTAGAGCAGGCTTGCCCCTCAAGCAGTACAAAAAGTCCTCTTTTAATTCATAAAAGTGGATTCTCGCAATGATATCTATGGGAAAACTCTCCTTGATAGTGGAAGGCTCGGGGATCCTGTGTATTCTGTCGATGACGATATCTTTCTTATCCACAGAGGGTAACACAGCTAATATAAAATCCTTCAAGAAAGCACGCAGATCTACTTGTTGTACCACTTCATCCACCCCTCTTATGTGCATGTCGCTGTGTCTAGAACGATCTTAAAGATCTAGATTTTTAGCCTGTGCCTTAGCCATATCAACCTTCAGGGCTTCATGTGCATCAATATAGTCATTGTGAGACCTGATAAGCTCTACCATTTTCTTCTCCACCCTGTCAGTGCGGCCCCTTATCTTGGCTACCTCTCCCCTGATCTCCGCCACAATCTCTTTCATATCCTCCTGCAGGGAAGCCCGGTATGAGGAAAGCAGTTCTCTCATGCTGTTGTGCATTATAGGTGCTTCCTCACTCTCGGTGCTGGTGGAGGCAGAGGAGGCCACTGATTCCCGCCGAGATGAGGAGCGAGGGGACGCCGGCACCTTCTTAGCTGCGTTGTTGCCGGGCCTGCTGCTAGTAAAGTAATTGGTGACTCTCTGCGGGGAGCTGCCCTTCGTGCTCCTGATTTTCCCCATGTACTCACACAGTATTCTCGTGTCTGTAGGTGTTGGGCAGGGTGAGGGATCCAGTCTAGATTGCCTGTTTGAGCCGCTGTTAGACACGTGGGTTCAGGAGCTCCTGCGTTATGCGGCCATCTCCATGCTCCATCAGACCATGCCCCCCTGCTTCTGTTTTTAAAAGGAAAAAAAACCTTCAACACCTCCAGTGAATATAAAAAAAACAAACATAGGTAAAGTATCAAAGACAAAGATGTTTCCCCTACAGGTCAATTCTCTACTAATGGGCTTAGGGTATATGAAATAAAAATTATCTTCGACTTCCAGACAGGCACTGCCCATGTGTACCTAATGCTGTCTTTCCACCTTTCACTTGTATCAACATCACCTGATGGCATCTTGTGATATTGCAGCCAATTATAGGCTGCAGTGTTCACATTTCTTCTGAGGCTAAGTGCACATCAGGTGCTTGCTCTGTTTGGTTGCACTGAGTTAAAACGAATATAACGTGGTGAAAACGCATGCGTTTTTGCACTCATAGAATTTATAGGAAAAACGCATGCAAACATGGTAAAAATGCATTACAAAACACGGGTGCGTTTTAATGCAATCATTTTTACCCAGTGCACAGGAATGCCAGCAATGTTTCCTGTACACTGGGTAAAAACGCATGCATTCAAACGCATTGACATTGACTTTCTATGCAAAGCTGCGGGTACTGTGGTTTTGGTGCAGAAATGAAGCAATAAAATATAGCAAAAATGTCCAGTGGGCACATAGCCTTACCACTTAGAGAGTAGATCAGATAATTAAATGAGACTCTCTTGCGAAGTGTAACCAGGTGCTTATAAAAAAGCACCTCAAGACCTTCTTTGACTTTAACATTGCAAATACCACTACTTATCCAGTGATATGGGAAATGCACAAAGTGCATATCAGAGGCAATATTATCCCAGGCTACTTTCACACCAGCGTGTTTTCAAATCAGGAACAGATCCAGTTTTTGCAGCAAAAAACGTATCCTGAAAGTATCTGTATTTGCCATTAACCGGATGGTACCGAATGGTACTATTCTGTTTTTTTTCCCAGATCCATTTGCCTGTTCTGAGTCTATACCAAACACCTAAATTATTTGGGCATGGACCCTTAACAAGGACTTCACTGAGAAGTCCATGATTAAAGCATTATACATACCTGTCTTGGCGCGTCAATCTCTTAACCTCATTAAATATTTACTACTCTTTGTGACAGAATCTGTGATTGGCTGTTGCACCCCATTCTTTGTGTATGTAATTGCTTGCCCGCACAATGGGTGGGAACAAAAACTGATTACAGATGCTGTCACAGAGAGAGGGTGTTTGTGATTCAGCTGTCAATGCAGTGAATATTTCATGAGGTTAATAAGCAGGACCTGGAAGTGACCTCTTAACCGAGACAGGTGAGTATAATTACTTAATCATGGACTTCTTAGTTAAGTCCGTGTTCGGTGTCCGTGCACAAACACTTGAGTGTTTGGGTTCACCTACCACTACTTGTGATGATACCACGCATGCTAAGTAGACATGCCAGATCTGGATTTACAGGATCTGGCATGATCTGGTAAGGCTGGATCTGGCACACATATATTTCAATTATAATGATGCCGACACAGGTACAGTACAGGTCTGGTAGGATGCGGTTTTATGGTGTGTCAAAAAAAGTTATGATTTGTGTTTTTTGACTTGTTAAAAATACACCTTAAAGCAGATCGGTTGGCAACCAGAAACTACTTGAAGCAACGGATGGTAGCAGGCACCATTGAAAATGAATGAACAAAAAGTGGTTCTTTAGGCCGGTTTCGCACCACAGTGTGATCAGGTCCGGGGCTGTCCGTTGTGAACCTGACAACCCCAGACCCGATTTTGCACTAATGCATGCCTATGGTGCTGGACAGGGCTGGATGGCAGCCATCAGGCTGCATTGGGCTTTAATCCCAGACACAAAAACACAGCTTGCAGTGTTTTTGTGTCTGAGGCAAAAGGTTTAGCAAAACTGGATCCGGGAGGATCCGGCGCCCCTTAACATGGGAGTCTATGGGGCTCCGGATCGCACCAGACACGACAGAGAATCTTTCAGTTTCACAGATGGCGAGTGCTGAAGCTCAGTGCCGGCCGCACTGAACTTCAGCACCTGGAGCTGTCCTCTGCTGAGATTTCAGAACCACGACTAGCTCCTTGCTAGCCACAATTCTATCATTTCTGCAGGGACAGCTTCTGAACCCTGGGATCTGCAGATTCCAGCAGAAAACATGACCAGAGAGCATATTTGCACTCCGGTTCTGTACTATCCAGGGCTATCAGGTTCTGTCTGGTGTTTCCTGTAAAACACCAGACAGAACCTGATATACCACAACCATGGTGTGAAACTGGCCTTACAGGATCTGGCTTTTGCAAAAAAAATCTGATTTGTGCCTGATTTGAAAAAACACTGGTGTGAAAGTAGATTCACTTGGAGCAAAAAAAAAGAAAACTTAGGCTGGTTTCACATTGCAGTTTTTTCCTGATCAGGTTCCATCCAGTTTGTGTGCCAAAACCAGAAGAGGAACTTGCAGAGAATTGAAAGATTGACACCTGTTCTGAGTTTTAGAGACACTTCTGGTTTTGGCACACAAACCTGATCGAACCTGATCAGTGAAAAAACTACAGTGTGAAGCCAGCCTTAAGGAAATAGACATCTTTTTTGCCAAAATTTAGGCAATCAAGCTCATCTACAAATGACCAAAAAAAATTGAAATTTTAAAAAATAACACTGCTTATGGAACAGTTTAAAAATATCCTGAGCAAAAAAGCTGCAAAATAACACTTGTACTTTTAACATGTGATGTAAGCACATAGCAACTAGGCAGGAGAATTCATGCCTGTCCTCATTAAAAAGTAAAAGAGAAGTCACACATACATGCCATTAAAGATGAAAAATGTAATCTCACGAAAGCCTGAAAAGTCCTGGAAATATCCAGGCTTTTCAGATTTTTTTTTTTTTTTACAAACTTTGTACCTTAAATGACTCCTACAACAGACATAGGCTAAAGAAGCACAAAGAGAAAGGTTTGAAATATTTTGACTCTGCCAGCAATAGATGAGACCACAGTAGTGAATATTACAGAGCCAGTGTCTATGGATGACTTATCTTCATTTTTTAAGTGTTTTAAGTGTTTCCTTAATGGGTAAAGGCCCGGGTCCTAATGAACTTCCTCTTTAATATTACAAAAGTTTTCATTGCATCCTACTACTCTTTTTTCCAACAATTTATTGAAGAAAGCCTAACTAACAATACAAGAGGCACACCATGGAACTAATCTCTAAAAAACAGAAAGACCTTTAGTCTTGGTCTTGCAGAAGTTACAATCTTACATATTAATAAACCTAGACTTAAAGATATAGATTAAAATCTTAATCTCCCTATACACAATAAGTATTTGTCATCCACAATGATTGTTTGGCCGACATCTATCTGTCTTGAGTCCTCCACACACAGGAATGCCAGGTCTGGAGCCGAAAGCCACTGCTGCACTTATGTGGTAGCAGCTTTTCTCAATGAGACACATTGAACCGTTGCGTCCATCCCTAGAGCAGTTTTAGCTGACATTAGCTAATATTTATGGGGGCCTTAAGGCTGGCTAATCAAAGTTGAGGAATAAGGGTTAGTTATAAGAGTAGAGGGCAAAGACTTACTTTAATGCTAATAATAATCATAAATACACCTCTGGCTCAGATCTCATCTCTCTGCAGCCCAAATTCCTGAGCGTCTGTCAGCTCTGGACATCTTCTCTTCTTGATTCCTAAAACGTAATATACAGAAATTCTAAATGTATCATCTTTCCGCCATCTCACTCACTTCGACAATTTATCAATTCAACAACAGTTCAACAATTTCCCTAGTCTCCGAAGTGAAATGTCTTTGAAGAATCTTTGACTCCACACTGTTTTTCATATCAAGCACTCATTACTTTCTATTATTTACAACTTAAAAACATTTCTGAAATACACTCCCTCATCTTTGAATTAAAAAAAATCTGTATTAGAGCTATACAACATCCTGTGTTGTGGACTTTTCAATCCATTCTTAACCTTGTGTCACGTACCCGCTTCTCTGCACGTGATTTGGGATTGCACCTGGAAGGCTTAATTTACCTCTTCTCACTCAATCCAACACTTAACCCCTGTACTAGGCTTCAAAATTAGCATAAATTACACCCCCAACACAGACCATGCACCCCAGCTTCACAACACGCTGCCACTATTCATCAAATTTAGAGGGTAATGAGTCCCTGAAGTAGTATTGTCAGCCAATCAACATCGCACACTTCTTAGGGCTATGAGCACTTTTAGAGCATACTAGGTACAAACTTATTAAAGTTTTATGCTTCAATATAATTAGAAGCTGAAAGAAAGCAGAAAAGCGCATATAGGGTCTTATCCGAGTGTGAACGGGATGTGTGCGTATAATTGCACTAACCTTATGTTGTTGTGAAAATCACAACAACTATTATGCAGAAAACCGGCTTGCAGAACTCCGCCCAATGGTAACAAAGAAGTGGAAGAAAGGGAGGTTGTAAATGTGCTGCCATTTATTCAATAGATCCAAAGATTCCAAGGATTTGTAGGAACGTTAATGGCAACACCTTTATTGTTCTCACGTGAAAAAGTATTGAGACAAAGAACATTTGAAAATAATTTATTCATTGCTAAAGTAGCCATTGTCTCACTACCTTTTCATTCCCTCCCATAGTAGATAGAAAATGTCAGGCTGCCACTAGGACCCATTTGGTTGGTTTCTTTGAGGACATCAGAAGTGTGAAGTACTACTTCTGTGCATTCTCAGGAAGGCCCTGTGGGGCTTCAGATCCTGAGCACAACAAGACTACAAGTCCTGCTCAAGATAACATAGGTTATGACCTATGGTGAATGTCAATTAACTGCTGCTATCTTAATTCCGCCTAGAAATACATATTTTCCTCTACACTATGGTTGCCATTTTCAAAACCTAACACAAAAACAATCGCTGACCTAATGATAATAAGTGCAAATGAGGTTTGGAAATCACTTCAGCCATCTCTGGCCCCATCGACTTAATCAAGTCCTAACAGCAATACTAATCCCTTTTTAATAACATAACCATCATCACATTCACTTCCTATCAGAAGGTATGCAATGCGCTGGGTTCAATTAATATTTTACCTTGTTGGGGCAAATTGATAACAATTAGTAGGAAATTAAAGAACTATTGCCAAAGCCTACAAAGACAATATTTCTGTTATAAACCTTAAACAGACATGCACCTATGTGAGAAATTCTCCACATTTCAGGAAATAACTTATTGAAGTTACTTACTAGATCTTAAAGGATGTTTTCGCACCTATAAAGTTTATTTTCATCAGTAGATCTTGGAATAACATCAATTTCCACAATTGGATGTGATTAAGAGAATGTTCCTGTGCTGAGATAATCTTATATATGCGTTCCTGCTACATACTGTGTGAAGGCCGTGTCTGACCATACAGGTCTGGGGGAATAGCTATTCACCTTATGGAGATCACTGCCGGCATGAGGAGTCGTTTAGCTACAATGCTTCTCAGGGAAATATGCAAATTGTCTCTTCAGTGAGGATTGCAGATTGGGGCTCTGATCTGGCATACATCCTAAATCATATTAACCCATTACTTGCCAAATTAGCAATTTTCCTTTTTGAAAATAGGTGCTTGAAAGCTCTCTGGGTGGAAGAATATTCAATTAAAAATGACAATGACATGATTTTCTGTTTGGAAAACATTCATTTTACAAACACAACACAAAAACTGGACCTAATTATAAAATCTTAGTTCCTAGAAGCAAAAGATTAAGCGTCCCAAAAAAAGGACATTGGTAGATAATGGCTCAAAAGGCTTGTTAAAGAGTCAAATTTGACTTTTAGGATTGCTAACTTCAATATGTGGCACTAGAGTTTGTCTATTTCCTCGATGAAGTGACAATTTGCATATGACCATACAGGGACATGGTCTGATCATACCATATCTCTTGGACAGGGGAGGATGCAAAACTATATACAAACATTACAGCACAGGATCATAGCTGATTCTTTTTGTGAGGTCAAGCATTTCCCTGTCTGTATTTTTTTTTTTAAATGTTTACCTCAAAGAAAAAATAATTTGCAATCCCATGCTGTAATGTCTGTAGACTAGGGATGAGCGAGTCTACTCGCTAGGACTCGTTACTCGGCGATTCTTAAGGGACTCGCTGGACTCGGTAATCGGCGAGTCTTTTAGCGAATACTCGCTCAGTAACGAGTCCAATGCAAGTCAATGGCAATCTTAGTTTTGTCAGAGTTTACTTTATCTCACTCGCTAGACTCGCTAGACTCGCTCTATCACATCACTATATAGCTTGAATCTCCCCAAACAGCAGCGAGTCTGAGCGAGTCTACGAGTCCGAATCCTAGCGAGTCTGCGATTCCGAGTCCTGTATTCTCTATTCGGGACTCGCGAATCCAGAATCTTTTATGTTACTGGTCAGCATTGCGTGTTAGGTCAGAAAACTTGTGAAGATAGCCAATCATAGTCAGTAATGCCATAGCAGCTTTGGTTGTGTCAGGACTATGATTGGCTGCTGTCCATCGTGATGCCTATGTCATCTATGACAGGCAAGGCAGTATATAAGGCTTGCCCCCGCCATTTTGGGCACATTCCTGAGAAGAGCTGACCTAGTGCAGGGAGACTTGGAGCAGATCTAGGGACAGTTAGGCAGTGTAGGAGTCACATATAACCCAAAAGTTCTTTTCAGAACTAACAGGACGGAGTGTAGGAGTCAAGATTCCTCACACATAACCCAAAAGTTCTTTTCAGAACTACCAGGACGGAGGATTGCTGTACAGGACTGTAAGGAAGGGAGATAGGAGCAGCCTTACAGTGAATCCAGCACCATCCTCAGAGCTTAGTTCACCCAGCTTTCCTCAGAGCTGTAATCCTAAGCTTTTTCTTATTTTTGGCACTAGTCTACCAAATAATTTTGGTGCCATTTTTCCACAAAAAATTTCCTGTGCTAGTGCGTTGCTGTACGGTGTCCTGCCTGCAGCTCGCACGGTACTTGTAAACTTGCACGCAGCCAGCACCGCAGCCTAACAGTGCCTGGTTCTGCGTACTAAACAATTTTTTCCTGTGCCAGTGCGTTGCTGTACGGTGTCCTGCCTGCAGCTCGCACGGTACTTGTAAACTTGCACGCAGCCAGCACCGCAGCCTAACAGTGCCTGGTTCTGCGTACTAAACAATTTTTTCCTGTACCAGTGCGTTGCTGTACGGTGTCCTGCCTGCAGCTCGCACGGTACCATCCATCTGTCTTAAAATATCGCAGGGTGCTTTCACATCTGCGTTTTTCGTAATTCGCGGCAGATGCGGTGAAAAAACCGCATCTGCCGCGTTTGCCGCATAACGGTTCCACTTGCGGCACGGTTGCGTTTTTTTCCATAGGAAGTATAGGGGGACTTGCGGCAGATGCGGCAAGTGCGGTATTGCACTTGCGGCAGGTGCGGCAGAGAAAAAAACCGCGGCTTACTGCGGTTTTTTTCGCTGCCGCACCTGCCGCAAGTGCAATACCGCACTTGCCGCATCTGCCGCAAGTCCCCCTATACTTCCTATGGAAAAAACCGCAACCGTGCCGCAAGTGGAACCGTTATGCGGCAAACGCGGCAGATGCGGTTTTTTCACCGCATCTGCCGCGAATTACGAAAAACGCAGATGTGAAAGCACCCTTACAAGCCCCCAGAAAGCCACCAGAAATTATAAAATGTTTGCTTTTACAGCATGGTGTGTGCCCGAGAATCGCTTCCCCCTCCCATCATCGGCTCCAAATAAGAGAAAAACCTGCGAGTTTGGACTCGCACACTTTCAGAGACACATCAGCGATTTGGAAATAGCATTATTCGTTATTACTCGGTTCCCTATTCATTAACATTGGACTCGCTAGACTCGCAACGAGTAGCGAGTCCTGGGCTCGGACTCGTGCGGGTCTAGCGATTCCGAGTAATTTAGGACTCGCTCATCCCTACTGTAGACTTTAAGTAAAAATACTTAATTCCAGGAGATGTGGTATGATCAGACCATGCCCCTTCATGGTCAGACATGACCATTACACAGTACATAGCAGGGACACATATAAGATTATATGCCTGGGTTCACACTTGGGCATCAGTTGTTGCAAAAGGCTCAAATACTGGATACTTTTTTTAAAGAGTGTTTTTGGCTGGTCTTTGACCCTCCTGTGCTGCTCTGCTTTTTTTGGACTTTGTCTTTTTTTCCCAAAAAATGTTAGAAAAAACTGATCAGGTTTTTTGTGCCATTAATAACTGGATCAGTTTTCCCATAGGGCCCCATGTTAAAAAACCTGATCAGTTTTTTTTTACTGCAGCGTTTTTGGGATCCAGTTAAAAAACTGACACCATTGCAGTCACACTTGAGTGCAGCATCAGTTTTTGGCATCAGGTTTTGGACTTAGGAAAAAAATTGCACAAAATGATGCAAAAACCTGATCCAAGGCTCAATAGTGACCCTGGCCTATCTCAGCACAGAAACATTTTTTTTAAAGACATCTAATTGGGGAAACTATTATTGTTAAAAGATCTAATTAAAATTAAATTTGTTCATGAGTAAAACTCCCTTTAGTTTGTCAGAGGCTGTCAGGTCAAAGGCTACCATGGACAGACTTGGCACTAGTCATTCTGTCTAGTATCTCTAACAATAACCTTGGTCATCACCTTTTAACCCTTTACAGGGATTTTGACTTACAAGGGGCCCCCTTGTTTGCATCCACTTACTAGCTGCTGATAGGAGGAGTGAACTTGAGCAGGGATAGTCAGTAACTGGAGAGACAGATTGAGGAACAGAAAAATAATGAAAAATTATGTTCAGAGAAATAGTTGGGGGTCAAGGCTTGTGGCTTTATTCAATGCATTTTGAAGCGTCAACCTCGTTCCTTCCTCAGGAAACCAACCAAATTGCCCATAATTTAGTTGGATTCCTGAGGAAGGAATGAGGTTGACGCTTCAAAATGTATTGAATAAAGCCACCAGTCTTGATCAATATAAAACTATGGTTTTGTTTATCTAACATCAGTGCGGAATTATCCATATATATGTATATAAATATTCATGTGGTTGTGGAGCCCACTGGGACGGGGTACTCTGTGCCAGACCGAGGTACTGCTGGGGGATGTCATGGCGGTCCTGGTCCGGACCGTGTCCCGGGTTCGCACAAGTAAATGGGGTGTATTTACAGGGGAGTAGGGTTGTCGTGACGCCACCCATGGGTTGTGGTCAGGGTGACCACCGCTGCTGCAGAACCTCCGGGGATGATGTTTTAGCAGCTTAGGTGGAACGGCTCTCTGCAGGTAGGGCTTGGTTCCCCGGGGGCAGCGATAGTTAAAATCAGTGATGGTTGTTATAGCTGTTGCAGGAGAGTAGGGGTAGTAGTAGAGATGATGAGAGTAGAGGCAATGGCAGTTTATGAGGGAGAGTGGGGCTTCAGCACAAGGATCACAGACACACTCACGTTTGTTGTCATTTTCCAAGTCTTTACTTTGCAGATGGTAAAGCAGAGTATTGTCCACGGAGTCTGTACCGAGGCCGGGTTGCTCCCACCCTGACCGGGTCCTTGGCTTCCTACTTCTGTGCTTTGTGTGTGGCCCTGCTGCCGCTTTTAGCTGAACTGCTGGCCCTGTCTCCCCTCACGGGTACCAATCTGTTAGGCAACTTGAGTCCTCTGTGTCACTGACCCCTCCATGTTGCTTTGCTATGGTACAGTGAAGATGGTGGACCTTCACTATTCTGGTATTCACTGTCATGTCTGTCTCAGGCACAGCCTCGGATCCGGTATCCGTCCTAAGCGCCTCTCCGGGGTTAAGTTTTAGAGTAACTCCTTGTCCCGGGTGTGTTCCTCTGTTTCTCTGACTCCTTTCCTCAGACCTCTCAGGACCTCCACTTCCACTTGACTCTACTCCTGCTCTCCACTCCAACTAAACTGACTAACTGTCACTCCTGCTCTGAGGTAAACATTAGCTCCTCCCACTCTTGCAGGTGCCACCTAAGCTCCTCCCACTTTCTAGTGTAGTGTTGTGTGGGGAGTAAACCTGTGTTGATGTTTCTGTGGCACATTAACCCTTGGGGTGCCACATGAATGCAAATTATCCCTGTTATCTGACTTTTTGTTGTCCTGCCCTATGATTTAGCACATTTTGGTTCAAATAGAGGACAAAATTCAAAAACTCCTGAACTCCAGTATCATACTTTGAATTGATAATTTTAATTAAATTTGATCAATGACAACTTGTGAAGAGTGAGTCAACTTTATTTTCCAACTGATAGTGCTGCTAAATTGTTTATAGTTTTATATAGCTACTGAATTGCGCATTCTTTATGGCATCACTGACGTGATGTGCTCCTTCAAGCATGCGCAATGCGCTGCTTGAAGCTGGCCGAGAGACAAAGGTGTGCTGACGTCACCAGAACCGGAAATTACGTGATTCGTATCATACATCGAACAGGAGAGCGACGTCCGACATGCTGGGGCAGAGAGGAATCTTATTACAATATCATGCCCATCGGGGTGTGATAAACGATCATTCAGGCTGCAAACCAACACGCCCCACGCCCTGAGGGACTATTGCATTTAGCCCTCACTTCCTTATCATCCTAACTAGTAAGTATAAAAACGTTTTCTAGAAGATTGAAAGCAAGCATTTAGCAGAGAGGGGGATAGCTATAATGATAATAGGAAGGTGCAGGGACATGTATTGATAGGTTAGGTGGCTTTTCGGAGGTGACAGGTTCCCTTTAAATGGGAATAGCTGGAGATGGTCAACCAAATCTGTCAGATGAAGAACTGTATAGTTGGTCCAAAATTGGTCCAATGTTTAAAGTTTTGAACATTTTTATTGGACATGCAACACTAATCAGAGAGGCTGCCACAAGTACTTCAACCCTTAATGGGAATTTGGATCTGAGTTTGGAAGACATAGGAAATTATAACTGGCCTATGTCATGGAGCCACTAACTCCTCCATTCTTTTACCCACCAATCTGAACACTCTCTATGTGAAGTGCTCACAAGGCAGTTCTCATCTCTCTTGATTCTGTCTTACATAAGCAAATGTTCAGGTTGATTATGTTTGTTTTTTTATTATTTTTATATTATTAAATTATGTCGATATTTATTATTGGAAAACTGAAATTATAAACAAAATGTAAAAAATTGAATAAATACGGGGGCTGCTTTGAAATAGTAATATACTGACTGCGTAATAAATATTCACAAATTCTATTGCTTGGCATCAAGTATCAATGGCGGAATGTATTTATGTTCTCTGTTGTGTCTTTTCTTGAAGAAAAAAAATGAACATATTGGTTGTCAGCATTGTAATAAATCTAAAATATATGCCTAGATCACACAATGGATAGATCTAAACTGCTTCTCAGCTCTGTGTATTAGTGGTCTGTTCTGCTTGGGAAATACTAGTATACTAGATATGTAAAAACATGACAGGGGAATTGGCACAGGGACACAAAGGGTAGCGATAAAGCGCCATGTCCAAAGTCACTGCCCTTTGATTTGTAAATGAAAGTTTCCAAATATTTATGGACCTTTTGTGTATAGATCCTGCATAAGTGGCTATTGCTGTTGAAAGCAATGCACCAATTAATACCTAATTTAACGTATATAAAGAAATATCACTTTTCCATAAATGTGAAAAAAGAATCTGGGCTAATTATGTATATTTTTAGCACAGTCTTGTGTCTAATCCTCTATGGAAATCATAAGCAGGGCATTTCTCAGTTGAAGCGATGCAGTAGTTTTGCTCATACATAGAATTTATTAGCACAGCATAGTGTTAATGTGAGACGACAGCTGGGTATTACAGCCTGGAACATGACAAATAAGCAACTTTCTAGTTAAATGTGTGCTAAACCTTGGCTAGTGCCTAAGGCCAAAAAGTGAGTTTATTCAGTATCCGTGTCAGTGGGATACAATATATTTATATAGCATGCCGGAGAAGACACAGAGAACAATTTGCAAAGCTGAAAACCCTTGCGAAGTTCATCATGACTTTTTAGGGGAATATTGGAGCCAAGAGTGAGATTTAATATCCGTCCCATTTGGACTCAGCTGGTTCACGGCTCGCTTCCACCTCTTGCACCTGCACTACTTTTCTGAACAATAATCCTTAGTAACCACAGTTACCATAGTGAGAGCAAATTCTATACAGTCACCGAACGAATATAAAAATGATTATCGAAGTCATAGAAATGGCATGAAAATATTAAAATCACAGCAACAAGCAAAAAAAAAATGAAGGGTATGCAGAGGATACTGCGAGTGTTTTATTTATAGTTAATTATGTGCAGTTCAGGACAAATAGAGAACAGATTCACGTTAACTGTAGCTGTGGGGATATGGAAAACGGGGAACAGAATCCTAACCCTTTAAAGCACATCAACATTAACAGAACTATTCTGAATGGTTTGTCTAAAACATATTGTGGAATAACTGGAATATGCATAATTAACATAGTAATAGAAGTGAGCACAGAATCCTAAGCTGTCAGAAGTCATGTCATTAGTAAATAGCAATGTGGCGCACTGAATGACAATCAACCCAACTGCTATAATTCACTGACAGTGGCTCGATATAGCATCTGTACTTCATTTGAGAGAATTTCACCCCTGGGCTGTTGTGTTGTTAAGCTGGGAAATAGATGGCAGATTTGTTGCTTGTTATGCACCCTTCTGCAGTGTGAGAGAGAAAGAACAAGAAGATGAGGCTTCGTGATTTTGTAGCATACAATCTTATGTGTATAGATACCTTTTTTTTTCCAGAATTTCATTATCATTCAGAGTAGCACACAAATGTCTGCCAGCAGCTCAGAGATACTTAGTGGTTGTTTATGAAAAAAAAGAAGAAGATAGTTTCAATATGTAGGTAAATTTAATGCGGGAGGATTATGCAAATGTGTCATTATTTTATTTATTATATCTGCAAGAATCTAGTTTTAAGATAATTCAAAAATTATTCTGATTTACTGAAGATGCATTCTACAACCAATAATTGGTGCTTATTTTACAAAAGTAGATCAAAATTAAATGGACATAGCGTTCCGTTCTTTATTAAGTCAGCTGCTATGATTGCAAGATACATTGTCATAAGTGTGCAGCTTCCTGATGTCCCCTCTGGACCTTGGATCAGGAGGCCTCAACGTTTAATAGATCACAGGTCTTGTGTAGAGCTCACTTAGTGTTCTTTTGCAGATATACGCCCTCTTCTATGTGGAAGTGGTTAAGGACCTCTTTAGTGTTTGCTGTGTATTTTCTTATGGCCGCTTTACACGGCACGATATCGTTGTCCAACAACGATAAAAAGTCCCGTGGTTCGGACGTTGCCGCCTATATTGTTTGTGCGTTGTGTCGTGTAAATGAGCAATGTGACGCAAGAACAATGCAAAAACGATATTGTTTGGGAATTGTGCAGGCTCTCCAACTGGCCGATATTGGCTTGATGATCTGCTATGATTGTGCTGTGTGACAGCGCTACTACGATTTGGAACACAACTTCCCCTATTCACTCCAATGTTAATTGCTCATTCCCTGAGTTGATGAGACGCAGTGTGCAAGAGGGGCGTACGACATCGTACTTGCATTGCCTGGTGATATCTCACTGTGTAACATCTTCTATGCGATCTTGGACAAATGCCAAAAACGTGCGCGCTCTCGTGAAGTTGTATACAATATCGTAACGATATTGGACGTGTAAAGCGGCCATTAGCCTTCTTTCCACCCGCAGCTTATAATTGTCTTCCCCTTCCAATAAATCTACCCGCCCCTCACACCATCCTAGTTATAGAACTTGTAATTCTTACCTTTGGAGGAGCTCATTGTTTTTAAGCTGTGGTGTAATAATTTTTGCAGCAGCAAAACTTATATTTGGAGAACTTTCTGGAACCCTGCCGGATCTGTTACCTTGCTTGGGATTCTTGTGTTTTTCCTAGCACTCCAACCTCTACACTCCCTTGAGGGGGAAGGGGAGACATCTAGGTGGGTCATGTGCTGGATCCTAGCAAGTATAAGGGCCACTTTACACACAACAACTTATCTGTCCAACGTCTGACCAACTTGCTGGTTGCAGTGAAATCATAGACACATTGCTCCATTTTGTGGCTGTGTACAAATGTAACAATGTGTCCATGATTTCACTGCAACCAGGAAGATAGTCAGAAGTTGTACAGATAAGTTGGTGTGTGTACAGTGGCCCTAAGACCTATCTTCAGGGGTAATCTTGGGGTCAGTGACTAGTCTAGGGACCCATAGCTGGAGGGACAGCTTAGCTGTATTTTGTTACTGTCACCTTACAGTTATGGTCATATTGTCTTTCTTTGTATGATTGCCCTGCTGCAGTTGTTTTGCTTAGCAACCTCTCCCCTGGTTACTTTCAACGACCAATCAGGAATCTAGGCCCGAGTAGTCATTTCAAAGTCCTGTGGTTAGGGATATTCCAATCTGTGCAGGTGCCATTAGTGACTGTGCAGTTGTACAGGAACCAGTTGGGTGGGGGTTGCTGCAGAGAGACTGTGGTTTACCAACCTACATTTGCATGACACAAATTATGTTTACATTTACTGAAGTCAAAGGTTTTGTTTTACTCTTTATTAAGCTCTATTATTTATTTAATATGTTAAAGAGGTTCTTTCCAGTTTGTAAGTTATCTCCTAACTGTAGGATAGGGAATAAAATTCTGTCCTTTTAGTTTAAAGATCCATGTGTGAATGGAACAGTGGTCAGTCATGTTCATTGCCAATCTATTCACGCTTACTGAAAGTAAGCGCATCACCTGGCTGTTTTTCAACACTTCCATAAAAATGACTGGAGTGGCAGTCTGCAAGACCAACCTCCACTCCATTGACTTTTTAAAGCCCAATTTCTTGGGATTGCAGCCAAGTGGTCAGATCACCATCGATCGGAAAATTATCCCTTACTATATGGACAGGGAATACTTTTGAAACTTGAACATTTAGGTTGGGGGTTAATTTTTAAACTGCTGGAGGTCTGACAGGTTTGACACACATAAATTCTGGGAACCAGGGCTCTGAAAAGTTCCATGTGAATGGAGTGGAGGTCCGTCATGTGCACTTTCAGCTTGAAAACACCTTTTAAGGGTTATTAAACAATTTGTAAGTTTTTTTGTAGATTGTATGGCTCACTGGTATGATCCCTCAATTGAGTTATCTATTGTATCTGTTTTCTACATTGTATTATATACCGTACATGAGCTTTTCCTTATATAATATGAAAACTGTTTGTATATTTTACTTATAGTGTCCACAAATTAATTTGCATTACAATAAATTGATTAATAATAATTATATATTTAAAGGCTTTCAAATATGAATTTTGAAGGTAGTTAATAGGTTGCTATGACAGTCGAAGGCCGGCTGAATGTTCCATGCCTGCTATGTGATATATTTTTACTGTGTCCAGAAAAGTCAGATCTGTGGAAATATAAAATTAAATAAATGTTTTTTCAGTTGCACTAATGCAAAAAGAAGCAATAATAAAATGTCATAAATTCATAGTATGTACCCCAATGTACAACCATCAGCTATCTACACAGAAAAAAGTTTCCACACAGTTCCATTAATGATTATATAAATTCTTATGGATCTCAGAAAATGGAAATACAAACAATTTTATTTTTTACAATTTTTTTTTAAAGTGAAAATGTTATTTCATTGAAAAAAACCCATAATACTCCACTGGTTGTTAATGGGTCATATATCAGCTAATATAATGGGTGGATGTGGCCAGCAGCTGACAGGGAGCAGTGCAATGTGACAGTAGAGAGGAACAGGGCCGGACTGGGACCAAAAATCAGCCCGGGAAGTAAAGACCCCACCAGCCCACACACTATATCATCTATCAATCACAATAAGTGAATTTTGTTTTTACATTGGCGTGTCCCTCATCACTGTTTTACAAGAGTTATTTGGAGAGCCACATGTAAGTGGCAAGACAAAGGGAGTACTCACCCACAGCTCCATTCACATGATACTCTTCAAAGCTACAGTTTCTCAGGATTGTGGGGTCCCAGCGGTCAGATCCACAGCGAAGAGAAAGTCATCACCTGTACAGAAGAGAAGTGGTGACTTCCATATTGGGGATAATTTTAAACAACATTTAAATGCTGAAAATCCCGAAGTCCAATACCACCTCTCTGACAGCAGGACAGTATACAGGACAAGAGAAGTGGTACTGTACAGTGTATATACAGAATAATACAGATACTGAGGATTACACCCAGTATACAGGACAGAAGTGGTACTGTGCAGTGTGTATACAGAATAATACAGATACTGAGGATTACACCCAGTATACAGAACAGAAGTGGTACTGTGCAGTGTATATATACAGAATAATACAGATACTGAGGATTACACCCAGTATACAGAACAGACGTGGTACTGTGCAGTGTATATATACAGAATAATACAGATACTGAGGATTACACCCAGTATACAGGACAGGAGAAGTGGTACTGTGCAGTGTATATATACAGAATAATACAGATACTGAGGATTACACCCAGTATACAGGACAGGAGAAGTGGTACTGTGCAGTGTATATATACAGAAAAATACAGATACTGAGGATTACACCCAGTATACAGGAGAGAAGTGGTACTGTGCAGTGTATATATACAGAATAATACAGATACTGAGGATTACACCCAGTATACAGGACAGGAGAAGTGGTACGGTGCAGTGTATATATACAGAATAATAGAGATACTGAGGATTACACCCAGTATACAGAACAGAAGTGGTACTGTGCAGTGTATATATACAGAATAATAGAGATATTGAGGATTACACCCAGTATACAGAACAGAAGTGGTAATGTGCAGTGTATATATACAGAATAATACAGATACTGAGGATTACACCCAGTATACAGGCCAGGAGAAGTGGTACTGTGCAGTGTATATATACAGAATAATACAGATACTGAGGATTACACCCAGTATACAGGACAGGAAAAGTGGTACTGTGCAGTGTATATACAGAATAATACAGATACTGAGGATTACACCCAGTATACAGGACAGGAAAAGTGGTACTGTGCAGTGTATATACAGAATAATACAGATACTGAGGATTACACCCAGTATACAGGACAGGAGAAGTGGTACTGTGCAGTGTATATATACAGAATAATACAGATACTGAGGATTACACCCAGTATACAGGAGAGAAGTGGTACTGTGCAGTGTCTATATACAGAATAATACAGATACTGAAGATTACACCCAGTACACAGGACAGGAGAAGTGGTACTATGCAGTGTATATATACAGAATAATACAGATACTGAGGATTACACCCAGTATACAGGACAGGAGAAGTGGTACTGTGCAGTGTATATATACAAAATAATACAGATACTGAGGATTACACCCAGTATACAGCACAGGAGAAGTGGTACTGTGCAGTGTATATATACAGAATAATACAGATACTGAGGATTACACCCAGTATACAGGACAGGAGAAATGGTACTGTGCAGTGTATATATACAGAATAATACAGATACTGAGAATTACACCCAGTATACAGGACAGGAGAAGTGGTACTGTGCAGTGTATATATACAGAATAATACAGATACTGAGGATTACACCTAGTATACAGGACAGGAGAAGTGGTACTATGCAGTGTATATATACAGAATAATACAGATACTGAGGATTACACCCAGTAAACTTGACAGGAGAAGTTGTACTGTGCAGTGTATATATACAGAACAATACAGATACTGAGAATTACACCTAGTATACAGCACAGGAAAAGGGGTACTGTGCAGTGTATATATACAGAATAATACAGATACTGAAGATTACACCCAGTACACAGGACAGGAGAAGTGGTACTATGCAGTGTATATATACAGAATAATACAGATACTGAGGATTAAACCCAGTAAACTTGACAGGAGAAGTTGTACTGTGCAGTGTATATATACAGAACAATACAGATACTGAGAATTACACCTAGTATACAGCACAGGAAAAGGGGTACTGTGCAGTGTATATATACAGAATAATACAGATACTGAGGATTACACCCAGTATACAGGACAGGAGAAATGGTACTGTGCAGTGTATATATACAGAATAATACAGATACTGAGAATTACACCCAGTATACAGGACAGGAGAAGTGGTACTGTGCAGTGTATATATACAGAATAATACAGATACTGAGGATTACACCCAGTATATAGCACAGGAGAAGTGGTACTGTGCAGTGTGTATATACAAAATAATACAGATACTGAGGATTACACCCAGTATACAGGACAGGAGAAGTGGTACTGTGCAGTGTATATATACAGAATAATACAGATACTGAGGATTACACCCAGTATACAGCACAGGAGAAGTGGTACTGTGCAGTGTATATATACAAAATAATACAGATACTGAGGATTACGTCCAGTATACAGGACAGGAGAAGTGGTACTGTGCAGTGTATATATACAGAATAATACAGAAACTGAGGATTACACCTAGTATACAGGACAGGAGAAGTGGTACTGTGCAGTGTATATATACAGAATAATACAGATACTGAGGATTACACCCAGTATACAGGACAGGAGAAGTGGTACTGTGCAGTGTATATATACAGAATAATAGAGATACTGAGGATTGCACCCAGTATACAGGACAGGAAAAGTGGTACTGTGCAGTGTATATATATGGAATAATAGAGATACTGAGGATTACACCCAGTATACAGGACAGGAGAAGTGGTACTGTGCAGTGTATATATACAGAATAATACAGATACTGAGGATTACACCCAGTGTACAGCACAGGAGAAGTGGTACTGTGCAGTGTATATATACAAAATAATACAGATACTGAGGATTACACCCAGTATACAGGACAGGAGAAGTGGTACTGTGCAGTGTATATATACAGAATAATACAGATACTGAGGATTACACCTAGTATACAGGACAGGAGAAGTGGTAATGTGCAGTGTATATATACAGAATAATACAGATACTGAGGATTACACCTAGTATACAGGACAGGAGAACTGGTACTGTGCAGAGTGTAGCATATGACTCAAGCAAGGATTGCATTGCACCGCCTGGAGGCTCTCCTAATCTGAGCACGACGGCTTCATGTATTTCTATGCAGCTGACATTTTCAGGTCAGGTTAGCCGCCGGCTGATTCTGGGCAGTGCGATGCGATAGCTGCAGAAACAAACACTGCAAAAGCACCCTGTATGAATATAGTCTAAGGTGATCCCACTAATGTTATCATGCCCCTGTGGCTGTTAGTGACATGAACACCAGCATCACCGCCAGCTCTGCACATCTCTGCCTCCCATGATGAAGGCAGTGCGTCTGTGTGGCGACCCTGCAACCAGGGCAGCCACAGGGTGGACTGCAGCCAGACGAGGTAAGACGGTTGACTGAGGAACACACACACACCGACCCACTCCAACCCAACGCCTAGAGACTCTATGTCAGGCAAGGGGTGGCGGGAGTTTAGAGAAGTGTGGGTGGAGAGAAAGAGACCCGGACAAGTATATGGAGGAACTAGACACGAGTTGGGCCTAGAAACACTACGTTGGAAAAGCAGATCCCAGGAGGAGAGGTTCCCTGGAGGCAGAATACCCAGGAGGGAGCTCACCGTAGAGGAGGTGAGAAAGGAGCACCACAAGCCGAGACACCACACTGAGAATAGTGGGAGAACAACGGGCTCAGCAGCCGCAACTGACATAGCTGACCGGAGGACCCAGAGCTGACTACCGGAGAGAAAGAGGGAGCCTGGTAAGCCCAAATTACACCTGGGTCACTGGAGAGCTAGGCCAGGACAACTAGAGCGCTGGCTCTGTAGAGGTGACCGGGGAGACTTCAAGACCCTAATCACGAGACATCCTGGCATGTTACGGAGACTCTAAGGCCCGTGACCAAAGTACCACAGCGGAGTAGGACTAGGGCTAGTGACCCTAAAGCAGAGAGAGACATCACTACAAAGCCCATAACGGCCGGACCAAACCCATGTGCGAGGGCAGAGACAGAGTAGAGGCCTGGAAGGTACTTTGAGGGAAGCGATGCAAAGGAACCGTCTGAGCTGCAGTGGCACCTGGGTCCCTGACAATTGTAAGAACTGTGAACTGTACTGTAACTGACTTTTAAGAACTTTGGAACAGTAAAGTGTCGGTAAGCTCAAAAGTGCCTGTGACTGTTCATTACTACACTGCAGCAGAGACACGGTCCGCACCAAGACCGCCGTGATATCCCCAGCAGTACCCCGGCTTGTACCGAGTACGTGGTCCCAGTGGGCTCCACAACTACATGTCCTGTATTCAGTGTTAGAACCTTACAGATGGATCTGTCTGATAAGGAACATAGAGTTGTGGCCAAAAGTATTGACACCCCTGCAATTCTGTCAGATAATACTCAATTTCTTCCTGAAAATGATTGAAATCACAAATTCCTTGGTATTATTATCTTCATTTAATTTGTCTTCAATTAAAAAACACAAAAGAGAATGAAGCAAAAAGCAAAACATTGATAATTTCACACAAAACTCCAAAAATGGGCCAGACAAAAGTATTGGCACCCTCAGCCTAATACTTGGTTGCACAACCTTTAGCCAAAATAACTGCGATCAACCTCTTCCGGTAACCATCAATGAGTTTCTTACAATGCTCTGCTGGAATTTTAGACCATTCTTCTTTGGCAAACAGCTCCAGGTCCCTGATATTTGAAGGGTGCCTTCTCCAAACTGTCATTTTTAGATCTCTCCACAGGTGTTCTAAGGGATTCAGGTCTGGACTCATTGCTGGCCACCTTAGAAGTCTCCAGTGCTTTCTCTCAAACCATTTTCTAGTGCTTTTTGAAGTGTGTTTTGGGTCATTGCCCTGCTGGAAGACCCATGACCTCTGAGGGAGACCCAGCTTTCTCACAATGGGCCCTACATTATGCTGCAAAATTTGTTGGTAGTCTTCAGACTTCATAATGCCATGCACACGGTCAAGCAGTCCAGTGGCAGAGGCAGCAAAGCAACCCCAAAACATCAGGGAACCTCCACCATGTTTGACTGTAGGGACCATGTTCTTTTCTTTGAATGCCTCTTTTTTACTCCTGTAAACTCTATGTTGATACCCTTGCCCAAAAAGCTCTACTTTTGTCTCATCTGACCAGAGAACATTCTTCCAAAACGTTGTAGGCTTTCTCAGGTAAGTTTTGGCAAACTGCAGCCTGTCTTTTTTATGTCTCGGGGTAAGAAGTGGGGTCTTCCTGGGTATCCTACCATACAGTCCCTTTTCATTTAGATGCCGACGGAATAGTACGGGTTGACACTGTTGTACCCTCGGACTGCAGGGCAGCTTGAACTTGTTTGGATGTTAGTTGAGGTTATTTATCCACCATCAGCACAATCTTGCGTTGAAATCTCTTTTCAATTTTTCTTTTCCATCCACATCTAGGGAGGTTAGTCACAGTGCCATGGGCTTTAAACTTCTTGATGACACTGCGCAGGGTAGACACAGGAACATTCAGGTCTTTGGAGATGGACTTGTAGCCTTGAGATTGCTCATGCTTCCTCACAATTTGGTTTCTCAAGTCCTCAGGCAGTTCTTTGGTCTTCTTTGTTTTCTCCATGCTCAATGTGGTACACACAAGGACACAGGACAGAGGTTGAGTCAACTTTAATCCATGTCAACTGGCTGCAAGTGTGATTAAGTTATTGCCAACACCTGTTAGGTGCCACAGGTAAGTTACAGGTGCTGTTAATTACACAAATTAGAGAAGCATCACATGATTTTTCTAACAGTGCCAATACTTTTGTCCACCCCCTTTTTTATGTTTGGTGTGGAATTAGATCCAATTTGGCTTTAGAACAATTATTTTTGTGTTTTTTTCATTGAAGACAAATTAAATGAAGATAATAATACCAAAGAATTTTTGATTGTAATCATTTTCAGGAAGAAACTGAGTATTATGACAGAATTGCAGGATTGTCAATACTTTTGGCCACAACTGTATGTCTGCTTCTGACACAGTCTAGTGGGCATACCTTGTGGAAGGTTTATGAAAGGTTTCCTTCCAGATTTGATTAATAAAGGATATTTGAAAGTTTTTTATAAACACTTACTCTACATTTCCCTACTTGAGCACAATCCCTACTTGAGCACACCACATCAATACTTCTTGTTGGTCACTTACTCTACATTGTTATTGAATAAAAATTTAAACAGTAGCTGCGCTTTAAGCCAATATAATATTTAAATAAAAACAGTACACATGTTTGGTACCTTTGTACTGATTCAGACAATTGTGTTTTCAAGTCACATTTACTGTACCATGAATGCTAAAAAAACAAAACAAAAATAGTGTCACAATTGCATTTTTTGTTCAAGATAGCTTGAAGTTAATTTAGACATCACAGTGGCTCAGTGATTAGAACTGTTGGCTTGCAGCACTTGGTTCCTGGGTTCAAATCACACCAAGGACAACATCTGCAGAGAGTTTGTATGTTCTCCCCATGTTTGTGTGAGTTTCCTTGTTGTTCTCTGGTCTCCTCCCACACTGCAAAGATGTAGTGATTGTGAGTTCCATTGGAGACATTTATAATAATGTCGATAAATGGTGAGTTGGTGAGTTAAATAAATATGGTGTTATTTTAACAATATTCACTTGCACATATATGGTGTAGGAATATTTCCACCAGTATAATGTGCTCTCTGCAAATACGGTTCCCAAATTGAACTCTGACTGAAGTTAATGTGATCCAGACCCAATGTTGGGGATGCTGCAATAGCAAACAACACTGTTCCTTACTACCAGTGTACGAATTGAAATACCAAAACAGAATTTTTGGGTTGCTATTGCGCAAATTGTGTTGGTACAAAGAGAAGTGTACAAACTGAGTTTACACACCTAAGGGCTTGGACACACTCATCCGAGTTTGATGGACGAGTCTCAGAAAGGGCTGGAGCAGTGACCCTGAACGGCCTTTCCTTCTCTGGACGGGGAGTCTGGAGCTGCACCGAAGCACAAACAGCCGACAGCCCCGTCCTGACAGGGAGAAGCCATTCAGGGTCACTGCTCCAGCCCTTTCCAAGACTTGTTTGGCAAAATCGGATGTAACTAGGAGATTGTGTCCCTGCCTTTAGGGGATATATATCCCTCATAGACAAATACCAACCAAGAGATAGCTTCATTTGAATTTCCTAACTCAGGTGCACACTTATTCTAAAGGTTTCTACTGCATATTTGTGCTACGTCTTGTCCCATAAAAAAATAAGTCCTCTTACCTTAGTGCAAAAATAAAAAAAATATATCTTTTATTTAAAAAGGAGAAGAAAAAAATGAAAACACAAAATTGACTAAAAAGGGAAAAGGTTAATAAAAGTTTAATTTCTTAGTAATTATAGTAAACTATATTTGGTATTCCAGCAGCTTCACTGCAATATAACATATTATGAAATAACATAAAAGAAAATTATTAGAAATACAGTATGTAGAGCAAGAACAAGACTTGACATAGGTTGAAGTTTAACTTACCGTAACTGCATTCTTGTGTTTTGTCTGGCAACCATTTGTCATATTTTTATTAATTTCACACACAGATGCACTCTCTTCGTCTTCTGAGTCAGAACCAACCATCACATATCTTCCAAAGTATGAGTGACAACTTCCGTCCAGTGCAACCACTTTTCCATCGAGGATTGAGAGGAAATCTTGATTTCAGTAAGCCAGGACGAAAATGTAAAGGCGCAAACTATAAACTTCATGGTATGGATGAATTCTATATACAAATATACATATCGAGGTTATAAAATAACCATTTCTCATCTTTTCAAATTTCTGCCACTCCATAAATAAAATAGCTACCACAGGCAATTGTGAACCTTAGAAGCCACTCTGACATGTATAGCATGTGAATACTGAGGCCAGTAATTGGTTGCATGAAAGTGATCATTATGGTGGATTTACACGTCCCGATATCGGCGTCCAACTCCGACCAAAAGTCACGTGGTTCGTGCGTTGGACCCGATATCGTTGGTGCGTTTTATGGTGTAAATGACCAATACGATGCACGAACGATGTCAAACCGATATCGGGGATCTAATTAGCGTGCTATTCAACGGCCCGATATCGGATGCAGGTTGGAGCCGGATTGTGCTGTGTGACAGCCCAACTCCGATGTGCAGTACAACGTCCCCCATTCACTCCCATGTTAAATGGTCGTTCCTGGGTCGGCCGTACAAGGGGGGTGTACACATCGTAGAGACGTTGTATCCCGATATCGCGCAGTGTAAACCTCCGATGCGATTCTTTGAATTCCGGCCAGAAAAAGTGCTCTCCCGCGCCGTCGGATCCAATATCGGACCGACGTTGGAGCGTGTAAACCCACCATTAGAGGCCATCAGAGGCATGGAGTTGAAACAGTGAAGTTTAAATATGGAAAGAAAGAAAATGAAAGAAAGAAACTGTTATTATGAATGAATACAGTATTTTCCGGCGTATAAGAGGACTGGGCGTATAAGACGACCCCAAACATTTCCAGTTAAAATATAGAGTTTGGAATATCCTCGCCGTATAAGACTACCCCTCTTCTACGGTATGATCCCCCTGTGACCCCGACACAGCCCTCCATACAGTATAATGGACCAACATACAGTATAATGGCTCCTACATCTCTTCACACTGTGTTATGGCCCCACACAGCCCTTAAATAGCCCTCCATAAAGTATAAAGGCTTCCTCATAGCCCTCCAAGTATTATTATGCTCCCACAGAGCCCTCCATACAGTATAATGGACCCACATATAGAATAATGGCCCCTACATCTCTTCACATTGTATTATGATCCCCACACAGCCCTCCATAAAGTATAAAGGCTTCCTCATAGCCCTCCAAGTATTATTATGCTCCCACAGAGCCCTCCATACAGTATAATGGACCCACATATAGAATAATGGCCCCTACATCTCTTCACATTGTATTATGATCCCCACACAGCCGTCCATAAAGTATAAAGGCTTCCACATATCCCTTCAAGTATTATGCTCCCACAGAGCCCTCCATATATTATAATGGCTTCCATATAGTATAATTGTCTCCATATATTATAATGCATCATCCATAGTCACCCATTATAATGCACCATCATAGTGCTCCATATAGTATAATACAGTCATATGAAAATGTTTGGGCACCCCTCTTAATCTTACTCATTTTTATTTGTTTAAAATTGGGTTTTTGCAACAGCTATTTCACTGTGATATATGTAATAACTGATGGACACAGTAATATTTCAGGATTGAAATGAGGTTTATTGCACTTACCAAAAATGTGAAATATGCATTATTTCAAAATTTGACAGGTGCAAAAGTATGGGCACCTCAACAGAAAAGTGACATTAATATTTAGTAGATCCACCTTTTGCAAAAATACCAGCCTCTAGTCACTTCCTGTAGCTGTTAATGAGTTCCTGGATCCTGGATGAAGGTATTTCTGACCATTCTTCTTTACAAAACAATTCCAGTTCAGTTAAGTTTGATGGTCACCGAGCATGGACAGCCCGCTTCAAAACATCCCATAGATGTTCAATGATATTCAGGTCTGGGGACTGGGATGGCCATTCCAGAACATTGTAATTGTTCCTCTGAGTAGATTTGGAGCGGTGTTTTAGATCATTGTCTTGCTGAAAGATCCATCCCCAGAGTAGCTTCAACTTTGACACTGATTCTTGAACATTATTCTCAAGAATCTGCTTATACTGAGTGGATTCCCGGTGCCGTCATTGGCCACACAGCCCCAAAGCATGATGGACCCTCCCCCAAATTTGACACTAGATAGCAAGTGTTTTTCTTGGAATGCTGTGTTTTTGTGGCGCCATGCATAACGCCTTGTTGTATGACCAAACAACTCAATCTTTGTTTCATCAGTCCACAGGACCTTCTTCTAAGATGAAACTGGCTTGTCCAAATGTGCTTTTGCATACCTCAGGCGACTCTGTTTGTGGCGTGCATGCAGAAACGGCTTCTTTCGCATTACTCTCCTATACAGCTTCTCCTTGTGCAGTGTGCGCTGTATTGTTGACCGATTCACAGTGACACCATCTGCAGCAAGATGATGCTGCAGGTCTTTGGAGGTGGTCTGTGGATTGTTCTTGACTGTTCTCACCATTCTTCTTCTCTGCCTTTCTGATATTTTTGTTGGCCTGCCACTTCTGGCCTTTACAAGAACTGTCCCTGTGGTCTTCCATTTCCTTACTATGTTCCTCACAGTGGAAACTGACAGGTTAAATCTCTGAGACAACTTTTTGTATCTTTCCCCTGAACAACTATTTTGAACAATCTTTTTTTTTTAAGATCATTTGAGAGCTGTTTTGAGGAGCCCATGATGCCTCTCCTCAGAGAAGATGCAAATAGGAGAACAACTGCAAGTGGACACCTGAAATAGCTTTTCTCATGATTGGATACACCGGGCTATGAAGTACAAAGCTCAATGAGGTTACCAACCCAATTTAGTGCTTCAGTAAGTCAGTAAAAGGTAGTTAGGAGTATTAAATCATGAAAATCAGAAGGGTGCCCATACTTTTGCACCTGTCAAATTTTGAAATAAAGCAGATTTCACATTTTTGGTAAGTGCAATAAACCTCATTTCAAACCTGAAATATTACTGTGTCCATCAGTTATTACGTATATCACACTGAAATAGCTGTTGCAAAAAAACAATTTTAAACAAATAAAAATGAGTAAGATTAAGAGGGGTGCCCAAACTTTTTCGTATGACTGTACACCCTATAATCCTTCATATATTATAATACACCCCCATAGTCCTCCTCATATAATGCAACCCCATAGGCCTCCATATAGTATAATGCAACCTCCATAGCCCTCCATATATTATAATGCACTCCCCATAGTCCTCCATATAGTACAATGCATCCCCATAGTTCTCCATATAGTATAATACACCCCATAATCCTTCATATATTATAATGCACCCCCATAGTCCTCCTCATATAATGCAACCCCATAAGCCTTCATATAGTATAATGCAACCTCCATAGTCCTCCATATTAGTATAATGCACCCCCATAGCCCTACGTATATTAAAATGTACCCCCATAGCCGTCTATAAATTATAATCCACCCCATAGGCCTCCATATATTATAATGCACTCCCCATAGTCCTCCATATAGTATAATGCACCCCCATAGTCCTCCATATTCTATAAACACGGAGAGAGTAATGTGCCAGCGCTGGGGTGAGTGGAAAGGGTAGATTATACGGTAAGGGTGACATGCCACATCCAGATGGGGGGGTTGAAGAGACACAGAGATGGGGACGTGCCAATGTCGTGGGGAAGGATGGTTGTGCCAGCATAGTAAGGAGGGGGGTAGGTGACATGGAGAGGGGTGGATGTGCCAGCATCGTGGTGAGGGGGATAGGTGATATGGAGAGAGGTGGACGTGCCAGCATCGTGGGGGGGGGGTAGGTGACATGAAGAGAGGGCCGTGCCAGTGGTGGTGGGGGAGGACATGGGACGAACTTTCCTGGCAGACAATGTCACCCAGGGGAGATAATAATAGAGTAACTAACTACAGGAGAATCTCATTTCAACAATTTCCAGGAGCTCTGCCAGCTGTCAGTGAATGGAAATCTGCACTGGCCTAGGGAGTCTCACAGCAGAAGGTTTGTAACAATGTGTCAGTCAGGAGATCGCAGAGAGTTGGCCATACTGACACACTGTAACAAACCCTCAGCAGTGAGAGGAGACAGTAAGCAGAATCTGGGTGTTTATACTGCAAATGTGAACTGTGACAAACTGTGAGCAGTCCCCTCCAGTCTGCAGGTCTGTACTGCTGCGGGGGAGGAGGGGGAAGTCTTTATAACTACACATTCCTCTGGGTCAGCAAGGATCCCAGGAGTGTAATTCAGGATCTTCTCCCTCATCTGCTCCTTGTTTTTAATCATTAGAACTGGGTTGGAAGAATGGGAACTTTCATGGTGGGTTTACACACACCAATTTATCTGTTCAATCTCTGAACCAATCTCTGGTTGCAGTGAAATCATGGATACATTGCTCCATGTTGTACACAGCCACAAAATGGAGCAATGTATCCATGATTTCACTGCAACCAGAGATTGGTTCAGAGATTGAACAGATAAATTGGTGTGTGTAAACCCACCATCAGAGGAGGACAATCCCCTCCTGCATACACAATTCTGGTGATTGAAAATCTGTGACTGACCCCACCACAAACACAAACACAACCCCCACCCCTCCTCTCCTCACAACCAGGAGGGAGGGAGCAGAAGTGACGGACGCTGTACCTGCGGTCAGGGTTGTATTTGATGTCCAGCTCCTTCATGCTGGAGGCTGAAAAGGTGTCGCTCTGTTCCTGTCTCTCTCCTCGAGAATTAAAGGCAGAGAGTGGTCGGCCCAGTGCACATATCGTGGGCTGCAGGCCCCCTGCAGATGCCGCCCTGTCTTTTTGCCAGTAGGTGGCGCCCTGGACCTGGCGTATAAGATGACCTCTGACTTTTGAGAAGATTTACAGGGGTTAAAAAGTCGTCTTATACGCAGGAAAATACGGTACCTAAATACTTTTAAATAACAAATTACGTTTGTTTTGTCTATAAACACGGAAATGGTTGTCATCCTGTTACCCTGACAGAAACCTGTTCTAGAATGTTAATAGACATTTTTGTAAGTATGTGTGGTAGAGAACTTCACACACTTCCCTTTATGTTGGAGGATATTTTTACAGTGTATATTCTGATCTCCTACTGGAGATACAAGGAGTACTGAAGTTAGAAGATGCTGCTCACACTGCTGTCCACCCTGTCTATATATTCAAATACTGGAGATACCAGGGGAGAGGAGGTAAGGAGAGACCACTCACATTGCAGTCCACTCTATCTTTCTGATATAATGCTTGAAATACCATGGAGATAAGGTAAGAATAGGCTGCCCACACTGCTGTCCATTTTATCTTTTTTAATATACTACTGGAGATACCATGGAGATAAGGTTTAAAGATGTCCACTCTCTCTTTCTGATATAATACTGGGGATACCATGGGAGATAATGTAAGAGGCTTCTCACACTACAGTCCAATCTTTCTAATCTAAAACTGGAGATACCAGGGGAGATGAGGTAAGAAATGGCCACTCACATTACAGGCCACTCTATCTTTCTGATGTAATACTGGAGATACCAGGGAGATGAGGTAAGATTAATCTGCTCACATTGATGTCCACCCTGTCTTTCTGAATGCTGAACCTCGGCACTCATATGAAAAAAGTGAATCCAAGAGAATTTTCAGTGATTTAGCATTTTATTGGTCAGCTGACAGGTATTGTCCATAAACAGTCAACATTAAAGTTTCAGTATGAAACTGCCTTATTCATAGACTACAAAAAAAAAATTTTGACAAAGAAAAATAACATAAGTGTATATACAAAGTCAATGATACATGAAACAGCATCCAATACAAGCTGAAAACAGAAAGTCACTACCTTGTCAGATAATACTAAGCATAGGAAATAAAACATGATAAAGATTATCAAAAAGGAGAAAATGCACATCTCATGAACATGCTTACCTAGAATTTAATGCCTTTATTCACAAGGGCTAATGTAGTATATTACACATCCGTACAGGATTCTTTATCCCAAAAGGTATATGTTGGAATACACACTATCAACTCCTCAACAGTGTGTACCTAGATGAAAACAAAAAAGTCTTATAAAAGAAATAAAACGGAGTAAAGGGAAGAATGGAAACTTTAGGGGATAGGAAAACCCTAGGAACTACCGGGGTCCACCAGTAAAGGAAAAAGAAGGGTAAAATTGGTAAATACATTTTTTGCTTTGAAAGGAAGAACAAGGAACGTCCCTTACCATCAATGTACTTTGTAAGGTTGTGCAACAAAAGTATTGGTACACGTATCCCTGGTATAGTGTTATCTTAGTAATTCACTGAAACAGGGAAAAAGAACATACCAGTACCTTATATAAACAATGGAAACATCAAAAAACACTATTGTTGGCACATATTTCTCCCCCTCCTACTGTCTCCCACCCATCCCTATAGACTGTGAGTCCTTGTGGACAGGATCTCTGCCCTAATGTACCTATATAATTTATTTGTCGTTATTTATGTTCTCGTCCTTGTTCTCCCTTACACATGTAAAGCGCCATGGAACCAATGGCGCTATATAAATAAATAAATAATAATAATAATCATTACTCAAATTAAAATAGACGATATACCGTACAATGAAAGGTTAACTACATAAAAGTCCACTCAATGAGTTAAAGATCAAGAAAGACTAAATGGTATATATACAGATGCAAACAAAGTACATATAAAAAAATGTGTAATTCCTGGTGATTATATGAAAGTCACCATAAGTGGAGGATTTTGCCCTCATATATGTGGACCTTCTGTGAACAAAACAATGTAGAAAAGGGGGTATAGATGCTTTAGATCTGTATCAACATACAAATGACAAAAAGTAACAATGGGTTAAGAGGTTAACTGCACCTTTAGGGAAACAAGCTGTAAGAAACTCAGTCAGTTTGGATGTGCCCCTGTGCTGCCAATCCGCTGGACTCATGGAGATCTACAGTATGGAATAATAATTAACCATAAAGAAACAATGCTATATGTCAATTATAAGGCCTGTATAAGTGGTGGGAGCTCCACATATTACCTGTGACCGGTGAAATGCATCATGGTGCGGGGGACTGTAATGTGCAACCGCCGGTGTTAAATAGCATGGTGGGTGTGTATTGTTGGTTGAGCCGCTTCCTGTTTCCGGTCCATGGAATGCAGGAAGCGGCCCGCCGGTGGAACACAAGTGCCAATTCTGCGCATGCGCGGATATGCGCATGATGCTGGACGTTGTCTGTGTTTACTAGGCAACCGCTCGTTCCCACAGCATCTGGATTAATATCGCTATGGAAAATAGGAAAAAAACATAAGGAAATTAGTCTCTAAGTGAATATAGGAACAAGAGGATTATTTATAAGTAATAAATAAAATGTGTTACAAAACCAGTGTGACCCCTAGTGAATAATCTGTCTAGACCAAAGCTATTGGGAAAATGTTACCTCATATTGATACCATATGTCATATGAGACGAAACAAAGGACAATGCATCATTATAACTGAATAAGGGATAAACATAGGATTGTGAACCCAATGCCAAATAATGAAAAAATGAGAAAAGACTCTAAGTCCAACAAAAAAAAAAGGCACAGCCATTGTCAATTCACCCACTGAGGTAACATTATATAGCCAAACAGAAGTATGCCTGAGGTTCCAATATGTAATGTAACTAACATCATAACCAAAAGAAGGTCAGTACATCACATAAAATGAGATCTTAGTAGTTAATGTCTATTTCTCGCCCATAGGGTTGAAGAGTCTGCAACTGGTGTATCCAGAAGGCTTCCCTAAGTTTGAGCCTCTCGATCCTATTCCTTCCCCTACGGCCAATTTATACCTGCTCGATAATCTGATAGTGCAGTTGTGCCACCGTATGTCTCCTCTCCACAAAATAATGGGGAATAGGTAAAGTAACCTGTCCACACCTTATGATGGATTTGTGTTTACCGATGCGGCCTCTAGCATGCTGGGTGGTCTCTTCAACATCCCCGAGACCGCACGGACATTTAATGATATAGACAACGAAGGTGCTCTCACAGGTATAATAACCCTTTATGGTACATTTACACGCGGCCACAGGAAGGTAGGAACAGGCAGCCATCGGACACAATTGTGCCTGTTGCCTTGAAAAGACCACGATGTGGCTGCGTGTAATTTAGGACTTTCCTTCCTGTGTATTCCCTGAAGGAAGGAAAGTCCTGAATTACACGCAGCCACATTGTGGTCTTTTCAAGGCAACAGGCACAATTGTGTCCGATGGCTGCCTGTTCCTACCTTCCTGTGGCCGCGTGTAAATGTACCATTATAGAATATGTCTTACCAGTCCTAGGTGTGTGTGAATGTATCTCCCTTCTGAATGTTAGAACAGTTGACACAACCCAGACATGGAAACACACCATGTCTGGCTGTGGCAAGAAAAGTTTGTCTGGGTATCCTAATTGAAGAGCCCACATCTGCCGCATGATTTTATTGCGAATATTGTCAGGTCTCTTATGACAGATCATAGGAGGTGTCTTGAACTCCTCAATATCAGGATAGGAAAGCCTCAACAGAGGCCGATGTTTACGGATGATAAAGTGTAATGTGGTATTGAAGGGGTGATAAGTGTTAACGAATACCAACCTGGATGGTGGGTCCCTACGTTGAGGGGTCTCCCATTGCTCTTGGAAGCTATGGATAATGGATACCCCCTAGCAAGGGAGGAGTTCATGACACCTCCTATGAATGGTCATAAGAGACCTGACAATATTCGCAATAAAATTGTGCGGTCAGATGTGGGCTCTTCAATTAGGGTACCCAGACACATTTACTTGCCACAGCCAATTTTACCCTTCTGTTTCCTTTACTGGTGGACCCCGGTAGTCCCTAAGGGTTTTCCTATCCCCTAAAGTTTCCCTTCTTCCCTTTACTCCGTTTTATTTCTTATATAAGACTTTTTTGCTTTCTTCTAGGTACACACTGTTGAGGAGTTGATAGTGTGTAATAGGGATAAGCGAGTATGCTTGTCACTACTCTGTACTCGCATGAGTATCCCGGTACTCGAGATGCTCGGCGAGCACTGAGTACCGCCGAGATGCTCGGACTCTTCGCTAATAATTATTAATCTGACACAAATACACAGCTCCCTTCAGTGCACACAGTGAGCTGACACCTCACAGAGAGAAGATTGATTGTTAGGGTCCCTCTGGGGGGGCACAGCAAGGTGTTGTATGTTGCGACGATTTGAAAAAGCCCACCCTCCCGCCCTTTCCCAGAAACACTTGTTTTATTGCCGGAAGTCTGTGGGCGGAGCCTGTCACTAATTGACTTACATTGGGTTCGGTGCTGGGGCCGAGCACACAAGTATCTTGGGATGCTTGGCCTGAGCATTGAGCACCCGAGCATTTTAGTACTCGCTCATCTCTAGTGTGTAACCCAAAATATACCTTTTGGGATAAAGAATCTTGTACGAATGTGTAATATACTACATTAGCCCTTGTGAATAAAGACATTAAACTCTAGGTAAGTATGTTCATGAGATATGCTTATTCTCCTTTTTGATAATCTTTATCATGTTTTATTTCCTATGCTTAGTACTATCTGACAAGGTAGTAACTTTCTGTTATCAGCTTGTATTGGTATGCTGTTTCATGTATCATTGACTTTGTACATACACTTATGTTGGTTTTTTTTGTAGTCTATGAAGAAGGCAGTTTCATGCCGAAACGTTAATGTTGACTTTTTATGGATAATACATATCAGCTGACCAATAAAATGCTAAATCACTGAAAATTCCCTTAGATTAATTTTTTTCATATGAGTGCTGAGGCTCTATAATTAATTGATTACTATTTTTCCTCGAGCACCTTTTGGTTAGACGGGCACTTCATCTTTAAAATGTGAAGGCTGAGTGGCTGTTCTGACCCAGAGATAGTTTGATATAATGCTCACACCTATTAACATTCTAGGACAGTTTTATAGTTTCTTTTCACATTAGCCTTATTATATAAATTTTACAACTCTTTTTTTTCCTCACATTACAGTGGACTGGCCTTCTTCCTCCAAAAACTGAACAATTGATATCACTTCTGTCCAACCTGCAAATAATTCCAAAACAGCATTTGTCACAAGGACAGACAGATCACCTGGGAGAAACAAGAACTGATTGAGTTTTCAAAAGAAAATTTTTACAGCTTTTAAATAAAAAATATTGTAAAAAATGCCAAAAGATAAAGAACTATTACCGTATATGTGTACTGTTAGGGGGAGTGAACTTTTTTCAAGGAGCTAAAGCTGATTGCAAGCCTTTAATCTGCATTCAGCACTGGACTTAATAAAATTGAAAATATCCTGTCTATAAATTATTTTAAGAGGAAACAATGTAATTTCAACCACAAATCCTGATAAATTATTCAACATTTAGGAAATGCACTGAAATGAATGTTTCCTGAAACTGCTTGTGTGGAAGTACACACTGTGCAGGAATGTACTGTTATGTGAAATGAATTTGCCTGCAATAATACCCGATATGTGATATAATTTAATAAAAAGCATGTAGGTGATCAGCAGGTGAGAGCAACTTTATGGCAAAAAGATGAAATTGACACTTTGTAATCTGACTTTTTGTTGGTAATAATAAAATCAATTAACATTCCACATCAGACTTTTCTTACATTGCTTTTATTCTACTAATGTGTCAGAATCAAAATAAAACTAAGGCTGGGGTCACATTTGGCTAGGCAATTGCGTTCACCGCATCTAGAACCGGATGCAGTGAATGCAATTGCCTTCACACACATTTTTAAGGAAAAATGTGTGCAGAAAACCGCAATCCGGTAACCGAATTGCTCCAGATGTGTAATCCTGAGCAATGCGGTTACCGTATACTTTGTTCATCCCTGCTGCCGCAGGGATGAACAAAGTGTTAACTGTGTATTAAAGCATTAATTATTAATATTACTTGTGGGCAGCATGTCTCTAGGGGGGTGGGCACCCCCTAGAGCAGGGGTGGGGAACTCCAGTCCTCGAGGGCCGCAAACAGTGCAGGTTTTCAGGATTTCCTTAGTATTGCACAGGTGATAACATAATCACTTGCACTGGTGATGATTCCAATCCCTGTGCAATACTAAGGAAATCGTGAAAACCTGAACTGTTTGCGGCCCTCGAGGACTGGAGTTCCCCACCCCTGCCCTAGAGACATGTTGCAAAGAACTAATATTAATATGTCATGTTTTATTAAACAGTTACCACTTTGTTCATCCCTGCGACAGCAGGGATGAACAAAGTAGACGGTAACCGCATTGCTCAGGATTACACATCTGGAGCAATCCAGTTACCGCATTGCGGATCACAGAAGCACTCCGAAAGCTGCAGCCTGCATGATTTTTTGCGCAGGCTGCAGATCCGGAGCTGGTAACCGGATTGCATGTAAAGCAATCCGGTTACCATAATGGGCTCCTATGGGGAGCATTTCCTGATCCGGTTTTGAGCTTTTTGAAAGCTCAAAATCGTATCAGGATTTCAAAATACAACCGCATGTGTGACCCTAGCCTAAGAATGCTTTGCAGAAATTTTTTAGTTATGCTATGGCAAAAAAAGAAAGCATGTGTATATGGGGTGTGGGGCAGCGCCTGGATTGCAAGTCAGGAAACACGTGGAGCCCGGTAGTAGTTCAAACAGGACCCGGTTTTTATTGCTGATACACACAGCGGTGGCACAGTCTGCCGGAATCCGGGTCGCAGCCGGGTACACAGGACACAGTTCATATAAAGTAACCCGGGTCCTTCAGGCCAAAGGCCTCCGTTATGGGTCACCCCGAGTTCCTCCAGCCCTCCTGGGCTCAGGCTTTTAACTCCGTGTCTCCTTCCGGGACCTTGCAAGACCCGGAGCGGAGGGAGCGGACCGTCCCTTTCTCTCACACCCTACACCGGGCTCAATACGTGACAGTGCGCATTCTGGGGGAGACATAGCGCCCCTTGCATATGATCCCCCGCACTGTCTCACAGGGGTTAAGAAGCTAAAAAGGAACCTGTCATGTCCTTTTTTGTTATTAAACCACCCCCAATGTTATTAAGATCATGTAGGGTTCATGAATATTAATTTTTAAATCATTGTATTTATCCCAAAAATGCATTTTAGATACTCACATATTTTCCTTAGCTAGCTGGGCAAACAGTAAAACAGTCATCCGGCTGGTTAATAGTTAACAGTTCAGTTAACTAAACTTGTAGGAACACCAAAATGCAGAAAATGCTGAAAGGACCTGTGTGATGTCACAACCATTTGACTATAATAAGCGAAGCAAGGTCTGCAAGACCTTAATGATTTAGCTCACTTCGCTCCACCCATTATGGTCACATGGTCATTACATCATACAGATCCTTGATATAGAAGTTCACATTGCTACAAGTTAAGTGACATACCTGATAACCGATAACCAGAGTATCAACCACAATGATAACCAAAAGGTATAATGTATAATCATACACTATGATAATAGGAACCAGTCAATGTGAATAAACAACTACCAAGTCCACGATATAATTATTAATCATATTTAATTCATTATAATATTTTCTATCACTTGATGCGTTTATCAGGAGTGGCAGATGTAAATGTGGCGCCCCTATGGCTAGGCACCACAGGGAGGTACTGCACCCCAAACAGAAGGTTTAGTGCCTCCGTAGTCATGGGTTTGGGGTTTCCTAGTAGAGTCTGCCCTAAGCACCCATACACCCATAAGGTAGCCCACCTTAGCATAGGGACCGTATATTCAGTAGGTCCAGGGGGTGGAGCTTAGAGTAGAGCGGGAGACACGAGTGACAGTTGAGCTAACTTTACAAAGACAGAGCTGGGAAGGCAGCCAGGGAAGTCGTGCCTGACAGGGCTGCTGATGGGAAGGGATGAACCAGACCTGGTTGGAGCCAGCTGGGGAAGTCCGGGGTCAACACCGGTATACCGGAGCCAAGGCAACCAGTGGTCCATCCCAGGTTGCAAACCGACACGCTATGGGACTGACAGAAGGGAGCCATAGCACCACAGACTGTACCTCAACCTCAGTCTGATACCAGGTCCAGGACACTCTAGGTAATGGGCCGAATTCCAGTGGCAGGAGACTAGACTGGGTAACTCCTGTCCATACTGGTAAGGAACAACCTGTACCTACCAGTAACAGACCGCAGGACTGGCATGGGAGCTCTGCAGAGTGGTTACGAGGGTGAGGAAGGAACATAGACCCCGAAAGCCATTAGGAGGGATCATCAGCAGACTCTACAGGATAACCTCAGAAACCTGTTGCTACGCCCCGTTAAATCAGACTGTGCCTGAGAACCGACTGTGTACTTTAACATTTACCCGGTACCAGTAAAGACCTCTTGAGTTGAATCGGTGTCTGTCCTCCTTTCCCACCGGTACCCAGAAGGCCTCAGCATCACCGGAGAGGTAAGAACTACAACTCTCCTCATCCATTCCCGTTGCCCTGAGATTGAGCTCCACCTGTGGGGAGCTGTAACACCCAAGCTGCATCACATCACCTCAGCGGCTGGCCTGCAGCACTGGTATCTAACTTACCAGGTACCACAGGTGGCATCACGACAACATTCCCTTCTCCCACCACCATCATCATTCTTCCCCCACCATATATGGCGGGCACTGAGGGTCCAGGGCACGGAACCGGGAACCGACCAGCTGTGATTCCCCCATCGAAGCATCCCGGTATTTGAGTACCCCCTACCCTGTCGAACGACTCAAATATCTGGACAGATGAGATCCAAAACAGTGACAACAAAAAACATATCTCATCTAGGGATGAGCAAGTATACTCATTACTATTTGGTACTCGCCGAATAGTACGGTACTAGGGCTACTCGTTACTCTGCGAGTATCCTTGCAATTACTTGCAAAGTAACGAGTACAATGTAAGTCAATGGGAAATGCGAGTAATTCCTCTGCTGCCAGACCCTATAAAGAGGTCTGGAAGCAGAGGAAAAGGCTGCAATGGCCACATAATTGTTTAAAAGCCGGCGGTAAAAAGCCGCCGGGTTTTAAACAATCATTAAGCCCCCTAGTCGCTTCCCCGCAGCCTTCCATACTGATGCTCCGCTCCCCACGGTGCCTCCCTACCCAATCCTAAGTTAGGACCAGGAGGGGAGTGCAGCACAAGTGAGCGGGGAGCGCAGGAGCCGGGTGGGAAGCTGGCGGTGAGAAGACTTCACCGCCGGCTTTCCATGTCTGTGCTGCGCTCCCTGCTCACTGATGCCCCCTCCCCGCTGCCTGGTGCTTCGCTCCTCACCTGGTCCTAACTTAGGATCAGGTGGGGAGGGGGCATCAGTGAGCAGGGAGGGGGCATCAGTGACCGGGGTGCGCAGCACAGACCGGGAAAGCTGCCGGTGAAGTCTCACTGCCAGCTTTCCCGCCTGTAGTTTCAAATGAACAGCTGTTTCAGGTCAGCTGTTCATTTGAAGTAGTGCAGTGCTGGCAGGGTTCATGTGAGTTCATTCTTGCCTGCATGAACTCACATGAACTTTCCCACGGGTGCACAGCTCTGCTACATCTCTGGTAGAGGTTCTCTACCAGAGATGTAGCAGAGCTAAATAAGAGCCTTGCATTGGACTACGTCGGACGGAAGAGGATTTATAATAAAGATGGAGTCTCTAAGTGTCTTTTTTGTTGTATTTCTAATAAAATATTTTTTCTTTGTGTTATTATTTTGTAAAAAATTCACTAGAAATTCATGGCGGTCATGTCTAAAATTGGCGTGACCCCATGAATTTCGGGCTTAGGGCCAGCTGATAACAAAAAGCTGGCCCTAACCCCTTTATTACCCAGTGAGCCACCGCACCAGGGCCCTGGAAGAGTTGAGTTTAGTGCCAGAATATGGCGCTTAAATGAACGCGCCATTTTCTGGGGCGGCTGCGGGCTGTCATTCGCAGCTGGGGATGCCCAGAAGGCTTGGCCCTCCCTGCTCTGCGGATTCCAGCCCCAAGCTGCCTAGCTGTACCTGGCTGGACATAGAAATAGTGCGGAACCCCACACATTTTTTTTTATTATTTCATGAAATTCATGAAATAATAAAATAATAAGGGCTTCCCGATATTTCTGTGTCCAGGCAGGTACAAATAGTAAGCTGGGAGTTGGGGGCAGACCGTTGTATCTGGCTGGCATACAAAAAGACGGCAAAGCCCACGTCACAATTTTTCTAAAAAATCCATTAAATAATCCTATAAAAAGGGACTGTATCTTTATTAACCCATCGATCTTGGTCGAGGGGTTAATAAAGATGCAGTCCCTTTCATTCATATTGTTTTTGGATTTTTCAGAAAAAAATTAGACGTGGGCTTCGCCGTATTCTTTGTATCCAGTCAGATACAGCAGGCAGAGACGGGCTGCCACCAACCCCCAGGTGCCTATTTGTAACTGGCCGGACACAACAATAAATGTGAAATAATAAAAGAAAAATGCATGGGGCTCCGTGCTATTTCTATGACCAGCCAGGTACAGCTAGGCAGCTGGGGGCTGGAATCTGCAGCGCAGAGAGGCCCAAGCTTTCTGGGCACCTGCCGCTGCGAATGGCAGCCCGCAGCCACCCCAGAAGATGGCGCGTACATTAAAACGCCATCTTCAGGCACTGAACCCAACTCTTCCAGGGCTCTGGTGAGATGGCTCACTGGGTAATAAAGGGGTTAGGGCCAGCTTTGTATTATCAGCTGGCCCTAAGCCCGAAATTCATGGCGGTCACGCCAATAGTAGACATGACCGCCATGAATTTCTAGCAAATTCTGTAAAAAAAAAAAAAAAAAAAAACAACACATAGGAACATTTTTTTTAATCTAATATATAAAGCTGAATGTGTGTATGTGTGTGTGTGTGTGTGTGTGTGTGTATGTATATACAGTGTTGGCCAAAAGTACTGACACCCTTGCAATTCTGTCAGATAATACTTGTTGATGCCTTTGCCCAAAAACAGAGAACATTCTTCTGAAACGTTTTAGGCTTTCTCAGGTACGTTTTGGCAAACTCCAGCCTGGCTTTTGTATGTCTCGGGTAAGAAGTGGGTCTTCCTGGGTCTCCTACTATACAGTCCCTTTTCATTCAGATACCGACGGATAGTACGGGTTGACACTTGTTTCCTCGGACTGCAGGGCAGCTTGAACTTGTTTGGATGTTAATCGAGGTTCTTTATCCACCATCCACACAACCTTGCGTTGCAATCTCTCGTCAATTTTTCTTTTCCGTCCACATCTAGGGAAGTTATCTACAGTGCCATGGGCTTTAACCTTCTTGATGACACTGCGCACGGTAGACACAGGAACATTCAGGTCTTTGGAGATGGACTTGTAGCCTTGAGATTGCTCATGCTTCCTCACAATTTGGTTTCTCAAGTCCTCAGACAGTTCTTTAGTCTTCTTTCTTTTCTACATGCTCAATGTGGTACACACAAGGACACAGGACAGAGGTTGAGTCAACTTTAATCCATATCAACTGGCTGCAAGTGTGATTTAGTTATTGCCAACACCTGTTAGGTGCCACAGGTAAGTTACAGGTGCTGTTAATTACACAAATTAGAGAAGCATCACATGATTTTTCTAAGGATGCCAATACTTTTGTCCACCCCCTTTTTTATGTTTGGTGTGGAATTATATCCAATTTGGCTTTAGGACAAATCTTTTTGTGTTTTTTTAATTGAAGACAAATTAAATGAAGATAATAATACCAAATAATTTGTGATTGCAATCATTTTCAGGAAGAAACTGAGTATTATCTGACAGAATTGCAGGGGTGTCAATACTTTTGGCCATGACTGTATGTATATCCGGGATTGGCATGTACACCGTCGCAACTACAGCCACAAAATTTTGCACAGTCACACGTCTGGACTCCGAGAGCGTCATAGGCTATGTTGTCAGGTGAAATTTTAACCCTGCGCGTTCCAATTCACCAAACAATTTTTCCCCTATCTACATAATGCGGAAAAAGTGAAAGGAAAAGTGTTGGAGGCAAATTGACAGCTGCCAGATGTGAACAAGGGGGACTTAAAGAATGAGAGCGATGGCACCAAATAGTATATACTGTACAGTTGCTAAGGTGGGGCCCCGACATAGGATACTCACCACACACGGGGATATGAACACACACACAAAATGCGCACCACACTACCACGTGCTTGAACACATATCACCCTCAGCACACATTTCACCACACATACACTAACCTCGCCACATAATCGCCCTAAAACACACACAAGTCTGGTATTATCCTTTAAAAATATAAATCTGATTAATAAGCAGCAAAACTACGAGAGAAACAAATGTACCATATCTAATATATAAAACTGAATGTGTGTATGTGTGTGTCCGGGATTGGCATCTACACCGTCGCAACTACAGCCACAAAATTTTGCATAGTCACACGTCTGGACCCCAAGAGCGTCATAGGCTATGTTGTGAGGCGAAATTTTAACCCTGCGTGTTCCAAATCACCAAACAATTTTGGCCCTATCTACATAATGGAGAGAAAGTGACAGTTACCAGTTCACAGTTGGAAATGAGAGGGGCTTAATAACCGCCAAAAACAGCATATACCAGCATATAGTCACTAAGGTCAGGCCCTGACATGGAATATTCACCACGCACAGGGACATGTATACACACCACATGCACACAAAGAGTAACAGCTAAGGTGGAGCCCCAACATTGGATACTCACCACGCACCCGAACACAAACACACACCACAAAGAGACACACACAACACAGAGACACACACCATACCGACAACCCCCACAGGGACACACACACATACACACCCTATAGGGACACATGCACTCACCCCACAGGGACACACCGACCCCACAGGGATGGACACACACCACAGGGACACCCCTCCCCCCCACAAGATCACACACCACAGGGACACCCCTCCCCTCACAAGAGCACACACCACAGGGACACACACATCCCAGGGACACACACACCACACAGACAGACACAGATGTGCACAAATCGCCTCACACAACCCGCCTCATATGTCTGGTATCTTTAATTTCCAAAAATAAACATCTGATTAAAAACAGCCACTGTGCAACACATGTGCCATATAGGGAATTAAGGCAGATGTCAGTCACATGAGCTGTCTATTATGTGTATGTGTGAGGTAATATAAACTGCCCGGCCGGAGGGAGGGTTTACTGTTGGCTGGAGATTTATTAGGCTGCCTATAGCAACCAATCACAGCTCAGCTTCTATTTTCCTACAGGTCATTATTATGACATATTCAAATTCTACTTTGTTATAGCTAACAGCAGTCATTTATTAATCCGGGCATAGCCGGGTAGTACAGCTAGTTAGTAATAAAACAAAAAAGACATTTAGTGACTCCATCTTTATTAAAAAAATCCTCTTCTGTCCGACGTAGTCCATAAATGCAATCTCAGCACTGCTTCATCACTCTGCATAGACACACATGTCTATGCAGAAGCAGGCTGAGAAATGACTACAACAGTCAGGGTTCACCTCAGGTCATAGCTCGGGCTATAACCATGGGTGAACCCTGCTGTCACATCCCGAAGACTGCTGCTGGCTGCCAGAGAGTGCCGACCACCGGCAGAGCAGTGAATAAACCGGAAGTCATTAACTTACGGTTTATTCAATGCTCTGCCGGTGCTCGGCAATCTCTGGCAGCTGGCGGCAGCAGCAGTATGGCTGTGACTGCAGGGTTTACCCGCGGTCATGGCCTGAGCTATGACTTGAGGTGAACCCTGACTGTTGTAGTCATTTCTTAGCCTGCTCTCCCTCTGCATAGACATGTATGTCTATGCAGAGCGATGTAGCAGTGCGGAGTGGTCATTTTAGGCTACAGCGGATGGAAGAGGATTTTTTTTTTATTAAAGATGGAGTCACTAATAGTATTTTTCTTTTTATTTCTAATAAAAAAAAATTTCTCTGTGTTGTGTTTTTTTTACAGAATTTACTAGAAATTCATGGCGGTCATGTCTACTATTGGCGTGACCGCCATGAATTTCGGGCTTCTGGCCAGCTGATAATACCAAGTTGGCCCTAACTCCTTTATTACCCAGTGAGCCACCGCACCAGGGCCCTGAAAGAGTTGGGTTCAGTGCCTGAAGATGGTGCCTTATTGAATGCTCCATCCTCTGGGGCGGCTGCGGGCTGCCATTCGCAGCGGGGGGTGCCCAGAAAGCTTGGGCCTCCCTGCACTGCAGATTCCAGCCCCCAGCTGCCTAGCTATACCTGGCTGGACATAGAAATAGCGTGCAACCCCACATATTTTTATTTTATTATTTCATGAAATTCATTAAATAATTAAAAAAAGGGGCTCCCCTATATTGTTGTGCCTGTCCAGGTACAAATAGGCACCTGGGGGTTGGTAGCAGCCCGTTGCTGCCTGCTGTATCTGGCTGGATACTAAAATATGGTGAAGCCCACGTCAAATTTTTTTCTGAAAAATCCAAAAAACAATATGAATGAAAGGGACTGTATCTTTATTAACCCCTCAACCATGGTTAATGGGTTAATAAAGATGCAGTCCCCTTTTTATAGGATTGTTTAATGGATTTTCAGAAAAAGTTTGACGTGGGCTTAGACATCTTTTTGTGTGCCAGACGGATACAGCAGGCGGCAACGATCTGCCCCCAACCCTCAGGTGCCTATTTGTACCTGCCTGGCCACAGAAATATCAGAAAGCCCTTATTTTTTATTATTTCATGAATTTCATGGGAAGCCACAGCCGCCCCAGAAAATGGCGCATTCATTGAAGCGCCATGTTCTGGCGCTGAACCCAACTCTTCCAGAGCCCTGGTGCGGTGGCTCACTGGGTAATAAAGGGGTTAGGGCCAGCTTTTTGTTATCAGTTGGCCCAAAGCCCGAAATTCATGGGGTCACGCCAATATTAGACATGACCACCATGAATTTCTAGTGACTTTTTTACAAAAAAAACACAACACAGAGAAAAAATATTTTATTAGAAATAAGACAAAAAAGACACTTAGAGACTCCATCTTTATTATAAAACCTCTTCCGTCCGACGTAGTCCAATCCAGAGTTCTTCTTTAGCTCTGCTACATCTCTGGTAGAGAACATCTACCAGAGATGTAGCAGAGCTGTGCACCCGTGGGAAAGTTCATATGAGTTCATGCAGGTAAGCATGAACTCACATGAACCCTGCCAGCACTGCTCTACTTAAAATGAACAGCTGACCTGAATCAGCTGTTCATTTGAAACTACAGATGGGAAAGCCGGCAGTGTGACTTCACCGCCGGCTTTCCTGGTCTGTGCTGTGCTCCCCACTCACTGATGCCCCGTCCCCGCTCACTGATGCCCCCTCCCCAACTGATCCTAAGTTAGGTGGGGAGCGAAGCACCAGGCAGCGGGGAGGGGGCATCAGTGAGCAGGGAGCGCAGCACAGACAGGGAAAGCAGGCGGTGAAGTCTTCTCACCGCCAGCTTCCCCGCCTGGCTCCTGCGCTCCCTGCTCACTGGTGCTGCACTCCCCGCCCAGTCCTAACTTAGGATCGGGTGGGGAGGCGGCGGGGGGAGCGGAGCATCATTTTGGGAGGCTGCACGGAAGCGAGTAGGGGGCTTATGATTGTTTAAAACCCGGCGGCTTTTTAACGCCGGCTTTTAAACAATCATGTGGCCATTGCAGCCTTTTCCTCTGCTTCCAAACCTCTTTATAGGGTCTGGCAGCAAAGGAATTATTTGCATTACTCGCTTCCCCATTGACTTACATTGTACTTGTTATACTCGTAACGAGTATCGGGACCTACTCGTTACGAGTATAGTGAGTCCGAATATTTCAGTACTCGCTCATCCCTAATCCTATCATTTATTTTTTGTTAGGGCTCGGACACACTCATCAGAGTTTGACTGAGGAGACTCTGAAAGGGCTGGAGCAGTGACCCTGAACGGCTTCTCCCTATCTGGATGAGGCTGTCGGCTGCTTGTGATTTTGTGCAGCTGCAGACTCCCCATCCAGAGAGGGAGAGGCCGTTCAGGGTCACTGCTCCAGCCCTTTCAGAATCTCCTCAGTCAAACTTGGATGTAACTAGGAAAGTGTGTCCAAGCCCTAATGGCCACTTTACACGCAGCTACAGGTAACAGGTTTTCCACAGGTAACTTACTGGTTGCAGTGAAATCATGGAGACATAGTTCCATTTGTACACAGCAACAAGATAGAACCATGTCTCCATGATTTCACTGCAGCCAGTAAGTTACCTGTGGAAAACCTGTCACCTGTAGCTGCGTGTAAAAGTACCATTAGTCTTACTACTGCAAGCCCATTGGATTCATCATCTGTCAACAGATGTTTGGTTCCTATCATCATCATTTATGATATAGGTGTTATTGGATTTGTCCTGTTTAAAAGACCATTGGTAGTTGAAGAGAGGCTACGTTTTTCCCTATGAATTTCTAGTGTATGCTCATCACTTAAAAAAATATAGCATATTAGACAAACAGGTAGCTCATCTATAGCATGTGCTGTTTTTTAATTGTACTTGGTGTGATGACCTTGGTGTGATGACTCTTTGTCCAGCTAGCTAATGAATATATGTGAGTATCTAAAATGCTTCTTTGGGATGAGTACAACAATTTAAAAAAAAAAAGAAGAAAAAAGGTTATTAATGAACATGAGCTAAATAACATTGGGGGTGGTTTAATAACAAAAAAAGGACATGACAAGTTCCCTTTCACAGGAATCTGTCAGCAGGTTTTTGCTATGTAAGCCAAGGACAGAATGTTGTAGGGGTTAAGAAGCAAAGGTCAACTCTGCCTCTCTTTTCAGGTTGTGTGCTATTATTTTCATAAACTAAAGGCTTTGTCACTTGGGGATTACCATTACAGCACTAATTAGTCATGTATATGGCAATCCGACATGCCCCTGCTGTGATTAACACTAAAGGTACCGTTACACGCTGCAATGTCGTAACAATCTCAACAACGATCTCATGGGAGCGCGGTCGTTAGGACATCCTTTTGAGATCATTGGTGAGATGTCACATGTCTAGATATCGTGAATGACGCATCTACGATGTGGCGAGCAGCTATCATTCTCACAACCCAGCGAACGATACTTGTTCACTGTTGTGAATAGGCGAAGTCGTTAACGACATGGTTATCGTGGTGTCACACACACTGATGCAGCAGGTTGGCTGAACGACGCTCATTTGATTTGAGAACATGTTCTCAAATCTGCAAACAGTGATCCAACGATTTATCGTAGTCGTATCTCGGTGTAACATGTAATGACGTACTAACAATGTCGTTTGAATGACTCCAAACCCATGACGTTTCAGCGACATTGTTCATGATATCGTACCGTGTAATGGTACCTTTAGTTAGAAAGGACAATCTCTATTAACAGTCTGGTGTTGGTGGAGGATGTTTTCTCAGCTCATCTACATGCTTAAAATTCAATGCTTTTATAGTGACACAATGGCTGCAGCCAGTAATCTAAATTAAAGGGGACCTGTCACCTAGTTTAGACCCCCTAACCTATCACTACCTGACCCTACATCTTCCTACTACATTACTGACCATCCCTGAATAAATTGTGAATTATAAATGAGGAAAAAAGCAATTTATAAACTTACATATTCCTAACCGTGTGGGTGTTCCTACATGGCTGGCAAACTGGTGGGCAGTCTTCCTGGGTCTGCTCTCTCCCACCTCACTATTGCAATCACACCCTGGTGGTCTTGATCATTCATTCAGGAGTGAGTCCTATTTCAAATATTTGTTCATTCTTCCGGTTATGATGTGCTGCCAGCTGCAGAATGTTATTTCTGGTCCTGTGTAGTGTGAGGGGTGTATTAGCAAACAGGACGGCTCCGGAGCATGCGCATGGTGCATTCCGAAGCTGGCCTGTACACCGAATAACACCAACAATGCACTAGACCGGAAATGACATGCTGCAGCTGTCAGCGAGTCATACCTGAAAGAAGGAACAAGTATTTGAAATTAGGGTGTGCTCCTGCATGAATGATCATGCCCACCAGGGGTGTGATTGTGGCAGCAAGGCAGGGGGAGAGCGGACCCGGAGAGACTTCTCAGCCCTCTAGGAACACCCACATAGCAAGGAACATGTAAGTTCATAAATCGCTTTTTTCCACATTTACAATTCACTATTAGATCAGACAGGGTTGGTTAGTATTGTAGTCAGAAGCTGCAGGGACAGGTAGTGATAGCCTAGGGGGTCTAAACTAGGTGCAGGTTCCCTTTAAGCATCATTAGTTTGAGAATAATTTTGTTTACAACATACTGCTCTCAGATAAAGTAGCAAAAACTTGCTGACAGATGATAAATATAAATAAAAGTTGGAAATATTTATGTCAACTCCCACCTTTACTAGAGGAACCTGAGATTCCATTAAGGACAGAACACATCAGAGATTAAGCTGAAATTCTGCAATAAAATACAGTTCAATACATGTAATTCATGTTTTAGCAAACCTTTTTCATAAAGTAAAAAATCTGCAGAGGATTTTATGAACATTGCAGATTTTATGGCTGGCTTCACACTGCAGTTTTTTTCCTGATCAGTGTCCATCAGGTTTGTGTGCCAAAACCAGGAGTGTCTCCAAAACTCAGAACAGGTGACAATCTTATAATTATAGTTTTTCTTTGCAAGTTCCTCTCCTGGTTTTGGCACCCAAACTGGATGGAACCTGATCAGGAAAAAACTGCAGTGTGAAACCAGCCTAAGCGGCTTTTCACATCAGCGTTTTCGCTGATGTATAGTAGATACGGCAGATTTACCGCATCTGCCGCCTAACAGCCGCACTTGTGACTCGGATCCAGCAAGCCCCATGCATTCTCTTTGGGGCTTGTGGCCCGATGCGGCAAGTGCGGTTACGCCTGATCCGGCACTTGCGGTCACATATAATAAATCTGCAAGCAGTGTTTTTTTTCGCATCCAACAGAACCACACTTGCCGCACCGGACCGTTAGGCAGCCGATCCGACAGATGCGGCGCCACCTGCCGGATAGGCCTCCTATCAGGAAAAAAACACATGTGAAAGGGGTTTAAGATTAACTTCTTGCCGACACAGGAGGCTGTACAACATCCTGGGCCGGCAAGGGGGCTTTGATGTGAGCTCCAGCGCGGCGCTCACATCAAAGCTCCGACATCTCAGCTGATCTCATCAGCTGAGATGTCGGGGTAACAGCACCGATCGGATCCGGGATCCGATTTGCGCTATTAACCCCTTGGATCCCGCCATCAATCGCTGACAGCGGGATCCAAGGCGGCCGTGGCGGGGAACACACTGTTCCTCGCCTGCTCAGGAGATCCCGCGATAGTATCGCGGGATCTCCGGCGCTCACGTGACAGCCCAGGGTCCTGGCTAGACCCCGGATGCTGTCAGAGTGCAGTTACGTGTAGTGGTTGGCAGGTGCTGCCAACCACAACACGGCCGTGATTCTGGGCGATACAGATGAGCTGCAGCTCATCTGTATCTCCCAGAAGCGATCGGATTCTGCAGCAAGGTGCCTCTCTAAGAGGCAGTGTAAAAATAAGAATGAATTGATTAATAAAGTTTTTAAAACCCTGTAAAAAAAAAAAAAACATAAAAGTTCAAATCACCCCCCCTTTTCCCCCAATCACAATAAAAGTATGTAAAAAATACACATGTTTGGTATTGCCACGTTCAAATTCGCCTGCTCTATCATCATATTATATCCGCTAATGAGAGCTGTAAACTCCGCAACGGAAAAAATGGTCCAAACTCCAAAATTCCGTTTTTTTGGTCGCCGCAACAGTGCTATAAAATGCAATAACGGGTGATCAAAACTGCAAATCCCCCCAAAAATGGTATCATTAGAAATATTAGCTCAGGACGCAAAAAATAAGCCATCACACAGCCCCAGATCCTGAAAAATGAGGGCGCTACGGGTCACAGAACATGGCGCAAAAAGTCCGTTTTTGTTTTCTGCAAATTTCTGAATTTGTTTTTACCACTTAGATACCAGTAAAGGTATACATGTTGGGTGTCTGCGAACTCGTACCGACCCAAGGCATCACCCCGTCTCATCGGTTTTACTATTTAGTGAACAAGGCGACTAAAATACCCAAAAAACAAAGGTGTTATTGCACTGTTTTTGCAATTAAATTGCATTTAGAATTTTTTTGTAATTTCCCTGTACACTATATGGTAAAATTATTGCATATGAAATTACATCTCGTCGCGCAAAAAACAGGCTGACATATGTCTATATTGACGGAAAAATAAAAAAGTTATGGCTCTTGGAAGCAGGGGAGCAAAAAACGAAAATGCAAAATTCCCCGGTCATGAAGGGGTTAATAGCAAACCCAAGCTGGTGCAGATTATTGAAGTAGATTTTATGTAACGCAATAGGTAAAATCTTTGGGCAAATGCATTTAAAAATTCATGACAGAGACTAATTGCCAATGTAGTGGTTGATTACAATACCTACGGTATTTTAACCTCTACAGAACCTAGCAGACCACAAGATTTTTTAAAATATTGTTTAGCAATTTAGCTCCATTAGGCTACATTCCCATGAGGAGCATTTGGTGAGTTTTTCATCTTGCAGATATTCTTCAGCATTTCTACTTTTTTATGTAAATTAAGTTACTTGTGTTTTTTTTCATTTACTTTTTTTTTTCATTGCGCTATTAAGTTTACTTTAAATATGCGTTTTTATCATATTTGGCATTTGTCTCTTTTTGAGATGCAATGTTTTAACCCCTTGTGATGTGCCTGGCTGCATTATAAATGGCCTGTATTTATTGCCCAGGCGGGTGTCTGCTGCATTGTAAATAGCTGGTATCTGTAGTGCCACAGACTGGATAATAACATTGCAAGGGTGCAAGGGTTAATTTTGCAGGTTTCTGAAGATGTGGTTGTGACTCATTCCAATTGATTTGTGTTTGCTTGAGCACATGCGTCAATATCGCTGTCAATATCGCTGCTATGCATGACGTTGCAGCGATATTGACGCGTGTGACATGGTGAATCAACCAGCGATAAATTGCTGGTTGATCATCGCCAGGTTTTCGGACTGGACCGAAAACCTGGTGATGGTCGCCCGGTGTACACGCAGCATCGCTGCGTGTGACACCGGGAGACGCGATCAGCCAGCTCCCAGCACCTCTCAGCAAGTGCTGGGAGCTGGTATCAAGGGTAAACTGCGGGTAACTAGGGAGTTACCCGCTGTGTACCTTAGATACCAACCGGTGAGCGGAGAAGGCTGGTAACTAAGGTATACATCGGGTATCTAGGCAGCGCGCACTGCCTAGTTTCCCGCAGTTTACCCTGGATACCAGCCTGCAGACATTGTAGAAACGATATTTAAATCATTTCCAAGATGTCGCTGGTAAAATGATCGCTGGTGAGTCTGCCTGTGTAACAGCTCACCAGCGATCATCTGTATATGTCGCCAGCGATCAGATCGCTGGCGACATTGACATGTGTGACGCTGGTTTAACAGAGAGAAAGACTGACACAGAGACTGCAGAGCATGCAGGGGGCTGGGCTGTGAGGAGAAGCCAGTCCGCCATTCTGTAACAAGCAGTCTGTCAGAGGTCCTAAGTGGACTGACATCAAAGGGCTGTGTGCAAGTAGCAACCGCTGGTGCAAAGATAAACAATAATATGCTGCCAGAGAAACTAACATGTTGTAATGACAGTGGTCGGTCAGTTGGTGGTGACAAAGGAGAAGAAATCCTGGGGAGCGCTAATGGATCAAAAGTCCACGACAGTCATGGATAGCAGACCGGTAATAGACTCACCTCTGGGGTGGCTAGAGGTGGAGACAGTGCCAGAACTCCTAAAGGGAAAGATAACCTCATGGTAGAAATGGGTGAAGTATTGGGGAAGATGGAAGACTCTAAGGACTCTGATGGCCACTTTACACGTCCCAACGTCGGTCTGATATTGGATCCAACGCCGCGGGAGCGCGCTTTTTCTGAGCAGAATTCCAAGATCGCATAGGAGATGTTACACAGCGCGATATCGGCAGGCAACGCTCCAACGATGTCTACGCCCACTTGTATGGCCGACCCAGGAATGACCATTTAACATGGGAGATAGTAGGGGACGTTGTACTTCACATCGTTGTTGGGCTTTTACACAGCCCGATCCGGCCACAACATCCAACCAATATCGGGCCGATGGAGAGCAGGCTCATTTGATCCCCGATATCGTTTTGGCATTGTATTGGACGTTTAAACCATACAACGCACGAACCACGTGACTTTTGGTCGGAGTTGGACGCCGATATCGGGACGTGTAAAGTGGCCATTAGGCTGAAGGTGAGTCTGCTGAGACCCAAGAGAGGGCTGAAGATAAGACTGCCGAGACCCAAGAGAGGGATGAAGGTGACACTGCCGAGACCCAAGAGAGGGCTAAAGGTGACACTGCTGAGACCCAAGAGAGGGCTGAAGGTTACACTGTTGAGACCCAAGTGAAGACTGAGGATGCAGAAGTGGAAGAAGCCACTGCAGAAGTGGAAGAAGCCACTGAACAAGTGAGGTCTAAAGCAAATACCTTCTTGAGTGAGGAAATTTCAGATGATTCAAAGGATGGAAGAACCAAGGAAAGGAGTCTCAAGGAGATGGTATACACCCATCTGAAGCAAGAGAAACCCCTGAGACAAGCTACCGTGAGCCGAATAGATGAGCTGGAGGGAGAAGTTTCTGAGCTCCTGAACCAGACGATCATCTGGGGACAACTAATAAGAAACTTTTCTGTTATGGTGGGTTTACACACACCAATCATTGTATGGGGGACGTCACACGCTGCGACATCTTTAGCGATATTGTAAGCGATCACGTGCACGCGCAATCGCTTACAATATCGCTCACATCGCTGGTGAGATGTCACACAGACAGACTCACCAGCGATGCGGAGCCGCGATCTCGCTCGTTACTATGGTACACATCGGGTAACTAGGCGCCGCGCGTCGCTTAGTTACCCGACGTGTACCATAGTTACCATCTCCCAGCATAGGCGCGATCGCTGGGAGATGGATCATCGTGGTGTCATACACCACGATGATGCAGATCGTTGCATCGTTCATCGCTAGATCTGAGAACCGAACCTCAGATCAGCGATGTCACGATCAAGCGATTTCAAATCGTAAATCGCTTGATTACATGCAACGATATCTTGCCCGATATCGCTTAAGCGATCAAAAAGGAGATCGCTTAAACGATATCGGGCAAGATATCGTTCCGTGTGACGGCCCCCTATCCAATATCTGAACAGATCTCTGGTTGCAGTGAAATCATGGACACATAGTTCCATTTTGTGGCTGTGTACAACATGGAGCAATCTGTCCATGATTTCACTGCAACCAGAGATTGGTTCAGATATTGGATACAATGATTGGTGTGTGTAAACCCACCATTATAGTGCATAGGAGATGTACTCAAAGACTTGAGAGAAGTGTGTGCCAGAGGCTCTATGCATGGTGAATTTAAGAAGGCTGTGGGTGCCTGTTAAGTGCACTGTAGCCCAGAAGCTAAACAGCTGGTGGTACTGTTCACAACTGAAGTCATAGTAAAGTGGGTGGCTATTTTAAGTGACATGCACTTAAGGGCCGCTTTACACACCCCACCTCTGTGTCCAACTTCTGAACAGATCTCTGGTTGCAGTGAAATCATGGACACATTGCTCCATTTGTGCACAGCCAAAAAATCTAACAATGTGTCCATGTTTTCACTGCAACCAGAGATCTATTCAGAAGTTGGACACAGAAGTTGGTGTGTATAAAGTGGCCCTAAGACATGTTCGCCCGAAGGGGATGACACGGTTGGAAAATAAAGAAGCCTCTAGACAGCTGGAGCTAATGAGGAAAATTCAAAGTATTACGGAAGAAGTCATCCAGGTGCCTCGTGCTCTGGGGAGGAAGCTCATTGGAAGAAATGGCTGAGCCAAGCAAGAAATGGTGATTAAGCCAGGTGTGGTGAAAGTAAATGTTCCACGAGGGGGTTGGCTGTTAGGCCTCATTCACATGTCCGTGCCTCCGGCACGTACATACAGGGACACACGATCCCCTATGGACCCATGCACACGTCCATGTTTCCGCACGGACTGTGTCTCCGTGTGGAGCACATACGTGTCTGTGTGCTCCACACGGCGACAAGTCCGTTTTTTTGCGGAGCCATGGACCATTTTTTTTGTCCAAACGTCCTGTGTGCACGGACCACGGACAAAAGGAAAAAGCTTCAAAATAAACAATTTCATACTCGCCTCACTGCAGCGGTGTCTGCTCCTCTCTCTTCCAGTGCTGCTCATTAGGGCTCATGAATATTCACTTCACTGAGCCCCAGAGCGGCCTGGAAGTGAGAGGAACTGTCAGCGCTGGAGTGAGGTGAGTATGCGGTGACAGGCTGTCCGTGTGCTATCCGTGGATGCACGGATTGCACACTGACAGCACCCATCGTGTCACACGGCCGTGACACATGGGTCTATGCCCCACCGCCAAACAGCCTTGTTCCACACGTCCGTGGTAACACGGATGTGTGAAACCGGCCTTAGGAGAAGCCAGTCTTCCACGCTGTACCAAGCAGTCTTTCAGAGATCCTGGGTGGACTGAGAGCAGATGGTGAAGTGAGTCATGTGTCTGGAGCAGGTCCAAGCAGGAAATAGAAAGCAGCGCCTCAAAGATGTAGCTCTGACGGAGCAGAGCTGAACCTCAACACTTTGCGGACGGACACAGCAAAGGTAATGCACTATGTATTCTATGGACATTTATGTTCTTATAATGCTAAATGAATGCTCAAGTTTATGTTATCTTGATCATGAAGACAGGAATAACGTGTTGAAGTTTTAAATACAGGCTGGGCCATTTATATGGATAAACCTAAAGAAAATGGGAATGGTTGGTGATATCAACTTCCCATTTAAGGCACATTAGTATATGGGAGCGGGAAATTTTCCAGATGGGTGGTGACCATGGCGGCCATTTTAAAGTTGACCGTTTTGGATCCAACTTTGTTTCAATGGGAAGAGGGTCATGTGACCCATCAAACTTATTGAGACATTCATAAGAAAAACAATGGTGTGCTTGGTTTTAACACAACTTTACTCTTTCATGAGTTATTTACAAGTTTATGACCACTTATAAAAGGTGTTCAAAGTGCTGCCCATTGTGTTGGATTGTCAATGCAACCCTCTTCTCCCAGTCTTGACACACTGATAGCAACACCGCAGAAGAAATGCTAGCACAGGCTTCCAGTATCCGTCATTTCAGATGCTGCACATCTCGTATCTTCACAGCATAGACAATTGTCTTCTGATGACCCCAAATATAAAAGTCTAATGGTGGGTTTACACACACCAATCATTGTATCCAATATCTGAACCAATCTCTGGTTGCAGTGAAATCATGGACAGATTGCTCCATGTTGTACACAGCCACAAAATGGAACTATGTGTCCATGATTTCACTGCAACCAGAGATCTGTTCAGATATTGGATACAATGATTGGTGTGTGTAAACCCACCATAAAGGTACTGTCACACGCGGCAATTTTGCTAGCAATTTCACTGGCAATTTGCTGGTTGTAGTGAAATCATGGACACATTGTTCCATTTGTACACAGCAACAAAATAGAACAATGTGTCCATGATTTCACTGCAACCAGCAAATTGCCAGTGAAATTGCAAGCAAAATTGCCACGTGTGACGGTACCTTTAGGGGAGCAGATCGGGAGACTTTGGTGGCTATTCAATTGGTCCACGACGACCAATCCATTTTTCAGGAAACTGTTCATGTAGGAATGCTTGGACCTGACACCCATAAAGTGGTGGTGAACCATCTTGTTTGAAAAACTCAGGGAACATGCCATCTTCAAAAATGGCACAAAAATGGTCAAAACCGGTTTCGGAGCCAAAGGCTGCAATGGAAAAACCGGATTGCACTTAATGCAATCCGGTTACCGTATTCGGTTTTGCAGCCTGCAGTAAAAATCATGCAGGCTGCATTTTTCGGAGCGGTTGAAAAACCGGATCTGTTTTTTTTATAACGGCCGCCTCTGGCAACCGGATCCGTTACAGCAATGTACCTAGCGGTACTGGATCCGGTTTTGGTGCCACAATGTTTTCTCATTGCAGATCTGGATCCATTACTGGATCCAGATCTACAATGTGATGTCAAATGTGACGGGCACATGGTAATACCGGATCCGGTAATGGATGCGGTTACTGGATTGTGCCTTCCAAATGTGACCCTAACCTTAAAGGTACCGTCACACGCGGCAATATTGCTAGCAATTTCACTGGCAATTTGCTGGTTGCAGTGAAATCATGGACACACTGTTCCATTTGTACACGGCAACAACATAGAACAATGTGTCCATGATATCACTGCAAACAGCAAATTGCCAGCGAAATTGCTAGCAATATTGCCGCGTGATGGTACCTTAAGGTACCATTACACACAGAGATATCTGTGCAGACATTGCTTGCAACACATTGTTCCATTTTGTTGCTGTGTACAAAATGGAACAATGTGTGCATGATTTCACTGCAACCAGTGAGTTGCAAGATATCTGTGTGTGTCAAGGCCACGTTACACACACAGATATATTGGTCACAGATCTCTGGTTGCAGTGAAATCATGGACACATTGCTCCATTTTGTGGCTGTGTACAAATGTAACAATATGTCCATGATTTTACTGCAACCAGAGATCTGTGACCTATATATATGTGTGTGTAACGTGGCCTTAAGGGCACCATTACACACCGGAACCACGGCGAGAAATATTGACGGCGATATGTTGCCCTGCGACAATCGCCGTCAAAATCTCTCCCAATTGCGGCGTGTAATTGGGGAATTTGGCGGGGCTAAAATACCTGTCACCTGGTTCTGATTTCAGAGCACTGCTCCAAAATCAGAGGCAATCATAAAGGCGAGATTCCCGGCTTTTGGCATGTGAACGGGTGATAGAGATGGAATCTTTTTCGCATATTAATTTCCCGTAGGCGTGCCAGAGCGTGCTGTAGTCCGCGCCCTGTCAGCTATGATTGGTGGTGGCTACTGGGTTCCCATTGGCTGTCAGTTCACAGGGCACCATATTTGAAGAGCTGTACGTTCAGCAACATACACATCTTCAATGGCGTCATGTATTAGCCAGCCTTCCAGCGCAGGCTGGCCAATCATAACGCTATTGCGTTGCCCAATGAGCGTGTTCGGGGCGCAGTGTAGACCAGTCTGGCACGCCTATGTTCTCGCTGCGCTGAACATGTTCACCCACATTCCTTTGGGGATTGCGGCGTGTGAAGCAGCGAGGGAAGAAGACCAGATTGGTTTCGTTGTTGGTGAGGCGATTCCTGGGGCGTCACATCGCCTTAGGTAGAGCCTGAAATTATGGTGTGTAATGTCGCCATCGGCGACCTGAGGCGACCATGAAAAATGTGCTCGTGCACGTTAGATCGCCACTAAAAATTGCGGCGTGTAAAGGTACCGTCACACGGGGAGATATCGCCGGCGATGTTGCCGGCAACCGAGGGGCGTGGCCAGGTTGCGGCGACATCGCCGGCGAATTGCCGCGTGTGACAGGGCGATAATCAGGCGATGAATCACCTGAGTCACATCGCCAGGTTTCCCAACAATGTTGGGAAACCTGGCGATGTTGCTCAGGCGATTCTGCCTGATTGCCCTGTGTAACGCGGCAACCCGCAATGTTACGGGCGATTCCGCCTATCTACAACATTGCGGGTTATCGCTTGCTGGGTTGCTGGGCAACCCAGCGAGCGATAGCCGCGGCAACTAGCCGGCGACATCGCCGGTAAGTTGCTCAGTGTGACATCTCACCGGCGATGTTGTCAGGGATGCGCGCTCCCGCGATCCCCGGCAACATCGCCGGCGATATGTCCCTGTGTGACGGTACCTTAAAGGTACCCTTACGGTACCTTTAATCCCACTGGCAAGTGAGTTTTCCCCAACACATTCAGTGAGCATGGCCTCACACCCTTCACAACATTCACCATGCATGTGTAAGGAGATGGACCTTCTGTTGTGTTCTCTCCTGAAGACTAGAGATGAGCGATGTTCGACTCGAATAGTTCGCCAATCTCAAATTCGAGTCGATTTTGGCGCTCTTCGAGTCATTCGCCGAATTCGAACAATTTGGTTCCAATTCGGCGAATTTCGAACATGTTCGATTTTGGTTTGATAATGTGGCAGATGCGGTCAGAAAACCGCATCTGCCGCATTTTGAGCCAAAATAAACATTCCCTAGAAGAAAGAAAGTGTTAAAAATAAAAAAATAATCTATCCTCACCTGTCCGCGGTCCACCGAAGCCTCCGGCAAGGTCCTGTGGCTTCTAGGACCTGTGGTGACGTCATGTTCTCGCGCGAACTCTGGTCACATGACCGGAGTTCCGCGAGAACATGACGTCACCACAGGTCCTGAAAGCACAGGACCTTGCCGGAAAGCTTAAAATAGATATTTTTATGATTCAGACCCTTTCCTTAAGTAACTTTTACTTAAAGAAAGGGTCCGAAACATAAAAATATCTATTTTAAGCTTTCCGGCAAGGTCCTGTGCTTCCAGGACCTATGGTGACGTCATGTTCTCGCGGAACTCCGGTCATGTGACCAGAGTTCCCGCGAAAACTGACGTCACCACAGGTCCTGTAAGACACAGGACCATACCGGAGGCTTCGGTGGACCGCGGACAGGTGAGCATACATTATTTTTTTATTTTTTACACTTTATTTGACTTTATTTCACTTCCACAATGTATTTATATACATTGTGGAAGTGAAACAGCCCCACAATCCTGGTTTTTTCGTGTTCCGGGATGTTCGACGGTGTTCGTCGAGCATTTGACGAACATTCGTCGAACACCCCGTCGATTCGGCGAATCGAACACGAACGGCAGGGTGGTGGCTCATCTCTACTGAAGACACCAACCGTTCAGCAATATTTCAATGTGATTTGTGTCCTGCATTTTTGTAAATAATGCAATATTTTGGGGGGGATGTTTTAGTACGGAAGTTCTACCTAGCATTATACTGCAGAATTAAAAATTTTTTTAATGTTGGAACAACTGAAGGGGTGAAAATTCAGAAAAAGGAAGGTTTTCCTGCTTAGAGGAGAGGGAAATGGAAGTGCACTATGCTATAAAAACAACTGATGGAAAATATTTAATGTTTTTAACTATGAAATAAACTGATTTTTCCACAACAGTTCCTGAAGCCAAAATGTCAGAGCTACCCAGGGGCGTAACTAGAACTGGCAGGGCCCCATAGCAAACTTTTGAACGGGGCCCCCTCCAAGACACGCCCCCAATGACACGCCCCCTTCAAGACACACCCCCTTACCGAATCAGTGTTAACAGGCTGACGCCACCCAGTTTAACGTATATACTCGTGTATAAGCCGACCCCCTACTTTTGCCCCCAAAACCTGGGAAAACCTATTGACTCGTGTATAAGCCGAGGGTGGACCCCAGCATAGGTATACAGCCCCCAGCAAAGTGGTATACAGCAGCCTCTCCAGTGGTAGTATACAGCAGCCTCCCCAGTGGTATATACAGGCCCCAGCAGTATATACAGTAGCCCCAGTGGTATACAGCAGCCTCCCCAGTGGTATATACAGGCCCCAGCAGTATATACAGTAGCCCCAGTGGTATACAGCAGCCTCCCCAGTGGTATATACAGCAGCCCCAGTGGTATACAGCAGCCTCTCCAGTGGTAGTATACAGCAGCCTCCCCAGTGGTATATACAGGCCCCAGCACTATATACAGTAGCCCCAGTGGTATACAGCAGCCTCCCCAGTGGTATATACAGCAGCCCCAGTGGTATACAGCAGCCTCTCCAGTGGTAGTATACAGCAGCCTCCCCAGTGGTATATACAGGCCCCAGCAGTATATACAGTAGCCCCAGTGGTATACAGCAGCCTCCCCAGTGGTATATACAGCAGCCCCAGTGGTATACAGCAGCCTCTCCAGTGGTAGTATACAGCAGCCTCCCCAGTGGTATATACAGGCCCCAGCAGTATATACAGTAGCCCCAGTGGTATACAGCAGCCTCCTCAGTGGTATATACAGGCCCCAGCAGTATATACAGTAGCCCCAGTGGTATACAGCAGCCTCCCCAGTGGTATATACAGCAGCCCCAGTGGTATACAGCAGCCTCCCCAGTGGTATATACAGCAGCCCCAGTGGTATACAGCAACCTCCCCAGTGGTATATACAGCAGCCCCAGTGGTATACAGCAACTTCCCCAGTGGGTATATACAGGGCCCCAGTGAGTATATACAGGCCCCAGTGGGTATATACAGGCCCCCAGTGGGTATATACAGGCCCCAGTGGGAATATACAGGCCCCCAGTGGGAATATACAGGCCCCCAGTGGGTATATACAGGCCCCCAGTGGGTATATACAGGCCCCCAGTGGGTATATACAGGCCCCCAGTGGGTATATACAGGCCCCCAGTGGATATATACAGGCCCCCAGTGGGTATATACAGTCAGGGCCCCAGTGGGTATATACAGGGCGCAAGTGAGTATATACAAGCCCCCAGTGGGTATATACAGGCCCCCAGTGGGTATATACAGGCCACCAGTGGGTATATACAGGCCCCAGTGGGTATATACTGCCCCCAGTGGGAATATACAAGCCCCCAGTGGGAATATACAGGCCCCAGTGGGAATATACAGGCCCCCAGTGGGAATATACAGGCCCCCAGTGTGTATATACAGGCCCCAGTGTGTATATACAGGCCCCCAGTGGAATATACAGGCCCCCAGTGGGAATATACAGGCCCCCAGTGTGTATATACAGGCCCCAGTGGAATATACAGGCCCCCAGTGTGTATATACAGGCCCATTGTGTATATACAGGCCCCCATTGTGTATATACAGGCCCCCAGTGTGTATATACAGGCCCCAGTAGGTATATACAGGCCCCCAGTGGGAATATACAGGCCCCCAGTGTGTATATACAGGCCCCAGTGGGAATATACAGGCCCCCAGTGTGTATATACAGGCCCCAGTAGGTATATACAGGCCCCCCCCCACTCCTCCTCTGCTGCACACGTCACCTGTAAAGGAATACATCATACTTACTTATCTCTGCCGGCTGCCGCTGTCGCCGCTCTGCACCGCGCTCCGTCTTCATCCAGCTTCTTCCTGGTTGTGACCGCCGGGTGCAGGCAATGACATCACAACCAGGAAGAAGCTGGATGAAGACGGAGCGCGGTGCAGAGCGGCGGCAGCAGCCGGCAGAGATAAGTAAGTATGATGTATTCCTTTACAGGTGACGTGTGCAGCAGAGGAGTGGGGGGCCTGTATATACCTAGTGGGGGGGGCCTGTAGCTGACCGGATAGCAGCGTAGCGGCGCTGGGTCCGGGCCCCCCACAAGGGCCGGGCCCCAAAGCGACTGCTACGTCTGCTATGCCGGTAGTTACGCCCCTGGAGCTACCTGAGGCCTGCAACCTGCAAGTGATTACCACACAGCACACAATCATTACCAGATTACACATTATCAGTGACATGAATCCAATGTAGAGTGCCAGAGCATTATGGAGCAGCACTTCACCCACAACTACCGCTTCCTTGCACCCTACACATTTACAAATTTTGGGAACCTGCATCAAAATCTAGATGTCTATCCTGAACCCAGTAAAGTCTATGGCTGGGGACACACATACCAATCCGCTTTTTTGAGGCTTTAGAAAAATGGATCCGTTAAATTTAGGGTGCCAATAGTGTCTAATGAGCTCCTGGCCGTTTTTTGGACTCAATCATTTCTTCATCAAAAACGCATATACGTTAACGCATGGTGCCTATATGTAAATGCGTTAACGCATACGTTTCCCATAGGGCCCCATGTTAGAAAGACGCATGCGTTTTTTTACTGCACCCAAAAACGCTGCCAGCAGCATTTTTTTGGATGCTTAACAAAAACGTATGCGTTTTTGAAAAATGCAGTGACACTTGTGCGCCATCCGTTAACGCATATGCGTTTTTGGACTTAGACAAAAAAGGGCAAAAACTATCCCAAAAATGGATCCAAGGCAAAAATGGATACCATGTGTGACCCTGGCCTATGAGAGTTCAGAAGTGCTGTGCCAACATGTTTTTTTTATTGCAAATTTGGTGCAGATTTTGGGGTAGAAAAAAGAAATCTGAACCATTTATGCAAGAAAACAAAAAAGCAATGTGGACACAGCACTTCTGACCTGTCCTACACTTTGCTGGCCTCCAGATAGACAAATTGCTTTTAAATGCAGATTGAGAATCTGCATCAAAATCTCTCAAACAATGCACTATGGGCAGAGGGCGGGGAAACCCGCAGTTGTGGTGAAAAGGCACAAGGTTTCCGCTTGCTCCCTGGCTACTTTCACAGAGATTTCTAGGGTAGGGGTGGCGAACAATAATCCTCAAGGTCTGAAAACAGTGTAAGTTTTCTGGATTTCCTTAGCATTGTATAAGTGCTAATTTCATCACCTGCAGAAATGATAGATGATTCTAGCACCTTGTGCAATGCTAGGGTAATCTTGAAAAGATACACTGTGTGCGGCCCTAGAGAACTGCACTTGGCCATCTATGTTCTACTGAAGTGGGTGTAGTGTCTTGCAGGTCCATATGTCACACCTTCAGGCCAGAGGCCTGCGGCTTACTCACCAGTCTCTGTAGGGCAGTATCAAAGCACCTGTTTGCAAAAACACTTAAGCACACAAGGAATAAACTCAAAATAATAACTTTACTATTACACACACAGACTATAAATCAAAAAATGAAAAAATAGCAATATACATAGTATAGAAATTAGGGATGGGCGAATCTACTCGCTAGGACTCGTTACTCGGCGAGTAGTAAGGGACTCGCAGGACTCGGTACTCTGCGAGTTTCCCAGTGATTACTCGCGAGTCCAATGCAAATCAATATCAATCCTAGTTTTGTCAGAAACGCTGACAAAACTAGGATTGCCATTGTTTGCATTAGACTCCTGCGAGTAATCACTGGCTACTGTGCCAGTGATAGCAGGGAAACTCGCAGATAACTGCTGTTTCTTTGCGAGCTGAGTCCAGCTGTCTTCTCTGTGCAGCTCCAGGGTCCTAGAGCCCGCCTGATGTAGCAGTGCTGACATTGTTCTCAGTCTGCTCATTCCCTGTGTACAGACATGAATGTCTGTGCACAGAGATGATGTAGCAGTGCTGAGATTGTTCTCAGTCTGCTCATTCCCTGTGTACAGACATGAATGTCTGTGCACAGAGATGATGTAGCAGTGCTGAGATTGTTCTCAGTCTGCTCATTCCCTGTGTACAGACATGAATGTCTGTGCACAGAGATGATGTAGCAGAGCTGAGATTGTTCTCAGTCTGTTTATTCCCTGTGCATAGACATCTATATTTATGCACAGGGGATGTAGCAGAGAGGACATCGCGTTTTGGACTGCGTCGGACGGAAGAGGATTTTTTTAATGAAAGATGGAGTCCCTAATGGCTTTTTTTTTTATTTCTAATAAAAATTTTTCCTTGTGTTGTGTTTTTTTTAAAACAATTTAATAGAAATTCATGGTGGTCATGTCTAATATTGGCGTGACCGCCATAAATTTCGGGCTTAGGGCCAGCTGATAATACAAAGCTGGCCCTAACCTCTTTATTACCCAGCGTGCCACCGCTACCAGGGCCGCTGGAAGAGCAGGGTTCAGCGCCAGAGGATGGCGCTTCAATGAACGCGCCATCTTCTGGGGCGGCTGCGGGCTGCAATTTGCAGCGGGGGGTGCCCAGAAAGCTTGGGCATCCCTGCGCTGCGGATTCCAGCCCCCAGCTGCTTAGCTGTACCTGGCTAGACATAGAAATTGCGCGGAGCCCCACGCATTTTTTTTAAATTATTTCATGAATTTCAGAGTCAGAGTCTCAGAGTCAGAGTCTCAGAATTTCATGAAATAATTAAAAAAAAATGCGTGGGGCTCCGCGCAATTTCTATGTCTAGCCAGGTACAGCTAAGCAGCTGGGGGCTGGAATCTGCAGCGCAGGGATGCCTAAGCTTTCTGGGCACCCCCTGCTGCAAATTGCAGCCCGCAGCCGCCCCAGAAGATGGCGCGTTCATTGAAGCGCCATCCTCTGGCGCTGAACCCCGCTCTTCCAGCGGCCCTGGTAGCGGTGGCACGCTGGGTAATAAAGAGGTTAGGGCCAGCTTTGTATTATCAGCTGGCCCTTAGCCCGAAATTTATGGCGGTCACGCCGATATTAGACATGACCGCCATGAATTTCTATTAAATTGTTTTAAAAAAAACACAACACAAGGAAAAATTTTTATTAGAAATAAAAAAAAAAGCCATTAGGGACTCCATCTTTAATTAAAAAAATCCTCTTCCGTCCGACGCAGTCCAAAACGCGATGTCCTCTCTGCTACATCCCTGTGCATAAATATAGATGTCTATGCACAGGGAATAAGCAGACTGAGAACAATCTCAGCTCTGCTACATCATCTCTGTGCACAGACATTCATGTCTGTACACAGGGAATGAGCAGACTGAGAACAATCTCAGCTCTGCTACATCATCTCTGTGCACAGACATTCATGTCTGTACACAGGGAATGAGCAGACTGAGAACAATCTCAGCTCTGCTACATCATCTCTGTGCACAGACATTCATGTCTGTACACAGGGAATGAGCAGACTGAGAACAATCTCAGCTCTGCTACATCAGGCAGCAGGCGGGCTCTAGGACCCTGGAGCTGGGGCAGCCAGAACACAGAGAAGACAGGATCTTATCTGTGCGAGTCAGCGATTACTTACAAAGTAAACTAGCAATGCAAATAAATGACACAACTAGGATTGCTTCAGGCTGAAGCTTCCGAGACACATCTGCGATTTGTAAATCTCACACTACTCGCTATTACTCGCTTCCCCATTCATTAACATTGGACTCGCTAGACTCGCAACGAGTAGCGAGTCCTGGGCTCGGACTCGCTAGAGTCAAGCGATTCCGAGTAATTTAGGATTCGCCCATCACTAATAGAAATATAACGAAGGTCCCACAGAGATCACCAGCAGCACACAGACAGTTAACCTCCCTGGCGGTCTGTTTAGTTCTGGAAATTGTTGCTAAAAGCGGGCTACCCGCGTTCGCGGTAGATGCGGTTAAAAAACCGCATCTGCCGCATAGCTGCCGCACTTGTGCCGCACTTGCGGCGCTGTTGCGGCGCGGTTGCGGTAATCTGCATAGGAACCAACCACCTCTGATGACCCTCATACATTGTTAATATGTGCCCCTGCACCCTAGTAAACCATTAGCAGCACTGTTGTTGTGTGCTAAGTGGCTGCAGTACAAGTGCGATAATGATTTGAGTAACTTACATGCCAGCGTACATGAGGCCGTCTCCCTGTGTGTTGCTGGGACTTGTTGTGCTGTCCTCGTCATGTCTGCTCGCCCCCTCCCTTATGCACGCCCCCTCTCAGCCTGCTATAGTGCTGTGAGGCTGATTGCGTCATAAAGGGGCGGGGCTACCGTTATGCCGCGATTTAGCCCCGCCCCTTTATGACGAGATCAGCCTCACATCACTATAGCAGGCTGAGAGGGGGCGTGCATAAGGGAGGGGGCGAGCAGACATGATGAGCACAGCACAACAAGTCCCATCACACACAGGGAGACGGCCTCATGTACGCTGGCATGTAAGTTTCTCAAATCATTATCGCACTTGTACTGCAGCCACTTAGCACACAACAACAGTGCTGCTAATGGTTTACTAGGGTGCAGGGGAACATATTAACAATGTATGAGGGTCATCAGAGGTGGTTGGTTCCTATGCAGATTACCGCAACCGCGCCGCAAGTGCGGCACAAGTGCGGCACAAGTGCGGCAGATGCGGTAGATGCGGCAGATGCGGTTTTCTCACCGCATCTGCCGCGAACGCGGGTAAGCCCGAGCCTGACTCGGGGTTAACGCTTCTGGTAGTGAATGTTAACCCCGAGTCAGGCTCGGGAATAACGCTAGGAAGGTTAAAGTGGTGGAGAAGCAATAAAGAACAGAGTTCAATGAGAATTTTCAATTGGACCCCAAAGGCTGCATGAATGCCTGGTAGGGGAAAGTGTAAATGGCACAAATTTTTGGAAATTTAGGAAAACGGATGCCTTTGTCAAGGACAATGAAAAACTAGAAAACAAAAAACAAGTCCCAAAAGTCATTTTATTGCCAAAATGCCAACTAAGGGAAAGGTCACTGTCCCACAGACCCACCAACATGCCTTTAGTAAGGTCCAGTGACTTAGTCTCTCACTATTTTCAGCCATTACTTGAATGGTTGTCGCACTTTATCATGGAAATCTGCTGCCAGATGGTCTTGGGGAGTCCCAGGGGCTACTCCTTTAGGGACTAGTCTGCCACATCCTGCCCCACAGCACATTCCACCATTGCCACCGCTAGAGAGGATGGAAGAACTAGGGGATGACCATGCCATCTAGCACAGACAGGACCATCTTGGGAAACATCAACATGCCCTGTTGATTTAGGTGCTTTGAGCTGGCCCACCATGAGACACTTTAGCCGCACCCGACGCCAAGTTCTGTCCAGGTAAGCCTCCTCCTGCCACTTCTCAAATTGGCCAGCGGTGCCAATCCAACATATGTCAACTGCAAACCAACCCTTTATGCCCAACCCCTTTTTTTAAAAAAATCACCGACAAAAATGGTATGTAGTCTTTGGGGAAGATCGTCATGCTGCAATGTGGAGAAGTTGGTGTAGCACCAATCTTTAGTGCCATGTTCCACTAGGAGCTCATACCCCTTATCCTTCCTGGAATGTCACCACCTTGTCTTGAGTGCATTGGTCAAGGAAGTCATTAGCCTTTGGTCTACAGACCCAGTCCCAGGCAATGGCATCTGCATATCAAATCTCCTCAACAAATGTCACAGGAGGACGGGGTGGGTGATGCCTTGTTGGATAGGTTCTTGGAGGGGGTAGGTGTCCCCACAAGGCATTTCCCCAGTTGAATGCCTCTGGAGGTGGTGAAGGTGATCTACACAGCTAGGAAACAGTGCCTTCTAGGTTCTCCTCTTCATCAGGCTCCACATTAGAGATGAGCAAACACCTGAGTGTTTGAATTCGGTTTAGTTTGGAAAATGTGAAGTGTTCACCATATTGTTAAATGAACAGTTCATCTAACCTTCTGAACCCTATTGAAATCAATAGCAGGCAACATGAAACACATAGAAAACGCCTTCGAAGTTGTCCAAAAGCTGACAAACAAGTCATATTAGTGCCAGACACCAGAGAAAAGGACAACAATCTACCTACAGTAAAACTAGCGCCATGGCATAGCATGTGTGCATAAGACAAGGTCTGTTCCAGCCTGCAAACTCTTCAAAATCAGTGGAAAATTGGAAGTGGCTCACATTCACTTAAGGCATCGTTACACGCTACAATATTGGTAACAATATCATTGCAACGGCACCGGTTTGGTGACGATGCAGCGATGTCGAAATTACATCGTTGCGTGTGACATTTACCAATGACCAACAATGAGGTCGTTCATCGTTGGTCATTGGTTAGACCATAAATTTATCGTTAGTCTTCCGCTGCGCACCCAGCATCGGCGCATGTAACAGCGGGAGACCAACGATGAATGAGCTCCCAGTGCCGCACAGCAATCGCTGGGAGGTGGTAACCAGGGTAAACGTAGGTAATGAAGTGCAGCGCTGCGCTTAGTTACTCGATCTTTACCCTTGGTGCCAGCATTCTCATTCAGCCTGATCACTGGGGAGTCTGCCTGATAGCTCACCAGTGATCAGCTAACAATGTCCCAGCGTCCCGATCGTTGGTCGGATCGCTGGGACATTGTTAGGTGTAACCTGGCGTTTAAATTTCAGTGGTGGGTGAAGCTCTGTTTGAATTCACAGATGGATGAGTCACAGGGGAAAATTGGCAGCAGTTTTCTACATAAAAAAGAGGAGGAGGAGTAAAATGAGAATGAGTTACAGGTGTAGGCACGTCACTCAGAGAGCACTGCCGAAGGAATGCACCACACAGCAGAGAGACCCTATCAAGAGTCTCCACTTTTCAAAAAATTAGGGTCACCCCACAGCAAAGTGGTATGTATCTATTAAAACGTTTTGTATTGGGCCACAAAATCAGCAAGGCTGCAGGACTGGGTCCAAAATTTCAAAGATGAGTATTTAGGAAGTGGTGCACAAGTATCATGGCCTGCTCAAGTCATGCTCCACACAGCAGAGAGACCCTAACAAGAGTCCCCATTTTTACAAAAAAATAGGGTCACAGGTAAAAGAAGAACAAAAAAAAAGCATGTAGAAACAGCCCAAGGAATCGCTAATATAATTGAGCTAACCACAAGATCTAAAAAGCAGTGTGTGAAAGTTATTAATGAAGTTTATTTACATACACACATATACTGTGCCTTGTGAAAGTATTCAAAACAAAAAGGAGGAGGGGCGCAAATGTGTAGGATCCCCTTATTAAAAACGTCTAAGTGGTGTGGGTAGTTGGCCACTCACCTTATTGGGTTGTGCACGTCCTGCACAACCCGGCTTACCAGCCTCCGCCGGCGGCGGTATGTGCGCTGCCTCTCCGGTCTCCTCTCTCCTGGTCCTCGGAACCGGACCTATCCGGTCACGTGACCGCGAAACCGAATTTGCGTCACCGCTCTTTGTTGTGGGTTACCAGAGAAACGCCAGGTCATCAAGGCAGATCTTTTGTGCTGTTGCTGAGCTGTTCCAGCCGCCAATCCCTCACAAGGGGAGTAGTTTTCATGCAAAAAATAGTAATGGCGGTCTTATTAGGAGCGCTCTAAGGATCAGACATATAAGATGTTTTAATAAATGGCAAACCTTTTATTAATTTCTTAGTTCCCGTCACAGCTCCACTACGCGTTTCAACTGTATGAAACAGTCTTCATCACCTGATGAAGACTGTTTCATACAGTTGAAACGCGTAGTGGAGCTGTGAGGGGAACTAAGAAATTAATAAAAGGTTTGCCATTTATTAAAACATCTTATATGTCTGATCCTTAGAGCGCTCCTAATAAGACCGCCATTACTATTTTTTGCATTGTGAAAGTATTCGGCCCCCTTGAACTTTTCAACCTTTTGCCACATTTTAGGCTTCAAACAAAGATATAAATTCTAATTTTTTTCTGAAGAATCAACAACAAGTGGGACATAATCGTGAAGTGGAACAAAATTTATTGGATATTTTGAACTTTTTTAACATAAAAAAACTGAAAAGTGGGGCGTGCAATATTATTCGGCCCCCATGAGTTAATACTTTGTAGCGCCATCTTTTGCTGTGATTACAGCTGCAAGTCACTTGGGGTATGTCTCTGTCAGTTTTGCACATCGAGAAACTGAAATTCTTGCCCATTCTTTCTTGCAAAACAGCTCTAGCTCAGTGAGGTTGGATGGAGAGCGTTTGTGAACAGCAGTTTTCAGCTCTTTCCACAGATTCTTGATTGGATTCAGTTCTGGACTGTGACTTGGCCATTCTAACACCTGGATACGTTTATTTTTTAACCATTCCATTGTAGATTTTGCTTTATGTTTGGGATCATTGTCTTGTTGGAAGATAAATCTCCCTCCCAGTCTCAGGTCTTTTGCAGACTCCAACAGGTTTTCTTCCAGAATGGTCCTGTATTTGGCTCTGTCCATCTTCCCATCAGTTTTAACCATCTTCCCAGTCGCTGCTGAAGAAAAGCAGGCCCAAACGATGATGCTACCACCACCATGTTTGACAGTGAAGATGGTGTTTTGAGGGTGATGAGCTGTGTTGCTTTTACACCAAACATATCATTTTGCATTGTGACCAAAAGTTTGATTTTGGTTTCATCTGACCAGAGCACCTTATTCCACGTTTGCTGTGTCTCCCAGGTGGCTTGTGGCAAACTTCAAGCGAGACTTTTTATGGATATTTTTGAGAAATGTCTTTCTTCTTGCCACTCTTCCATAATGGACAGATTTGTGCACTATTTGACTGTTTTCCTATGGACACACTCTCCCACCTCAGCTGTAGATCTCTGCAGTTCATCCAGTGTGATCATGGGCCTTTTGGCTGCATCTCCGATCAGTCTGAGGTTTGATACTCTTTCCATTTCAATATGATCGCTTGCTCAGTGCTCCTTAATATGTTTAAAACTTGGGAAATCTTTTTTGTATCCAAATCCGGCTTTAAACTTCACCACAACAGTATCTCAGACCTGCCTGGTGTGTTCTTTGGTCTTCATGATGCTCTCTGCACTGAAAGTAAAGGGGCCGAATAATATTGTACGCCCCACTTTTCAGTTTTTAATTTGTTAAAAAAGTTGAAAACATCCAAACATCCAAAATATTTCGTTCCACTTCACAATTGTGTCCCACTTGTTGATTCCTGACAACAACATTAGAATTGATATTTTTATGTTTGAAGCCTGAACTGTAGCAAAAGGTTGAAAAGTTCAAGGTGACCAAATATTTTCACTATATACAGTATAATATATGTATAGTGAAAGTATTTGGTCCCCTTGAACTTATATATATATATACACACACTCACTCAAAACACATTTAAAACCAGGTTATAAAATGCACAATAAAACCTCCACATGAGGTATGTGGATCTACCATCCAGTGCCTCAGTGACCAAGGAACTACAACCCTTTCTATATTATGTATGATGCAGTACTATGTCATATCTAAAATTACAAACAAAAGGATAACATTCAATGTTTTGTATATACAGAGTAACAGCCAAAATTAGCAAATACATGGACACATATACCTGTATATCCAGTAAACAGACATAATAACAAAGTTTCATACTTATAACATTAGTGCTATGAGCAAGCACATGGGTATGGGCAGGGCCCCAGGACAAGGCATAAGGGAGAGTGTGGAACAGGCCCCATGCGTTCCGCTGGATTGGCTTCCTCAGGGGTGTAGATCCTATCCCAAACTAGTGTGTATATATATCATTGCTGTTGTATTAACACAGATGAATGCCCAGTAGCTACGTATACTTTGAAGATATCTGTAAAGAGTCGCCATTGCTGCAAACAAATTGTGTTCCAGACTAAAGAGCACAAGAACCGAAAACGCCGCAGCCGAGGACCCCATCCACACCAGCACGTCACCAGAAACCTGGCACATGCACAGTGGGATGCGCTCCATGCCGAAAGCAAAGCGGTAATGCACTCCATGTCAGAGCACATATCACCCAGAAGTGGCAGCCGTGACTGCACCCACAACTGGGACATCACAGAACAGCTGACACATGCGCAGTGCAACTCACGCCAGCAGACGTCCAGTAAGCACAGCAAAGACAATAAAAATATATATTTTTTTTTATTGTAGTTTGTTGTTTAGCAGGCTATCTGGTCAGTACTAAGCGGGTGTAAATATTAGATTATGGGCAAAAATATACATACATGATATTTGTTAAAGTACTACTTATGGTACATCAATAACCTAACACATTTAAGGACAGTGTGGTATTATCAGCTCAAAAAAATATTAAGGTGGCTTTTTTTGCGAAGCAGTGAGAGAAAGGCACACAAAAAGGGAACTGCAGGGTGTAGATGAGAGTGTAACTGCATGATATCCATTTGCACGCTATCCATTTGCTTGTATTATGGGATATAACATAGTACTGCATCAATTTATAAAATAGGATTGTGCTTTCTTGGTCATTGAATATGCAAATGGAGTCCGTGGAGCCTCGTTTAAGAGTCTCAAACACAGGACTAGCCAGATATCCCTCCAGGGAAGTACCTAGCCCTGGGGTGGACTCCTTGCGGAGACCACCATAACCACCTTATTAAGTGACCCTTTCAGTCACTATCCTGCTCAGTTACGAGCTTAAGGATATGACACAGACAGCTGTTTTGGGCTATTGCCCCTCATCAGCGTGGAGTAGGATTCTGGCTAGGTGGGAGCAATGCCTTGTAGACCAACATCACAAAGCATTCACTGATCTCAGGGAGACCAGTCAAGGAAAACACTGCGGGCAGCTGGCTAAAGTGCTCAAACGTAGTGAAATCCATGGTGCATTGCCCCATGAGAATTTTCTTATGCAAATGGAGTCCGTGGAGCCTCGTTTAAGAGTCTAAAACACGAGACTAGGCAGATATCCCTCCAGGGAAGGACCTAGCCATGGGGTGGACTCCTTGCAGAGACCACCATAACCACCATATTCAGTGGCCATTTCAGTCCCTATCCCACTCTGTCATGAGCTTAATCGTAACTGAGGCATCCCTAGTGTTTAATAGGAAGGAACATTTTTATATAAGGACTTGTTTTTCCATAGTAAATGACTGTAGAGGATGGTGCAGGAGTATCTAGAGCTCAATATCCATGCCATCAGAAGGGGTTTAGACCCTTTTGCATTTTGGGCTTCAAAAATGGAGGAGTGGCTTGAGCTTGCCACTCACGCTTTGGAGGTTTTGTCATGCCTGGGAGCCAGCGTTCTCTCAGAATGCGTCTTCAGCACTGCTGGTGGTGCCCTGATGGATAAGCGCATCTGGCTGTCTCCTGAAAGTGTAGACCGCCTAACTTTCATCAAGATTAACAAGTCATGGACCTCAAAGAACTTTGTATGCCGGTGGCAGACAGCTCAGATTAGGCAATATACTTTTTAGTATACTGCATTAATCTTGCCATTATCGAATTTTTATTCTGGGTCAATTGATACCAATTTGGTAGTTACTGGCCCTAATTGTTAATAATGTAGAAACTCTGCTTGTCTGTTTCCTTATTTTAACAAGGCTATGTTACTACATTGCTAAATGTGTCACTCATTGCCCTGTTACTGATGAATATTTAACCTTTAAATAATAGGCCAGACGCTTTAGGGCTCGCCACCTCCTGTGGTTGACAAATCAGTCCTGCTGTGGAAACCCAGTAAGTGCTGATCCTAGGTTGGTTTGTTCCGCCGCCATAGTATAAAATTTTAATGAAATAGGATTCAAGAAGCAGTGGTAAATCTAGGTTTTCTGGCATCTGAAGTCAGTTTGACGCACCTCCCAAGCAGTTTGAGTATTTGAGTAATTGTCATGTGACCAATCATTCATATGCGATTTTCACACTTCAAGTCATGTGCCGACAAGCTGTTCTGCCTAATTCTCTCAATGTTCAGTGAAAAACAAAGTATATTACATGCTGTTAGGATTGGGCTAAAGGGCTTGATGTTTGATGCACACCGGCACTGCTGGCTCCATCCTGCCCCGCTCCATTCTGGCCCCGCTGATTAGTCTCGCCCGGCAACTGAACACGGACACCGCCGCAGACCGACACCACCGCACACCGAAACAACACTGATACTGCTGTACACCGACACTGCTGTACATAGACACAGCCGAACACAGACACCACCGAACACAAACACCACCGAACACCAACATCGCCGCACAACACTGATATTGCTGTACACCGACTCCGCCGCACACAGACACCGCCGCACAACACTGATAAGCTGCACACTGCCACCGCCGCACACCAACACTGCCGCACAACACCGACACTGCTGCACACTGACACTGCTGCACACTGATGGCCCCTTTACACGCAGCTACAGGTAACAGGTTTTCCACAGATAACTTACTGGTTGCAGTGAAATCATGGAGACATGGTTCTATCTTGTTGCTGTGTACAAATGGAATAATCTCTCCATGATTTCACTGCAGCCAGTAAGTTACCTGTGGAAAACCTGTTAAGCTGGCTTCACATTTGCGTATGGGAAGGCAGCGTTTTGCTGCGTTCCCATACGCAGTTAAACGCATGCGCACTGCGTTCCTATGTTTAACATAGGAACGCATGGTGCCTGCGTTTGCTGCGTTCGGGTGCGGATGCGGACGATATCTGCTGCTTCCGGTGTCCAGCATCCGCACCCGGGACGCAGCATGTTGGTTTTTTTTGTGCGTTTGGGGAGCTTGGACAATCAGCAAGCGTCCCCAAGCGTACAAAAAAAGCATTGTCTTCAATGGGTCCGCAGTGTCCTCTGCATGACACCGCAGGAGAACGCTGCGGACCCATTGAAAAATCTCCCGGTGGCCGCCGGTGATGTCACAGGAGCTCACCGACGGCCACCGGGAGATCAGCTGACCCTCTGCTGTCCTCCTTCTCCCCGCCGCCTGTAATCTCATAGCGATGTCGGCGGGGAGAACAGCTGATCTGAAAGCTGTTTGAATCTTCCCGCGCCGACATCTCCTCACAGTGTCGGCGCGGGAAGATTCAAACAGCTCTCAGATCAGCTGTTCTCCCCGCCGACAGTCCCGGAGCTTACCGGCGGCCGGGGGGCGGAGATCTCCGGCGCTGATCTCCGCCTCCGGCCCGCCCCCGGACAGCGCCGATTGGCTGCCGGGCTCCATAGTGATGTGTCCGCAGGCGGACATTATCCGCTGCGGACACATCAAAGTGTCCCTGCTTCTGACAGCGTTTGTGTCTGCATGCCATCAGCATGCAGACACAAACGCTAATGTGAAGCCAGCCTTACCTGTAGCTACGTGTAAAGGGGCCATGACACTGCTGCACACCAACACTGCTGTAGGTATCTACTATATAATTGCCTAATCGTGTCTGCCTGTCCAGAAAATCGCGCGCCAGTGCTCATTGGTCACCACCAGCCGCGGCAACCAATGAGCGAAGTGTATGCAAAACAGCTGCGCGCATTCAAAACTCGCGTCAAGCTGAAACCTGGCAACGGTGACACATCAGCGTGGCTATTGCAAGGACACATGCGTCCAGCCGCGGCTATCGTCGGGAGATCCGACAGTAGCTGCGGCTCATCTACTGCTGCACACAGGTCCGCGGCGAGCCAGCTGGGAGATGACCGGCATCAGCTTGCAGCGGTAGTACCCCGACCGCCATATTGGAACACCCAGATTATGGGTATTTCTATATGGCGGCCGTAATTCAAATCCCCCACCAAGCCACGCTACTTCTCTGATTGGTCGCCGCCAGCTGCAGCGACCAATCGGCAAAGTGATGCGGATTGGCGGGAAGTATGAATCCTCTCAGCGGCGACCAATCAGCGGCGCAGGATTCAAAACCCCTGCCAAGCCATGCTCCACTTTGCTGATTGGTCGCCGTGGGCGACGGCGACCAATCAGCAAAGTGTGTTTTAAAACACGCACCAAGTGCGCTGATTGGTCGTCACGGCTGCCGGCAACCAATAAGCGGAGCACGGCTTGGTATATTAGCGCTCAATTTGAACTGCCGCTCTTAGTGTGGCACACTTTTCTGCTGTTTACAAGGCTGTTAGTCATAGTGTGACACAGTTCCCTCCTGTTTATAAGGTATTCTAGAATACCCCGATGCGTTAGAATCGGTCCACCATCTAGTAGACACATAAAGACCACTATAGTGATATGGGGTTTAATAAGGACCCACAGGGCCCAATCATTCAATGGCGTAATTCTGAGGGGTGCGGGAACAAGAGATAATATGATAATATAATATAAGGGAAGAGACCAAATTTGTCCCATATTATCTGAGTACATATAGTGAGGCTTTCACTTGAATCAAACTTCTCAAGATGTCTGATCAACTCATATATCATGGGTCCTACCTGCTCATTTTAAATTTTAGAATATACAATGAATAGCTATAGTCATCCAGCTGGCATCTGTTCAACAGGTGTATATAGCACCCAATCCATCATATATATTGTTTAAATGGAATGATGGCAAGGGAAACAACAAGTTCACATTATGCCAAAATTCAAAGTCACCCACAAAAAAAAAGTCATTATATCATACAAACTCCCACATGCATATCTCCATGTTTTTACAAAGGTTCATATAATTCATTGTACTCCCTTAGGCATCCCTATATCCATAACCAGGATGCATGATATAATATATAGATGCTCAAAATATACTGAACAATGACATCAATAGTAGCAGGGCTCATTAGCACAATAAGGGAGGGATGAACACCCTTTAAATAAAGAGGCAGATGGCAGGAATCGTCATCATATGCCCCCTGTCATAAATCAACTTCAATGTTGTAGTTGATCTCCCTCACTGTATATCCAACCCTCTTTACCAATGTATATGTGCAGTTAGTACCTGGCTCCCCAGTTCCTAGGTCATGAATTTATTCATATCCCAGAAATACTACATATTACACAGACGCTTAAAGTCCCACATATGACCACATGAATGCGATTTGCACAGCTCAAGTCACATGATGAGTAGACAATCCTCTTCTTTTGCTGTCTGCCATAAGGCATCAGTGGGCTTTCACATTATGTGACTACTAACTTTTTTCTAAGTCCAAAAATCCCTTTAATGAAAGACAGGAAAGATCAGGATGATTGAACATTGTTTTTACTTGATACTGCAACAGTTGTAACAGATATTATGCAACTGTTCAGTTGTATACAGCCTTTTCAAGGACATCTACAAAGAGTTACGTAATCATGTATTCTATTGACTTCTATGGACTTACAGTACTTCAGTGTCAACTGTATTCTTTCACCTGTTACTGTCCTGTACCATAAGGGTTAAAGTACATGGGGAATCCTAGCCATGCTTACAGACTGTTGCTTGACAAACCTTTGATTTTGGATGCTTTGTGAGTATAATGATCTTGAGTTCCGTGTTGAGGCGGTACGTTGCAAGGCCTCGCTATTGGAGGTCTTCGATCTTTGCCACCTATGATATAGTGATCTTTGAATACAAAAAAAGACATGCAGAGATGAGTTGCTGGAGATTTTTCAGCATCTGTGGGTCTCAAATCCAATGTGCTCTCGACAAAGCAGCAGTGAAAAGTTTTATAAATATTTGCTGTCCCCAAAGGAATTGCTAATTTTCAGAGGTGTCTAAAATGTAATTTGATAGAATCAGAAAATTGCAATGAGAGCATTGTACATGATGCATCTAAGCACATACTAATTTAGTTTAAAGGAATAACATCTTGAACTAAAAGACAGTTGCTATTAACACGGCAGTACAGTACTTTATGTAGCATCATAAAATACATATTAAAACATATAAATTCTCTATCTTCCCTCCTAAATGATCTGTATTCACAAGACAGTTACATTTCAAAATGAAAATTCAAATCATCTGTATTTCATCATTTTATAGCCTTCAGAAACCTCTTACTGTACAAACCATCAGAAGCTTTATCACATTATGACTAATAGTAGTAAGCCACATCTGCATTTTAAGAAACTGAACCTTTTATAAAAGATAAAGACAATGGCAATTAAATAAAAATGTTTCAATATTATGCTTGGGGATAACACTAAATCATTCTGCAATTGTGACATTGATCTATATTGGCCACTTTACACACGGCAACAGGAAGATAGAAAACGGCAGGTGTCGGAGACAATTGTACCTTTTACCTTCAAAACACCTTGCAGATACCTGAATTACACGCAGCCACTTCAAGGTGTTTTGAAGGTAAAAGGTACAATTGTCTCCGACACCTGCCGTTTTCTATCTTCCTGTTGCCGCGTGTAAAGTGGCCATATGAGCAGATTCCAGCTGGTGTAAACAGCAGAAAGCTGATCTGACAGTTAAATTTAAGGGGAGAAATGAACGGGTTGACAACCGACTACCATGACAGCCGGGTGCCTGATGAAGCCCCCATGGCTGCCATCTCTTTCTGTCATGAAACAAGCTACTGCAACCCAAATATTGTGGCCTGCCAAAATGTTAACAGTATGATTATGGTGTTATCAAATATATATATACTAGATGGTGGCCCGATTCTAACGCATTGGGTATTCTAGAATATAGAAATAGGGATTGCATGGGGAAGGCGGTGAGGGCTGAATAGGCAGGGACTTTGAGGATGGAGCGGCGGGGGGAGGACGGCGTGGCAGGGGGGAGGATGGAGGAAGGAGCGACACAGGTAGGGGGAGGATGGAGTGTTGGGGGGGGAGGATGGAGGAGGTAGCGGCGAGATGGGGAGGATGGAGCGGTACAGGCAGGGGGAGGACAGAGCGGCAGGGGGAGGACAGAGCACAGATCGGTGGGGGGGAGGAGGACGGAGGATGAAGCAGTGGGGTGGGGGAGGATGGAGCAGCAAAGGCAGGGGGAGGACAGAGGATGGAGTGGCGGAGGGGAGGAGGACAAAGAAAGGAGGAAGAAGTGGTGGGGTGGGGGGGGATGGAGCGGCACAGGCAGGGGGAGGACGGAGCGGCAGGGGGAGAGGAGGATTAAGCGGAGAGGTGGGGGAGGCTGGAGCAGAACAGGCAGGGGGAGGATGGAGGATGGAGTGGCGGAGGGGAGGAGGACAAAGGAGGGAGGAGGAAGTGGTGGGGTGCAGGAGGATGGAGTGGCACAGACAAGGGGAGGAAAGAGCAGACTCACACCCACACACAGACTCAGACCAACACACAGATTCACACCTGGACACAGACTCAGACCCACACACATACACACACAGACTCACACTCACAGCCACACACACACATGGGATCTCACCTCTCCGTGCCCTGGCAGCCCCAGTGTTGTCCCTCATGTTCCTGGTGCTGAGCGCAGTGTCCTGCGGTGTCAGCAGAGTGTAGGTCTGGGGGAGGCGAGCGCAGAGGTGGCAGAGGGAAGGATGATCCCGGGTGTCAGCTGCCTCCTGTCAGTGCAGCTGTGCCCCGACTGGCATGTGCTGCTGCCACCTCCTCACTGGCAGGCACGGAACGTGTGTGCAGAAGCTCCAAGGGGCGGTGACAGACTGTGCGGCCATAGGAAGGAGGAGAGTGTGGAGGAGCCGCACGATGCTTGCTCCCGTTGCTCCCTGCACCCTAGGAGCCCCAACCCCGGCAGCCCCCGGTCCCCAGGGTCAGTTGGGCGGCACGCTCCCCAGGGGGTTGGGGTGTGTCAGCCTTGCAGTGGGGCACTCAGTCTCCTGCTGCTGCCGCTCCCTGCACTGTAGGATCCAAGACGGAGCATGCCTATTAATGTGGAGCGTGTGTGTGCATGTGGAGCATGCATGCGTATAGCATGCATGTATGTATGTATGATGAGTGTGCGTGCAAGTGCAGAATGCATGTAAGTGGAGCATGCATGTGCAGAATGTGTGTACATGTAGCGTAGATATGGAGCATGCGTGTGTATGTGGAGCATTCATGCTTCACACATGCATGCATCACATATGCACTCAGACACTACAGGCATGCTCCACAGACATACATATGCATGCTCCACATGCACACACACGCTCCAGTACACACTTTCTACATGCTCCACACACGCTCTACATATATATGCACACTCCACATACACTTGGTCTACATACACATGCACGTACACTCCACACATGCACTGACGCTTCACACATGCAAGCAAGGTTCACATGTGCATGTGTGAAGTGTGCGTGTGTGGAGCATGGGGATGTATGTAGAGCGTACATATGGAAAATGCGTACAGGAGCGTGCATATGAATGTGGAGCGTGCATGCCTATGTATGTGGAGCGTGTGTGCGTATAGCGTGTATGTGTTTGTATGTTGAGTGTGCATGTGTGGAGCATGCATGCACGTGATGTGTGAGTTTAAGGTAAGAATATGTGTACATTGAGCATGCAAGTGCAGAATGCATGTACATGGAGAATGCATATGGAGTATGTGGATAATTCGAGCGTGCACATGTGGAGCAGGTGTGCGTATGTAGATCAAGCATGCATGTGTATGTTGATAAAGGGAGCGTGCAGGGTGTGTGTGTATGTGCAGCAAGCATGTAGAGTGAGCATTAGGGGACTCACTGTCCTTGTGGTGTGTTAGGAGCTGGAAGTGGTAAGACAGGAGAAGGGTACTGGGAGAATGGGGTCCCGGGAATCTGGGGTTGCTGAGAGTCGATGGATGCTGAGAGCGGGGGTGGGGTGCTGGGAGAAGCTGTGAACCTGGGGGTGCTGAAAGGCAGTGGATGGTGGGAGGGGTGGGGTGGTGGGAGCAATATGGGGGTACAGGGAATGGAGGAGAGCAGGAAAGGTGGGGGTGCTGAGAGCCATCAGATACTGGGAGTGGAGGGAGTGCTGGGATCTAGGGGGTTCATTGGTGGGAACCGGGTGGTGCTGGGAGTAAGGGGGGGTTTGTGGGAGCGGGGTGATGCCAGAGGGCAGGGAAGCGGGGAACCAAAGGTTGGTGTGAGCCGGCGGGCGGGGGGAAAGCTGGGAAGGTGGGTGTGGTGTAAGTGGGCGGATGGTGAGGGGAGGCAGGCAAGTGGCGGGTCCAGTGAGCTGGCAGATGTGGTGAGCCTGTGGGGGGGATGTGCTGCAAGTGGGGGGAAGCTGCCATGAGATACTGGGAGTGGAGGGGGTGCTGGAATCTAGGGGGGTTGATTGCTGGGAACCGGGGGGTGCTGGGAGCAAGGGAGGGTGTGCAGGAGAGAGATGCTGGGAGGGCAGGGAAGGCGGGAACCAAAGGTTGCTGTGAGCCGGTGGGTGGGGGGGAATCTGGGAATGTGGGTGTGCTGTAAGTGGGAAGATGGTGGGAGGAAGCAGGCAAGCAGAGTGTGCAGAGAGCTGGCAGATATGGTGAGCCGGCAGTGGGGATGTGCTGTAATGTGCTGGGAGGCGTTGTGTCCTGGGGGCTGGCGGGAGCAGTGGGTGCTGAGGTCCGGCGGGTGCAGGCAGTGCTGGAGAGCGGTGGGTGCTGGGAGCCGAACGGGGAGAGAGGTGTGATCGTGGTGGGGGTTAGTGTGCATGAGGCTGGGCGGGAGTCTGCTGCGGCAGCGCTAGCGGCCATCATGTTTTGTTCTGTCTCCTTCCACACGGCTCTTTTGCATACGCTGCGCTCATTGGCAGTTTTCATGACTCAAAGTTATAAAATTCTGTGAAGCACGTGTTGGTTTGAGGTATCCAACAGACTTCCAAATTCCTTGAGGGGTCTAGTTTCCAAAATGGAGTCACTTTTGGGGGGGGGGTTCCTCTATTAAGGAACATCAGGGGCTCTGCAAACTTGCTTACTATTCCAGCTGATTTTGTGTTCCAAAAGTCAAACAGTGCTCCTTCCCTTCCGAGTCTCGCTGTATGCCCAAACAGTAGTTTTCCACCACATATGTAGTATTCAATTACTCAGAAGAAATTGCACAACAGATTTTTGTTCCATTTTCTCCCTTTATCCTAGTGAAAATGAAAAATTTGGGACAAAAGCCACATGTTTTGGAGAAAAACGTATGTTTTCATTTTCACGGCTCAACATTAAAAAATTCTGTGAAGCACCTGTTGGTTTAAGGTGCTCACCACACTTCTAAATAAATTCCTTGAAGGGTGTAATTTACAAAATGACTTCACTTGTTTGGGGGTTTTTACTGTTTAGGCACATCAAGGCCTCTGCAAACGTGACATGGTGTCAGCTATCTTTTCCAACTTATTTTGCATTCCAAAAGTCAAATGGTGCATCTTATCTTCTGAGACCTGCCGTGTACCCAAACAGTAAATTTCCAGCACATATGGGCTATCCACGTACTCAGGACTAGTGATAAGCCAACACTTAACTGTTCAAATTCAGTTCGATTCACTGATTTGGGGTGTATTCGACAAATTATTTATCGAATGTTTGTCGAACACCGTCAAACCCCATTGGAATCAATGGCAGGCGACAGCAAACTCATAGAAAACACCTTCAAAGGTGTCCAAAAGCTGCCAAACTACTCAGAATAGACAACAAACACCAGGAAAAGTGATAACAATCTTCCCTCAGTACAAATAGTCTCATGGCGTAGCATGTGTGCACGACACATGGTGTGTGCCAGCATGCATACTCTTCAAAAGCACTTCAAAATAGAAGGTGGTTAAAATTCACTTAAAATTTCAGAGGTGAGTGAAACTGACTTTGAATTGACAAATGGATGAGTTAGGCTAGGGTCACACTTGGAGAGTGACCCACGTTTCCTGGATCCGCTAAATGCATAGCAAAGCCTGCTGTTAACGTGGCTTGCTGCCCGGCATCGTCACACCATAGTGCAGCCACACACAGAGCACCAGGAAGAGCGCTTTAGCTGAGTGCACAGGAAAACATTGCAGACAACGCTCCTATGAATTTTATGCCCTGCCACACAGGTGGGACAACTGTAAAGGCCCCGTAATACAAAAAGAGAGAGAAAAGCGCTCCCATAGGGAGAACCCACATGCAATGCTCTGAAACCAGGCGACCTCCCGGCAGCACCGATATCGCCCCTTTACATGAGGCGACTTAGGGGCGATGTCGCCGCTGATAGGGCATGCCCCTACGTCGCCTCAGTAATTGGCGGCCATGTCGCCCCGTGTGATGGAGCCTTAAGTTTTGTGGAATATTACCAATAAACTAGTCAGGTAGGTCAGTGACCTGTTTAGGCCTAGTAGGCAAGATAAACTCAAAACTCATGCAAGCGCTCCCATCAATGTTATGCTCTGCCACACACAGGTGGGACAAGTATAAGTTTTGTGGAGTATTACATGAAATAACAGAGAGGTAGGTCAGTGACCTGTTTAGGCCTAGTGGACGGATAAACTAAAAGCTCATGCAAGCACTCCCATCAATATTATGCCCTGCCACTCACAGGTGGGACAACTATACGTTTTGTGGAATATTACAAAAAAAAAAAAACTAGTCAGGTAGGTCAGTGTCCTGTGTAGGCCTAGTGGGCCAGGTAAACTCAAAGCTCATGCAAGCACTCCCATCAATGTTATGCCCTGCCGCCACACACAGGTGGGACAAGTATATGTTTTGTGGAATATTACCGAAATAACTAGTCAGATAGTTCAGTGACCTGTTTAGGCCTAGTAGGCTGGATAAACTCAAAGCTCTTGCAATTTCTCCCACTAATTGTATGCCCTGTCACACACAAGTGGGACAAGTATACGTTTTGTGGAGTATTACAGGAAATAATAGAGAGGTAGTCCAGTGACCTGTTTAGACCTACTGGGCTGGATAAACTCAAAGCTCATGCAAGTGCTCCCATCAATGTTATGCCCTGTCACACACAGGTGACACAACTATGAGTTTCGTGGAATATGACCGAAAAAACTAGTCAGGTAGGTCAATGACCTGTTTAGGCCTAGTAGGCCGGATAAACTCAAAGCTCATGCAATCGCTCCCATCAGTGTTATGCCCTGTGGTGAAGTGGCCACCGAACCTGGCAGCTGGACAGCGCCTCCTGTTAAACCCAGCAATAAACAAGAAGGAGAGAGGAGGCGCAATGGTGCAATACCGTCTGTATAATTAATCCCTCAAGAGGGTTATATATATGTGCACTAACCTGATAATGTTGTGCAGGCCATGCACAACACTGGTGTGAGCGTTGTTTTTTTTCCCCTTGTTACATCATGTAATCCCTGGTCCTCACACGCTGGAACCGAGCTACTCCTGCCGTGTAGCTCAATGAGACAATGCAGATAATTAAGGGGCAGCAGATTTTTATACATTATGGGGCTGACCCCTGTCTCCACCCATCTCGCACCTCTGGGCTGTCTCATAACTCCCACCCCTCTGAGTGGAGATATAGATATCCAAACCTTATTATCTGCCATAGCTTTGTCTGGGAGCATCACAGATGGAAGACAATGCTTTCATATTTTCAGTTATGATTTTATCTGAGGAAGGGGCTGGGACAGCCCCAAAACATATAGAAGAAATAAAGCACCGTTCTTATATAACAAGATTGTGGTCCTTCCTTATACTCAGCACCGTGGATTGTTGTACAGGCTGGTCCTTTGGATGTATGCATAGGTTGTTCCTAATGGAATGATGGATCCTACAACAGCTGTTTTGAGTGTTTAAAGGTGAGCAGTACCTCATTTTTGAACTATCTGGTATCTAAGAGATAAAACCCTATTACACCCTTGACTACCCTTTAATAGGGATAGGTATTGAGCTCAGAGAGCCCTATTCAAGTCACTCAACAAACAGCAAGGAGACCCCAACAACAGTCTGCATTTTTCAAAAAAATTAGGCACAGCCACCTCTTCAGTGACATCAATAGCCCCAGAGTTGAAATATTGAAATGGGGAGTTTAATGCAGCACAATGAAAAGTACACAAGCGTTTAGTCTCCCCGGGCTGACACAGGGGTGGAAAAGTCCTTGCAAATCCATGACTTGTTCATCTTGATAAACGTTAGTTTATCTACACTGTCATGGACATCTGTGTATGCTTATTCGTCAGCACACTACCAGAAGCACTGACGACACATTCAGAAAGAACGCTGGCTGTGAGGCATGACAAAATCTCCAATGCATAAGTGGCGAGCTCAGGCCATTTTTTCCAGTTTCAAAGCCCAAAATGCACAAGGGGGTCCAGTTCCACAGTCATGGCATCAATATTCAGCTGTAGATACTCCTGTACCATCCTGTCAAGGCATTCACTATGTGTAAGACTTGTTCTCTCTTCTGGAGTTGCACAGGATGATCTAAAAAAAAAGGTGAAACAATTCACCAAATTTGCTGTTACCACATACATTGTTACTGTTAACGTTTGATTGATGACGACTAGACGTTCACCGTGTTGGAAAGGTAGAACTGCGATATTCACTATGTGAACCACTGGTGTTTTGGGGAAAAGCAGTACTAAGATTGTTTAAAAGCTTCTGTTGATATCCTGTATGTGTTTGTCCCTTTCCAGGGCATGAAGCATTTGGCCAAATTTACTCTTGTACCGGGGATCTAAAAGTGTGGCAACCCAGTAGTCAGCATTACTTTGAATTCTAACAATCAGAGTATCATTTTGCAGGTAGTGCAGCAAGAAGGCACTCATGTGTTTTGTGCATCCAGGAGGCTCAAGTTCTTGTTGTGCTGGTGGCGGCGGGGTAACATTCACACTTGCTACCTCTGCCTTCTCCCCCCAACCTCGCACAACAAAAATGTGATCAAGATCTCCCTCATCTGCTGAGTCTTCCATATCCAACACCTGTTCATCCTCCATTTCTTCCTTGGCTCCTGCACCTTCATCAATAGTTTGGCCGCTACCATGTGCCCTCGATGTTCCCTCCTCCCCACCCTCCCATGCTAGCCGCCTTGGTGCTGCCGACCGTCTGGACCTTTGAGATCTTGTTATCCCTTCCGCATACACCTCCTCTACTTCCTCCACTTCCTCTTGGCTCACCACCTGACTCCAAATACTGGTTAAAGTGTGCTCCAGCATGTAGATTACCTGAATTGTCATGCTGATAATGGCATTGTCAGCGCTAAACATCTCAGTAACCATTTCAAAACTCTGCAGTAGAGTGCAGAGGTGCTTGATGTGAGACCACTCCAGCAGCGTGATTTGCCCCATCTCTGGATCGCGTGGGTCCAGGCTATACGTTATAACATACTTCATCAGGGCTGCCACAGTTGCTGCAACATGTGCAGAGTGGAATTCCATCGTGTCAGCACATCACATTTCAGGCAGTGAACCAGCAGGCCGAAAGACTGTAGCTATGCAAGTCGTTGAGCTGCGGGATGCTAAAAGCAGAAGGGAGAACACAGCGACCATGCCATCTGCAGAAACACATCTAGGCCGGGATAGTGTGCTAGAAATTGCTGGACGACCAGGTTCAAGACGTGAGCCATACAAGGCACATGTGTCACCTTGCCCCGGAAAAGGGGCACTCCCAGGTTTGCAGCATTGTCGCACACGGCCTTTCCTAGCTGCAGGTTCATTGGAGACAACCATTGATTAAACTCGATCTCCAGAGCTGACCACAACTACTCAGCTGTGGGACTCACATTTCCCAGACATTTTAAAGTAAAAATCGCCTGATGGTGTTGAGCCCTGCTGCCAGCATAGTAAGGAGGTGTGCTGTATTCCTTCTGCGCAGTTTAAATGCGTTTCTCATTATCAGACAGGCTTTGGACTCAGGTGGAGGGCATAGAAAAGGTGGAGGAGGCAGGAGCAGTGGAGGAACTTCTACATACAGAGGTTTAATAGACAACCCATGGGGATGGCAAGACTTGTACAGCAGCACCTTCTCCTGCTGTCACCATAGTTACCCAGTGCCCAGTAAGTGACATGTAATGCCCCTGTCCATGCTTACTCATCCAGGTGTCTGTGGTGAAATGCACCCTGTCACACACACAGTTTCTCAAGAAAGTGGTGATGTTGTGTGCAACTTGTTGGTGTAGCGCAGGCACAGCTTTCTTTGAGAAGTAGTGGCAACTGAGCATCTGGTAATAGGGAACTGTGACAGCCATAAGGTCTCAAAAATCCTCTGTATCCACCAGCCAGAAAGGCAGCATTTCCGTAGCCAACAGCTTGCAGATGGTAAAATTCAACCTCTTAACTTTGGCATGGGTAGGAGGAAATGGTCTTTTACTTGTCCACATCTGAGGGACCGAGGGCTGGCTGCTGTGCTGAGACAGGGCTGAGATATTATGTCGCATGCATAAAACAGTGGTGCTCTTGATGTCAGACAGCGCTCAATACCAGCAGGTGTTTCCACTTCCAAAACAGCTGACGACCTGTCAATCACACTGGCTGTTGTGGGTAAAGAGGTGGAAGTTTTGTGTCCGAAAGCTTGTGTAAAAGCTGTCCCTACAGTCACAGAGGATGAAGAAGCTACAGATGCACTTAATGGGGCAAAAGGTGATTGGCCAGGCCCGCTAGGCCACATTGTAACACGGTAAGCCTCCCACTGTGACTTATGCTTCATGTTCACGTGACGAGTCATGCATGAAGTACTCAAGCTATTGATTTTTAGCCTCTACTCAGATTTTGTTTACAAATTTTGCAGATAACATGAGTTGGGTCATCCTTTGCAATCTGAAAAAAGACCCAAGCTAGGCAACGCATAGCGCCCATGCGACCTGCCGAGCCACCACGGCTTCTGCACAGAGGCAGAGTTGTGGCTAAGGACGCAGTTGTTGACATGCTTCCAGGACTCAGTCTCTGTCCAGGAAGCCGCAACCTAACCTTGTTACTAGCATCCTCCTCCACCTCCTCTACTGAGCTCATCAACTGTCTGCCTGTGGGTTGACAGTCAGTGGGATCTCCAACCTCATCATCACCCTGTGTGTTCTCACACTTGTAGTCCTCAGAGCCAACCTCTTCCTACTCTGAGTGCAAAGTCAAGTTGTCAGTCCAATCATGCATCTGAGTAAAACTCACAGGGAACAGGGAATAGGAGTAAGCTCACCCCTCCTTCTCAGAAGATCCAGTCAGGTGCTGCAGCTGACGGCCGGCCACCGCCCAAGTCAAGGAATATAATGAAGATATGCTGGCACCTTCATCCGATGAAAAAGTTTTTACTTTATTATGTAATTCACAACATTAAAATAAAAGCATCTTGGTGGCTGAGCATGCCCCGTCAGACGCGTTTCGATAAAAATCTTTATCAATGACAAAGAGGCAACAAAACAACATGCAATATATATATACAAAAAACATTACACCTGTGAGATTACAAACGAGTGTCACCTGAATGGGTTAAGTAAAAAACAATGACTTGAATGGTCTCATTATAGAATATAGGAAAAAAGTTCTCTAAAATGCAAAGGAACTACTTTATATTACAACATGAAGGATAGCAGCAAAGATACAAGAACATATGCATATGTATAATGTATATAGCAATAGATTAAATGAATAGTGGCAATGTACAGAGAGAGGGGATACACTTAACGCAAAATATTATACACAATTGTTAGATGTACTGGATATAACCTGGATTAGGAAGAAAAAGTAGGAGCCTGTCCTGGTATAAGGATGTATATGAACAGGACTAGTTAATTTCAACAAAAAGCACTTGTATTAATAAAATACATCAAATCGCTCCTATAATTCATTCCCCCAGGAAATCTGCTGTTAAACCATAATATCCAGAAACTTTCGCGATTTAACATGTCTCGGATTCGATCCCCTCCTCGTACTGAGCTCCTCACCACCTCCAATCCTTTAACAGACAACTTGCTGGTGTCGCCACCATGATATTCAGAAAAATGCTTAGATAAGCCTGACATAGAGCGTCTATTCCCTGAGGATGAAGGGTTGGCTGCTGATATATGTTCTGAGATACGTTTTCTTAGAGGCCGACTGGTACAACCAATATAGTCTAAATTGCAGGACATGCAAGAAGCCATGTAAACCACAAAGGTGGTCGCACAGTTAATGTAATTTTTTATTTTATAAATTCTACCGCTAGATCTATCCTGGAATACATCTGTTTTTTTCATGTACCTGCATAGATTACAACGAGGTTGACCACATTTAAAATTGGCAGTGTATCGTAGCCAAGTGGGTTTGCTGTGGCAGTCCACTTGCTTAAAGAGACTCGGTGACACATGACTGGCAAGATCGCGACCCTTCCTAGCAACGCACCTGAAGCCATAATTTAGAACCTTGCGCAATGATGTATCTTGATATAGCATCGGAACATATTTATGTAAAATGTCCACGATGCCGTTGTAATCAGTGCTAAATGGGGTAGAAAAGGTAATGGGTTGTTTCCTATTTTGAGATAAGGGACGTTGATTATGTTGTTTATGACAGTCCATCAACTGCTCTCTGGTTTTACTTTCGACGATTTTTTTGGCGCGATTAACAACCCACCCTTTGTAGCCCCTGGTTTTCAGTCTTTGTTCTATGTCAGTAGCCTGTTTATTATAATCACTCTCTAGGGTACACATGCGTTTGGCTCTAATGAATTCTCCTACCGGTAAGTTTTTAACCGTATGAGGAGAATGGCAACTATCAGCATGCAGTAATGTGTTGCCGGATATGGGCTTTCTATAAAGATTGGTGATGACCCTACCAGACCCAGCATCCCCTGTAAGTGTACAATCAAGAAAGGGAGCAGAGGTACCATGATCCTGCATAGTGAACTTTAAATTCATGGCATTATCATTACAAAAATCAAAAAATGATGTGATACTGGGGTTGGATGAACCTCCTGGGGGTACACCCCAGACAAAAATGAGATCATCAATATAACGTCCATACCACTTAGGGAAAAGATGGTATGGATTGTTTGGGGAAAAGAGGAACTCCCTCTCCCACACAGACATGTAAAGATTGGCCAATGAGGGGGAAAATTTCGCCCCCATTGGACAACCGCATGTCTGGAGGAAGAAGGAGTTCTCAAATTTAAAGAAATTATTCTTTAGGAGAAATTGTACTGCCATGAGAATGAAGTTCACCATGTCCTGTGAGAAAGGAGAGTCCTGAAAAACAATACTTAGAGCTTGCAATGCTTTTTCATGTGGGATACAAGAATATAATGATATCACATCAAGTGTGACCCATCTGTCACCGCGAGCCCATTTAAAATCCTTTAAAGCATATAGTAGATGTTTAGTGTCCCTAACATAACCAAGAGAGGAGACAACTAACGGCTGTAGCTGTTGATCTACCCATTCTGATAAAGGTTCAATCAAAGAACCAATCCCAGCCACTATAGGTCTAAGAGGAGGTGGAAATAAATTCTTGTGGGTTTTAGGCAAGGCGTGAAAAATCGGACATACTGGGTTAGACACAAACATATGTTTGTGTTGTTTCTCGGTGATTACACCCAGAGCCATGCCCTCATCCAACAAGGTCTTTAAGTCCGCCCTCACTTTTTCAGTAGGGTCTCTTTTTAAAATTCTGTATGTATCACCATCACTTAGCATATTCATGACCTCTCTACGATAGAGGGCAGCGTCCAACACTACTACAGATCCCCCTTTGTCAGAATTGCGAACAATAATGTGAGGATTTGATTTTAAATCCTCCAAAGCCAATCTACTAGAAGGAGGAAGATTATCATCTGTGTTGTTTTGATTGTTTAAAAGATCCCTTATCTCACCTTCCACAATTGTCTGAAAAGAATCCATTATTGGAGCCCTAGATTTAATAGGGTAATAATATGGATTAGGTACAGTTGTAGCTTTGCCATGGGAGGTACAGTTTGATATGGAGATGTCACCTTCTTTCTGCAAGGCATTTAGAGCGGACAAAGTGCATACGTCTTTAAAAGGCATGCACAATTTGTCCGGATCAAATATATTATTGCCTTTTTCAGTATATGTCAGAAAATCTGGTTGAGCACCATAATCAATGGAGAAATCAGTATTCATAGATGAAGATGGAGTTTGATCGGGCTGAGGTGATGAAAAAACTTTCTCCTTTTCATACGTTTTGGATACCTTGGTCCTCCTACGTCCTCTCCTACCCCTTCTCTTGTTCCCCCGTTTTTTGGAGGAAAAAAGGACATAGTGGAACCTTTATTTATGGGAGAAACATTACACACAATGGCAGATTTGTCCAAAGTAGAGTTAGACATCTCCATATCAAACTGTACCTCCCATGGCAAAGCTACAACTGTACCTAATCCATATTATTACCCTATTAAATCTAGGGCTCCAATAATGGATTCTTTTCAGACAATTGTGGAAGGTGAGATAAGGGATCTTTTAAACAATCAAAACAACACAGATGATAATCTTCCTCCTTCTAGTAGATTGGCTTTGGAGGATTTAAAATCAAATCCTCACATTATTGTTCGCAATTCTGACAAAGGGGGATCTGTAGTAGTGTTGGACGCTGCCCTCTATCGTAGAGAGGTCATGAATATGCTAAGTGATGGTGATACATACAGAATTTTAAAAAGAGACCCTACTGAAAAAGTGAGGGCGGACTTAAAGACCTTGTTGGATGAGGGCATGGCTCTGGGTGTAATCACCGAGAAACAACACAAACATATGTTTGTGTCTAACCCAGTATGTCCGATTTTTCACGCCTTGCCTAAAACCCACAAGAATTTATTTCCACCTCCTCTTAGACCTATAGTGGCTGGGATTGGTTCTTTGATTGAACCTTTATCAGAATGGGTAGATCAACAGCTACAGCCGTTAGTTGTCTCCTCTCTTGGTTATGTTAGGGACACTAAACATCTACTATATGCTTTAAAGGATTTTAAATGGGCTCGCGGTGACAGATGGGTCACACTTGATGTGATATCATTATATTCTTGTATCCCACATGAAAAAGCATTGCAAGCTCTAAGTATTGTTTTTCAGGACTCTCCTTTCTCACAGGACATGGTGAACTTCATTCTCATGGCAGTACAATTTCTCCTAAAGAATAATTTCTTTAAATTTGAGAACTCCTTCTTCCTCCAGACATGCGGTTGTCCAATGGGGGCGAAATTTTCCCCCTCATTGGCCAATCTTTACATGTCTGTGTGGGAGAGGGAGTTCCTCTTTTCCCCAAACAATCCATACCATCTTTTCCCTAAGTGGTATGGACGTTATATTGATGATCTCATTTTTGTCTGGGGTGTACCCCCAGGAGGTTCATCCAACCCCAGTATCACATCATTTTTTGATTTTTGTAATGATAATGCCATGAATTTAAAGTTCACTATGCAGGATCATGGTACCTCTGCTCCCTTTCTTGATTGTACACTTACAGGGGATGCTGGGTCTGGTAGGGTCATCACCAATCTTTATAGAAAGCCCATATCCGGCAACACATTACTGCATGCTGATAGTTGCCATTCTCCTCATACGGTTAAAAACTTACCGGTAGGAGAATTCATTAGAGCCAAACGCATGTGTACCCTAGAGAGTGATTATAATAAACAGGCTACTGACATAGAACAAAGACTGAAAACCAGGGGCTACAAAGGGTGGGTTGTTAATCACGCCAAAAAAATCGTCGAAAGTAAAACCAGAGAGCAGTTGATGGACTGTCATAAACAACATAATCAACGTCCCTTATCTCAAAATAGGAAACAACCCATTACCTTTTCTACCCCATTTAGCACTGATTACAACGGCATCGTGGACATTTTACATAAATATGTTCCGATGCTATATCAAGATACATCATTGCGCAAGGTTCTAAATTATGGCTTCAGGTGCATTGCTAGGAAGGGTCGCGATCTTGCCAGTCATGTGTCACCGAGTCTCTTTAAGCAAGTGGACTGCCACAGCAAACCCACTTGGCTACGATACACTGCCAATTTTAAATGTGGTCAACCTCGTTGTAATCTATGCAGGTACATGAAAAAAACAGATGTATTCCAGGATAGATCTAGCGGTAGAATTTATAAAATAAAAAATTACATTAACTGTGCGACCACCTTTGTGGTTTACATGGCTTCTTGCATGTCCTGCAATTTAGACTATATTGGTTGTACCAGTCGGCCTCTAAGAAAACGTATCTCAGAACATATATCAGCAGCCAACCCTTCATCCTCAGGGAATAGACGCTCTATGTCAGGCTTATCTAAGCATTTTTCTGAATATCATGGTGGCGACACCAGCAAGTTGTCTGTTAAAGGATTGGAGGTGGTGAGGAGCTCAGTACGAGGAGGAGATCAAATCCGAGACATGTTAAATCGCGAAAGTTTCTGGATATTATGCTTGAACAGCAGATTTCCTGGGGGAATGAATTATAGGAGCGATTTGATGTATTTTTATTAATACAAGTGCTTTTTGTTGAAATTAACTAGTCCTGTTCATATACATCCTTATACCAGGACAGGCTCCTACTTTTTCTTCCTAATCCAGGTTATATCCAGTACATCTAACAATTGTGTATAATATTTTGCGTTAAGTGTATCCCCTCTCTCTGTACATTGCCACTATTCATTTAATCTATTGCTATATACATTATACATATGCATATGTTCTTGTATCTTTGCTGCTATCCTTCATGTTGTAATATAAAGTAGTTCCTTTGCATTTTAGAGAACTTTTTTCCTATATTCTATAATGAGACCATTCAAGTCATTGTTTTTTACTTAACCCATTCAGGTGACACTCGTTTGTAATCTCACAGGTGTAATGTTTTTTGTATATATATTGCATGTTGTTTTGTTGCCTCTTTGTCATTGATAAAGATTTTTATCGAAACGCGTCTGACGGGGCATGCTCAGCCACCAAGATGCTTTTATTTTAATGTTGTGAATTACATAATAAAGTAAAAACTTTTTCATCGGATGAAGGTGCCAGCATATCTTCATTATATTCCATGCATCTGAGTCTCATCATCGTCTGCCTCATTGTCTCCACCAACAGGGGTTACATTTTGGGAATGAGGGTCAACATTTTGCTTGGACCCTTCTTCGTCTGGGCCTGTATCCGACTCACAAAGATTTTGGGCATCGGTGCAGATCATTTCCTCTTCTTGACACACTAACGCTTTGGAGCAGACCTCTGATTCCCAGGCTATAGTATGAGTGAACAGCTCTGCAGACTCGCCCATCTGTGTTAACCCATAGTCAGTAGGGCGGCTGGAGACTTGTGAGTTGTGAGGAAGCAAGAGCAATTGGGGTGACACCTCTGAGCACTAACTAGAGTGTTTGCGATGTTGAAGTTGAGGTTGAGGAGAGCCCTCTTGATGGAGCGCTTGATATCCATTGCAGCACCTGCTCCTTTTGGGCCTCATCTAAAAGTTTTAGCGATTCTCTGCTGCGTAAGAAAGGGTTTATAGAAAATCGTTCTCGAAAAGAAGTAGACATTTTAGTTTGGCTTGAAGACGGTACTAGTTTTTCCTGTAATAATCCACAAAACGTATAGTTGTCCCACCTGTGCGTGGCGGGGAATAACATTGATGGGAGCGCTTTTATGAGCTTTCAGTTTATCCGGCCCAGTAGGCCTAAACAGGTCACTGACCTACCTCTCTATTATTTCCTGCAATACTCCACAAAACTTATAGTTGTCCCACCTGTACGTGACAGGGCATAACATTGATGGGAGCACTTGCAAGAGCTTTGAGTTTATCTGACCTACTATTCCTAAACAGGTTACTGACCTAGCTGACTAGTATTTTGGTAATATTTCACAAAATATATAGTTGTTGTACCTGTGTGTGGCAGGGCATAACATTCATAGGAGCGCTTGCATTAGCTTTTAGTTTATTCGGCCCACTAGGCCTAAACAGGTCAATGACCTACCTGACTAGTTTTTTTCGGTAATATTCCACAAAATATATAGTTGTTGTACCTGTGTGTGGCAGGGCATAACATTGATGGGAGCGCTTTCATTAGCTTTTAGTTTATCCGGCCCAGTAGGCCTAAACAGGTAACTGACCTACCTCTTTATTATTTCCTGTAATACTCCACGAAACATATAGTTGTCCCACTTGTGTGTGGCAGGGCATACCTTTGATGGGAGCACTTGCATGAGCTTTGAGTTTATCCGACCTACTAGGCCTAAACAGGTCACTGACCTAGCTGACTAGATTTTTTCGGTAATATTCCACAAAACGTATACTTGTCCCACCTATGTGTGGCAGGGAATAACATTGATGAGAGCGCTTGCATGAGCTTTGAGTTTATCTGGCCCACTAGGTCTAAACAGGTCACTGACCTACCTGACTGGTTTTTTCAGTAATATTCCACGAAACTTATAGTTGCTGAGCAATGTTTAACCTTGAAATGCTAGGCCAGGTTGCATGCAGTTGCAGGTTGCATGCATGCAAGCTGGGCCATTTGGTAATTTTTGGTCTGGGACAATTGATGCCATTTTGCTGTCGTCTGACCCTTTGGGAAGAGTGAGGACTCTTATTGGGGTCCCCTTGCTGTGTGCTACATGATTTGAGCAGGGTGTGACATGCCTCTCTATAATTTCCTGCAATACTCCACAAAACTTATAGTTGTCCCACCTGTACGTGACAGGGCATAACATTGATGTGTCTCATCCTCCTTTTACTCCTTCACCTCTTTTTACTTAATGTAGAAAACTACTGCCACTTTTCCCTGTAACTCATCCATTTGTCAATTCAAAGTCAGTTTCACTCAATTTTAGGTGAATGTTAACCATTTTCTATTATAAAGTTGGAAGAGTGTGCAGGCTGGCACAGACCGTGTCCCGTGCACCCATGCTACGCCATGAGACTATTTGTACTGTGGGTAGATTGTTGTCTCTTTTCCTGGTGTTTGTTGTCTATTCTGAGTAGTTTGGCAGCTTTTGGACACCTTTGAAGGTGTTTTCAATGTGTTTGCTGTAGCCTGCCATTGATTCCATTGGGGTTCGATGGTGTTCGACAAACATTTGAAGAACAGTTTGTCGAATACACCCCAATTCAGCAAATCAAACTGAATTCGAACACTTAGTTGTTTAGTAATAGTGTTGAGCCAACACCTAATTGCAGATGGAAAGATAAAACCATTCCTACTATTTTAAGTGTCAAACTGCTTTATCCTACACCACGAATATGAAAAAATAAGCATGCTATATTCAATGGCTTGTTTATACTGTATCATAAAAGATGGAGTACATGGCTCCATAACTCTAGAACTGTTATTCAGCGATTTACTATGCTACCGTCTCCATTTTGATACCTTCATCTGATTCTACTTCCCCGAACTTCCTTCCCACCCCAATATCCACCCCCCTATTTTTTTTATTTTTTCTTGTTTTTTTACTTTTATCATTCTCCTTCCCCATCTTAAGCTGTGCCTTCTTTGGTAATGTCGTACTCATATCCCTACAAGAAAGCTCCTATTTGTTACTTAGATATGCTAGATGTTTGATATGTTTAAGATTTGAACTGTATTTATTTTTCAATTGACTCTAGATTATCTCCCTTTTGTTCCGGGTGCACCCTTCCCCCCTTCCTATGATATCACTGTAATCTATTATATAATTGCCGTAGCGACTTCCGTCGGAGCGGCGCTGCTTCCGGTGGCTTGGTTAGCGAGTCCGAGCTGCTTCTCTTGGACTCTCCCCGTGGCCGCTACGCGGCCACGGCGACTCCCGAAGCAATGCCCGCAAAGCGGGCATTGCGAGTCGTTGCAGCCTCGCGAAGCAATGCCCGCGAAGCGGGCATTGCGAGTCGCTGCCACCCACCACTAACCAAGACACAGAAGCCTCTACTACTCTACTGTACACCGCTATAGTATACTACAGTCCCATGCCCATAAGCGCCATGGGACTGTAGTATACCATCGCGTTGTACACTACAGCCTCCTGCCGCTCTTACACACTACCCCGCCAACCAAGACACACAAGCCCCTGCTACAAGACACACAAGCCCCTACTAAGCCCCTACTACTCTACTGTACACAGCTATAGTATACTACAGTCCCATGCCCATAAGTGCCATGGGACTGTAGTATACCATCGCGCTGTACACTACAGTCTCCTGCCGCTCTTACACTAAGCCCCGACCCACCCCATCTATGCCCGCCGCTGTCGCTAACACCGCCGCACCCCTATACCCTAAGCCCCGACCCGCCCCATCTATGCCCGCCGCTGTCGCTAACACCGCCGCACCCCTACACCCTAAGCCCCGACCCGCCCCATCTATGCCCGCCGCCGCCCCATCTATGCCCGCCGCTGTCGCTAACACCGCCGCACCCCTATACCCTAAGCCCCGACCCGCCCCATCTATGCCCGCCGCCGCCCCATCTATGCCCGCCGCTGTCGCTAACACCGCCGCACCCCTATACCCTAAGCCCCGACCCGCCCCATCTATGCCCGCCGCCGCCCCATCTATGCCCGCCGCTGTCGCTAACACCGCCGCACCCCTATACCCTAAGCCCCGACCCGCCCCATCTATGCCCGCCGCTGTCGCTAACACCGCCGCACCCCTACACCCTAAGCCCCGACCCGCCCCATCTATGCCCGCCGCTGTCGCTAACACCGCCGCACCCCTATACCCTAAGCCCCGACCCGCCCCATCTATGCCCGCCGCTGTCGCTAACACCGCCGCACCCCTATACCCTAAGCCCCGACCCGCGCCATCTATGCCCGCCGCTGTCGCTAACACCGCCGCACCCCTACACCCTAAGCCCCGACCCGCCCCATCTATGCCCGCCGCTGTCGCTAACACCGCCGTACCCCTATACCCTAAGCCCCGACCCGCCCCATCTATGCCCGCCGCTGTCGCTAACACCGCCGAACCCCTATACCCGAAGCCCCGACCCGCCCCATCTATGCCCGCCGCTGTCGCTAACACCGCCGAACCCCTATACCCTAAGCCCCGACCCGCCCCATCTATGCCCGCCGCTGTCGCTAACACCGCCGCACCCCTATACCCTAAGCCCCGACCCGCCCCATCTATGCCCGCCGCTGTCGCTAACACCGCCGCACCCCTATACCCTAAGCCCCGACCCGCCCCATCTATGCCCGCCGCTGTCGCTAACACCGCCGAACCCCTATACCCTAAGCACCGACCCGCCGATACCCTAAGCCCCGACGCCTATCCCCTAAGGCACCGCCGCCCCTGACCTCCCGCCGCTCTCCCCTGCCCCTCTCGCTAAAGCCCTACACCCTAAGCCCCCGCAGGTCCCTAACCTAACGCCGCTGTCACCTAAGCTCCTACACCTCTAACCCCCGCCGTGCCCTAGCTAACGTCCCCGTCGATCACTTACATGCCTTCAAGTCATCTGATCGTCCGTCCGATCCACAAGTCCTCCGTCCGGCCAGCCATCCTCTTCCTCCGGCCCCGGGGGTCTTCTGTATTCTTTCCGCCATCTCCGCCTCTTCGTCCGGCCCCGGGGGTCTTCTGTCTTCTTTCCGCCATCTCCGCCTCTTCGTCCGGCCCCGGGGATCTTCCACCTCCGACGTCCTCTTCGTTCTCATTCACATACAATGGAACAAAAATCCCCCATTGTATCTCAATCAGATCTGAGGCCCTCTTCTGATTGGTCGATGTATACTGCCCTCAGCCAATCAGAAGAGCCCCTCACAACTGACACGCAGTTCTCATTCAGGTCCGACTTTTTTTTCCCCATTGACATACATTACCGGTGTGTCGGCGATTTTATGCCCGCCCATCTGGTTCTATTTCTCGGCCCTAAAATCGAGGACACACCGCTAATGCATCTCTATGGCCAGTCAGCCCGATTTCGGATTGAACGCCGACCAATCAGAATTCGAGCTCACTGCCCATACACATGCATTAGCGGTGTGTCCGCGATTTTAGGGCCGACTAATAGAACCAGGTGCCCGGCCATAAAATCGCCGACACACCGGTAATGTATGTTAATGGGGAAAAAAAAAGGCGGACCGGAATGAGAACTGTCTCTCCGTCTAACTTAAAAAAAATAAATAAATTAAATAATATAAAAAATCATTTAAAAATAATAAAAAAATAATAAATAAATCATTAAAAAATAATAAATAATTAAATAAAAATAATATTAAAAAAAAAAAAAAAGGTCGGACCTGAATGAGAACTCTCTCTCCGTCTAACTTAAAAAAAATAAATAAATTAAATAATATAAAAAATCATTTAAAAATAATAAAAAAATAATAAATAAATCATTAAAAAATAATAAATAATTAAATAAAAATAATATTAAAAAAAAAAAAAAAGGTCGGACCTGAATGAGAACTCTCTCTCCGTCTAACTTAAAAAAAAATAAATAAATTAAATAATAAAAAAAATCATTTAAAAATAATTAAAAATTAATAAATAAATCCTTAAAAAATAATAAATAATTAAATAAAAATAATTCTAAAAAAATTGAAAAAAGGCCGACCTGAATGAGAACTTTGTCTCCGTCTTACTTAAAAAAAAAAAAAAAATTAAATAATAAAAAATTTTTTTTAAAAATAATTAAAAAATAATACAAAAATAATCATACCAAAAAAAAAAAAAATTATAATTTAACAAAAATTATCTAAATTTTAATAATAAAATAAAAAATTAAAAAAAAAAAAATTAAATAAATAAATAAATAATTACAAATAATTAATTAAATAATTTAAAAATAATACAGAAATAATAATAAAAAAATTAAAAATAATAATTAAAAAAATATTATAAAAATTTTACGATTATTAACAATTATTTTAAAAAAATAAAAAAAACAAAAAACAATTAAAAAATAAAAAAAATATTAAAAATAATTATATCAAAATAATAAAAATAAAAAAACATACTAATCAAATAAAATTTATAAAAATTTTAATAATCACAAAAATTATTAAAAAAATATTTTTAAATAATAACTAAAAAAACCAAAAAATTAATAAAAAACAAAAAAAAACAAAAAAAAACAAATAAAACACACACAGTCGTTGCTATTATGGTATTTATTAACGCGAATCGCTGATTGACACTTTACAGCCCCGTCGAATTATGGCTCTGAGCCGAGTCGTCTGCCCGCTGCAACCAGCGGCTCGCCCATAACATCGCCTCTTTTCTCTATCTCTCTCCATAGGAAGGCGCCGTCCAATTACAATCGCCGCGCCTTTTTTGAAAATACATAGCGACCAATCACATTCATGGCGCCAGCTTTCTGAAGTTGCCGCCCTCCAATCAGATAAGCCCGCTTATTTATCGCGCGAAATTTGAATCTTCTACCTCTTTGAATCCTCTTTGTGGGAGAACGAGAACCTATCGCTGGACTATCTGTTGGAGTATTTTTCTGCCGAGAAATCCATCCTTCCTGAGGGTCTTTCGAGGACAACGAGAAGCTACCGCTGGACCGTCTGTTGGACAACATTTGAGCCGAGATATCCATCCTTCGTGCGGGACGTCGGGAAGCAAGCGCCGGATCGGGATCTGCGATTGTCCAAAGGATATCTTAGCTGATCAATCTACCTTTTCACATCAGAAGCTATATTCCTGATGCTGACTTTTATTTTCACCTCTTTTTTACTATCTTTCTTTTTCACCTCTTTTACTATTTTGCGCCATGCAGCGCCAATCGCCGCTGCATGGAGCGTCCGCCACTGTTCGGACACTTCGCCGCTGAAAGCGCCGACTTCTGCGCTACAAGCGCAAACTTCGGCGCTTCTAGCGGCCTCCGCGGTCTATGAGATCGCTGTGTCCGAACATGCATTCACGCGCCGCCCGTACAACTCGCCGCTCTAAGATGGCGGACGCGAAATCTTCATTCATAAAATGGCGCTAGACTTCAGCCGCCGTGTGATTGGCCAGCGGAATCTTCATACACATGGCGCCGTCAATCCGGTTGGTCGGCGCTATTGTCTGAAGATGCCGCTGTCCTATCACAATTCAGCGGGGCGGAGCTATAGACTTCCACTCTCCCGAACGCCGTGTCCGAAAATCGCTCCAGGGGCTCGGCAAGGAAAGTTCCGTGCATTTTCAAAATTCCCGCCGCGATTCTCATTGGATGTCGACTTCCCGTAGACATCCATTGAGAAATAAGCCGCGATTCTGATTGGTTCTTCTTTATGGCGCTTTGATTCCGATTGGTCGCCGCTCAGCGGGGACTTCGAAATTTTTCTGGCCGAGTGCCTGGTACGATTTTCGGATATGCCGTTCGGCCGGCTGGAAGTTTGTAGCTCCGCCCGCTGAGTTGTGATTGGACAGCGGCATCTTCACACAATTGCGCCGACCAACCGGATTCACGGCGCCATGTGTATGAAGATTACGCTGGCCAATCACACGGCGGCTGAAGTCTAGCGCCATTTTATGAATGAAGATTTCCCCTCGGCCATCTTAGAGCGGGAAATTTGATTTTGTGAACTATGAAAAAGTAAAAAAGCTGTTTTCACAGTACATTCTCACATCAGACTATATATTCCTAATGCCTATGCTTATATTAACCCTTTCTTTTTACACATTATATATCAGCTACATTTATCTATAGTGCCCTCTTCTTTTCATACTTGATTAACCCCTTCTATTCCACTTCTCCTCCATTTGCTATCTGACTATGTGCAGTACTAAGGCCATTGTAATATTAACCCCTTCTATTCTATTACTGCTACACTGCCTATCTCACTATGTTCTCTACTACGGCCATTTTAATTTTAACCCTTTTATTTTATTACTGCTACACTGCCTATCTTACTATATGCTGTACTACGGCCATTTTAATATTAACCCTTTCTATCCAATTACTCCTACACTGCATATATCACTATCTGCTCTACTACGGCCATTTTAATATTTACCCTTTCTATTCTATTACTGCCACACTGCCTATCTCACTATCTGCTCTACTACGGCCATTTTAATATTAACCCTTTCTATTCTATTACTGCTACACAGCCTATCTCACTCTCTGCTGTACTACGGCCATTTTAATATTAACCCTTTCTATTCTATTACTGCTACACTGCCTATCTCACTCTCTGCTGTACTACGGCCATTTTAATATTAACCCTTTCTATTCCATTAGTGCTACACTGCCTATCTCACTATGTGCTGTACTACGCCCATTTTTATATTAACCCTTTCTATTCTATTAATCCTACACTGCCTATCTCACTATCTCCTGTACTACGGCCATTTTTATATCAACCCTTTCTATTCTATTACTCCTACACTGCCTATCTCACTATCTGCTGTACTACGGCCATTTTAATATTAACCCCTTCTATTCTATTAGTGCTACACTGCCTATCTCACTATGTACTGTACTACGGCCATTTTAATATTAACCCTTTCTATTATATTTGTCCTACACTGCGTATCTCACTATGTGCTGTACTACGGCCATTTTAATATTAACCCTTTCTATTATATTAGTCCTACACTGCGTATCTCACTATGTGCTGTACTACGGCCTTTTTTATAGTAACCCCTTCTATTCTATTAGTGCTACACAGCCTATCTCACTATGTGCTGTACTACGGCCATTTTAATATTAACCCTTTGTATTCTCTTTGTGCTACACTGCCTATCTCACTATGTGCTGTACTACGGCCATTTTAATATTAACCCTTTCTATTCTATTAGTCCTACACTGCCTATCTCACTATCTCCTGTACTACGGCCTTTTTTATAGTAACCCCTTCTATTCTATTAGTGCCACACTGCGTATCTCACTATCTGCTCTACTAAGGACATTTTTACATTAACCTCTTCTATGCCTTTTCTATTTTAGTTGCACCATGACTATTTCATAGGGTTTAAACTCATACATTAACCCCTTCTATTCTGTTTCCTATTCAATTACTGTGTCACTATCTGCTGGACATCTGTGCTTTTACAATTTCAACACACATGGCCAGAAAAAAAACCCATCTGCTGCGATTGCCGATTAAACCTTGCACTTGCTGCGCTGTTGCGGGAATACCCATACAAACTATAGGAATACTTGCGGCAGGTGCGCCAAGTTCATTTTTTTTTGGAGCAACACTTGACGCAACTGCTAAATCGCACCGGCCGCAAGGCCCCTTATGGTTTCTATAGGGATTACTGCTACCGCACTGCAACTGCAATGTTCATGTGGCTATCGCAGTAGATGCTTTTTTTTCAATGCATCTACCGCAATTTTATCTAAACAGTTGATGTGAAAGGGCTATAAGGCAATTTGTACATTAACCCGTTCTATTCTATTTCTGCCCCACTTGCTATCTCAGTATGTGGTACACTAAGGCTATTTATTCATTTTCCTCTTCTATGCCATTTGCCATTTTGTTTTCCAACACTATGTTTTATAGGGTTCGAAATGCTACATTAACCCCCTACTTTCAGTTTGCTATTCACTAACTGTGTTACTAGGTGCTGTACTCAGGGCATTTGCAATTTAAACTCTTCTATACTATTTGAAATTTATTTTAACATCCACAAACTTTTATAGGATGTAAGTCCTACATTAACGTCTTCTATTGTTTTGACTATTCACTGTCTATGTCACTATGTGGTATACTACTGGCATTTAATTACAATATACTTTCATACTAATTTTATTTTTATTAATCGTCCAGTATTTTTTATGCCTGCCAATGCTATATTAACTACTTACTGGCTCTTTGACTTTTTCTTTTGGAGTTAGGAGTCAGTCATCACACCGTTACGAGTACGTTAACCCATTATATGTCAATTTTTATTATTTTTCTTAGTAATGCCTCTGTTGCACTACTACCTGTCTTATTTTTAACACTTTGGTGGTAATGCTACCTGCACAGTTGACATCAGCGGTTATTTGAAATTGCACTAGATGTCCTGACACAATTGCATCCGCTTGCTTTGCTGCATTGCCACCGCATAACTGCTGCACTTGCAGTGTCGTTCCGCTAATCCCCATTGTACGTATAGGGGAACTTGCCACAGCTCCCGCCACCATAAAAAGCGTGGTCAACCATCTTTTTTTTTCCATACAGGACCTGCTACAAGTGCAAAATCCAAATTGCTGCACCTACTGCAAATAAATACATACTGACTATTATGCCGATTATAATGAGTATGGGGATTCACGTAAACGCTTGCAAGTCCTGCAGTTATGCTGTGGCTATGCGCCACATGCACCAGATGCTGTTTTTCCAATGCTTATGATGCTATTTGAAATTAATGCTCATGTCAAAGTCTCTGTCATTCCAGTAGGATATTCACTACTTTTACATACATAATATTTTACACTCTATTACTGACTGGGTACCCTTTCACACGTCCATTGTATATGCACATTTACATACTTTTATAACATGGCCTAAGATTTTAAATTTAAACTCGATTTCTCCATACCCGTCACCAGGGCTGTAGTTGCGTAACGTTACACTACATCATCGCATTTACGTTACTTTTTACATTGATCTGACTCTTACAATATCTCATACCCAAGTTGCCTTATTTCTTTTTTCACCCTGCTTTGTCACATTCTGCCATTTCATACTTCACGTTTAGGCCGCTGTTTCCCCTATTCCACCAACAAAAATAAAAACCACTACTTCTGATATAATACCAAAACCTTTAGTTCTTGGTAGAAATTTACCGTAACTCAGTTTTTTTTCAACACCTTATGAAACAACAACATTGCTGGTGGTTATGCAGAAATTAATGTCATCCAGATTCTATTAACGTTTTTATTACAATGTTGAAAATTTGCTTTCATACCGTGTATCGCAAAGGCTCATTACATCCATTTTTTTTGCTTTCACGGCACTTTAAGGAATTTTAACACACTCATTGCCATTCAATACTCCATACAGTTAACATCATTACATCTTTCTTTGTTACTTTAAATAAGTCTATCATTTCATTATCACAGGTTTTGGAAAACCATACTTTAGTTTTATTGTTTTTGTCTGTTTACACAGTTATTATTCATTGTTTCCTTAACTAACACACTCTAGCTCATTTTGGATTTGATTCGCTGACTATTCTTTGTAAGATGAGTTCTCCAACACAAAATATCACTCTTGCCAAGGAGGCTGCATCTACACCGAAGAAGAAGCGTGCAGAGAAAACTTTGGAACAGAGACGCCGTCGGTTAGATCAAGATAAGGCTGCTAAAGCTAAACGCATTGCAGAGGAGAGTTTGGAAGAGAAACGTGTTCGTTTAGATCTGCGTAAGGCTGCTAAGGAGAAACGTACTGCAAAGGAGACTTCAGAAGAGAGGCGTCTTCGCTTAGATACTGATAAGGCTGCTAAGGCAAAACGCCTTGCTGAAGAGACCTTAGAAAGGAGACGTATTCGCTTAGATCGTGTTAAGGCTGCTTACGCCAAACGTCTTGCAAATGAGACTTCTGCAGAGAGACGTATTCGGTTAGATAGGGCTAAGGCTGCTAAACTCAAACGGTTTGGTAAACTCTCTTCTCCACTGAGACGTTTTTCGTTGGATGCTGCAAAGACCGCTTTACATACACGTATTTCGGGAGTGTCTTCTGAAAAAACAAGCCAACAAATGCAAACAAGAGCCATGACTGCACGTTCCACATGCAAACAAACAAAAATTCCAGTCGCTGAAGAACCGTCTGACACAGATGATACTCCTGCCTCTTCGTGTACTGACATTTTACCAAGTGAACTGCCTTTAATACCTCCCATTACCTCTATGGAAATCAAAAAAGGAAAGGTTCGCAAGGTGTCTGTGCGTATGCGCAAGAAGGGTGTGGAGGAGAGTTCGGAAGAAAGACAACTTCCCTTGGACAAGGAAAAGTCTGCTTTGAAAACACCCCTTTCAATACAGTCTTTAGAAGGAAGGACAGAACGATTAGGCAAAAAATCTATCACTCTGCCTCAACGACGCAAACAGAAAAAGTTAATGCCTGCAGGAGATCCGTCTGATCCTCAGACTGCTGCCACCTCTTCGTCTGATCCTCAGACTGCTGCCACCTCTTCGTCTGATCCTCAGACTGCTGCCACCTCTTCATCTGATCCTCAGACTGCTGCCACCTCTTTGTCTGATGCTCAGACTCCTGCCACCTCTTCGTCTGATCCTCAGACTGCTGCCACCTCTTCATCTGATGCTCTGACTGCTGCCACCTCTTTGTCTGATGCTCAGACTCCTGCCACCTCTTCTTCTACTATCTTGACTACAACTGAACAGCCTTTACTGCATCGCAAGGCCACATCTAAACGAAAACACTGTGCTGAGGAGACGCCATACAGCAAACAGTGTAAAATTTTGAGGCTTAAAAGGACAAGACAGATGCGTCAAGATACAGAATCTCCTACATCTAGACAAGTCCACTTGGCCCATTTGGCTACATTACGTCGTGAAGAACGTCAAACTTCTTCTTCCACTTCTATATTGCAACAGGCAGAACGGAATTTATATTCCACTTCTTCATTTATTGAATGTTTGGAATCTACATCCCTTCCACGTCTCATTTATGTAGGATTACATAATAAATTTCTACGTTCATTCTATTCATCTCTTCTACATGAAAGGGGATTTATTGATCAGGATCATGTTATTCCAGAACATTTCTGTGGTTTCATGAATGTAATATGTGAACATTGTGAGGCTCGACATTTTACTGCTGAACGACCATCAGATCAACAGTTTACTCTTTGTTGCCACAAGGGAAAAGTAAAGGTACCATTACCTCAATACCCGCACGTCTTCCAACGCCTGCTGAAAGGAGAGAGTGAGTACAGTCAAAATTTGATGGAGAATATAAGGAGCATTAATAGTTCTTTTGCTTTTGCCTCCATGGGTGCCCATGTTTCTCTACCTCCTGGACATGGACCATACTGCTTTCGTATTCATGGGCAAATTTATCATCGCACTGGAACACTCCATCCTGCTCAAGATCAAACTCCAGCATATGCACAACTGTACATTTTAGATACTCTAAGCGCTACTGACCAACGGCTACAGTCTCCAGAAAATGTTAAATGTAATGCTACTTTAATGAGTATCATTGCTCTTCAATTGGATAATATTAATCCCTTTGTTTCGGCCTACAAAATGCTACGTCAAGTTGAAGTAGAAGAAGAACAGAAGGCAAGAGAACATGGCACAAAAATGCCAAATATTATCATGGCCATTAAACAAGACAGAGGCCAAGACCCGAGACGCTATAACAATCCTACTGCCAATGAAGTTGCTGTGGTCTTTGAAAATGCTGATGGAGAGCCACCATTCAATAGAGACATTTTAATTCATTTGAAACCTGATCCAAATAACCCCTTGGCCCCAAAAACACAGCAAGTCAGTATTCTACACAGCAATTTAGATGCATTACTCTATCCTTTATTTTTTCCTCATGGAGAACAAGGCTGGCATGAGGGACTCAAGCATCAAGGCAAAAGTCAACGCCGGATTACACAGCTCCAGTATTACTGCTATTTGCTGTCTGTACGGAATCAGTTCAATCCTGTCCTGAATGGTGGCAAACTAACACAGCAGTACTTAGTGGATGCGTATGTAAAAATCGAGGCTAATCGCTTAAATTTTATCCGTCATCATCAAAAGGATTTAAAAGTGGAGGATTATTGCGTACTCCAGGAACATCTTCTGAAACAATCTGTTGACAAAGGTATTCCCATTGGCAAGACGGTCATTTTACCATCTTCTTTTGAAGGCAGTCCCAGAAACATGCAGCAACGCTATCAGGATGCCATGGCTATTGTGACTAAATTTGGACGACCAGATCTTTTTGTAACCATGACCTGTAATCCTAAATGGAGGGAGATTACAAACAATTTAGAGCCATGGCAGCGTGTGGAACATAGACCTGATTTAGTGGCCCGTGTCTTCAGAATTAAATTGGAAGCACTATTAAAAGAAATTAACACTGGATTATTTGGCAAAGTTTGTGCAATGGTTCATGTTATTGAATTCCAAAAGCGTGGCCTACCACACGCTCACATTTTGATCATTCTGGATGGCAAATCCAAACTAAGAACTGAGGTTGAAGTGGATAATATAGTTTGGGCTGAAATCCCTGATCCAGAAGAATACCCTCTGCTCCATGACATTGTGATGCAACACATGATTCATGGACCCTGTGGTCAACACAACCCCAATTCTCCATGTATGGATCTTGGCAAGTGTAAGAAAGGTTTTCCTAAAGATTTCCAACCAAGAACACTCATAGCTAAGGATGCATACCCTACTTATCAAAGAAAGGAAGGATCATCCTTTCAAATACGTTCAAAGATGATTGATAATTCTTGGGTTGTTCCCTATAACCCTTACCTACTATTAACATACAAGTGTCATATTAATGTTGAGGTATGTGCTTCCATTCAAAGTGTTAAATACCTCTTCAAATATGTCTACAAAGGACATGATAAAGCCAATCTTGAAATTTGCCAAACTAATATCCACCATGATGAAACACATCAATTCATGGATTCAAGATACGTCAGTGCACCGGAGGCAGCTTGGCGAATATTTGCTTACCCGATGCATAGACAATCGCACTCCATTATTCGCCTGGCCGTACATCTCCCACATTCTCAACCGCTTTATTTTCATGAGGATGACTCTGTTGACGACATCAGTTCCACAATGCACAGAAAATCTACTCTGATGGGCTACTTTGAGCTGAATGAGAGTGACCCGCATGCTCATGATTACTTCTACCGCCAAATTCCAGAGCACTATGTTTGGAAAGAAGGTGCATGGGAAGTTAGAAAGCGAGGAGGTTCTTCAGTGATTGGAAGAATGTATACTGTCAGTATGAAAGATCAAGAACGGTACTATTTAAGGTTGTTGTTACTGCATGTCAAAGGAGCAACAAGTTTTGACAACATTAAGACTGTTAATGAAGTGACATACCCAACTTTCAAAGAGGCAGCATTAGCTCTTGGATTGCTCTTCGATGACACTGTTTGGAGAAATACTTTATTGGATGCCTGTGTTCTCAACATGCCTGCACAGCTTCGTGATATGTTCGCATATATATGTATTTTTGGTCCTCCAGCTCATCCATTGGAGTTGTGGAAAGAATTTAAACAAGACTTTATCCAAGACTACTGCCATGCATATCACTCCAACACTGAGGAGTGTGAGAATTGTGAAGGATATGCTATGACTGATGTCCAAACTATTCTAAAATTTCATGGCAAAACTTTTACTGATTTTAATCTACCACGACCAAAAAGAAAGCCATACATCGCTCCACTATACAACAAGGATGATGAGTTAAGAAGAGCTCAGCAAATGAAAGCTACTTTAAATGACCACCAACTTTTGGCCTATGATGCGATCAATCAAGCTTTACACGATAGAAGTGGACAACCTAAGTGCTTTTTCATTGACGGTCCAGGTGGCAGTGGCAAAACATATCTGTATGATTTATTAATTCATGAACTAAGAGGAGAAGGCGAAATTGTCTCACCTGCAGTCAGTACAGGGATTGCAGCTAACTTACTGCAAGGAGGTAGAACTATCCATTCGCTTTACGGAATACCAATTCCAATCAATGAAACTTCCGTTTCAAGGATTAAAAATGATACAGATGCTGCACAACATTTGAAAAGTACCAAACTTTTCATTATTGACGAGTCCACTCTCTTATCTAAATATGCATTGCATGTGATAGATCAACTTTTACGTGATGTCATGACAACAGATATCTCCAAGAAAAATACAACACCTTTTGGAGGGAAAGTCATTGTTCTGGGAGGAGACTTTCGACAGTGTCTGCCTATCATCCCACATGGTACAAGAACTGACATTATAGAGAGTTGTATTAAATACTCACGACAATGGCAGCTTTTCACTCAATTGCCACTCTTCAACAATATGCGCTCCATTGATCCTGATTATAGCCGTTGGTTACTTCAACTGGGAAATGGTGAATTGTCTAATGATTTCAACCTTGGAGATGATACCATTGAAATCCCACAAGACATGATCTGCACTGGCTCAATCATTCTTGCTATATTTGGTGAAAACATTGTCATTGATGTAGATAACAATGAAAGCATTCAGATTGCTGCATCACATGCCATTCTTTGCCCTAAAAATGACCATGTGGATATGGTGAACTCTAAGGTCATGGATTGCATTGCTGGTGAATACACTGAATACATTAGTGATGATTCCATTGATCCTGATGAGACTGAAGATCCAGATCAATATCCTGTGGAATTTTTAAATTCACTCACACCAACGGGAATGCCTTCTCATCGCCTCAAATTAAAAATCGGTACCATTGTCATGCTTTTGCGCAACTTTAACAGCAGAAAAGGTCTTTGCAATGGGACTCGCTTGATTGTCATTGCTTTGTTTGACAATCTGATTCAAGCAAAAGTCATTACTGGGTCTGCAGAAGGAAATGTGGTGTTTATTCCAAGGATTGATTTATCTCCATCAGAGACTGGATTACCTTTCAAGTTAAGACGTCGACAATTTCCCTTGAAGCCTGCTTTTGCCATGACCATCAACAAATCCCAAGGCCAAACACTGGAGAAAGTAGGGATTTTTTGCCCCACAATTCATTTTTGGACATGGACAGTTATATGTGGCTTTTTCATGAGTGAAAAGAAGATGTATTGTTAAGGTGAAAGTACTGCATACACCCATTCAAGGAAAGTTGCTGCCTCATTCTGAAAAAGTCTTTACAAAAAATATTCTCTAAAGAATTTATAATAAAATATTCTTATAGATATATATCACATTTACATACATGATGGATATAACAATGAAAGCATTCACATTGCTGCATCACATGACAATCTTTGTCCTAAAAATGTCCATGTGGAAATGGTGAACTCTCAGGTTATGGATTGCATTGCTGGTGAATACACTGAGTACATTAGTGATGATTCCATTCAGACTGAAGATTCAGACCAATATCCAGTGGAATTTTTACATTCACTCACACCAATGGAAATGCCTTATCATCGCCTCAAATTACACATTGGTACCATTGTCATGATTTTGCACACCTTTAACAGCATAAAAGGTCTTTGCAATGGGAATCGCTTCATTGTCATCACTTTGTTTGACAATCTCATTCAAGCAAAAGTGATTACTGGGTCTGCAGAAGGAAATGTGGTGTTTATTCCCAAAGATTTATTTATCTCCATCAGACACTGCCTTACCTTTCAAGTTAAGACGTCAACAATTTCCCGTGAAGTCTACTTTTCCCATGACCATCAACAAATCCCAAGCCAATACACTGAAGAAAGTATGGATTTTTTTGTCACAAACAGTTTTTGGACATGGACAGTTATATGTGGATTTTTCACGAGTGAAAATACGATGCAATGTTAAGGTGAAAGTGTTGCATACACCCATTCAAGTCAAATTGCTGCCCAGTAGTGAAATACTCTTTACTACAAATATTCTCTCTAATAATATTTTATTTAAAATTCTTTAGATACATATTAGATTTAAATACATACTTACTTTCTAATTAAATATAAATATTACAATAAATTAGTTTAGTCATAGATGTATAGCAATAAAAAAAAAAAAAATATTATTTGTTATACAAAAAGATATTAAAATTAGTTCTTATATATACAATAGTTATTTAAGAAATATAGTCATTAGTGTACATTTTCAATTACAATATAGTATAGAGAAATATTTTATTTTAAATTCTTTATATGCATATTACATTTAGATACATAATTATTTTCTAATTAAACAAAAATATTACCATAAAATAGTTTAGCCATAGATGTAAAGTACTAAAAAAAACAAAAAAATTACTTTACCCATAGCTGTATAGGAATTGACCAAAAAAATTATAAAAAAATTGTTTAAAAATAGATGTATAGCAATAGAAATAATCCAACATACCAAACAAATTACTTTAGTTTTAGATAAAGACATTATAATTAGTTATTAGATATTAAATACGTCTTTAAGAAATATAGTCCTTAGTTTTGCTTTTCACTGAAAATATAGTGTATAAAAATATTTTACTTTCAATTATTTACATACATATTCTATTTAGATACATACTTTCTAATTAAACACAAATATTACAATAATTTAATTTAGCTATAGATGTAGAAGAATAGAAATAGACAAAAATACCAAAAATATTAATTTCGTTATAAAGATATTATAAATAGGTTTTAGATATAAAATAGTTATTTAAAATATATTGTTCTTACTTTTTTAGCTTTTAAAATTTCTTTTTAAATTTCATTGTATATGTATATAAACACACATTTTGTAGTAGATTGTAGATGTGTATCATCTAAATGCTTGCATTTAGTGATAATAACCTGAAGCTCCAGCAGTATAGCTGCTGCGAGATTTTATTTTCTTTTTACACAGGGTCAGGTTTTTGTCAACAGCTAAGGCTGCCTTCACATTTGCAGATGCATCTGCAGCGTTTTGAAAATGCATCTGCATGCACATGGTAGACCCTAGCTTTATAATGGGACGCACGGTGTCTGCAGATGCTTGCAGGCAGCCGTGCACACACATTTACTCCTATATGTGATCTGTGCGCAGGCGGATGCCTGCATACAAATCACACACTCCCACCCTCACCAGGGATGCAACATGTCGTGTCCCTGCTGCGGAGGAGAGTCTGTGATCTGTACCCAAGCATCTGCCTGCACAGAGATCACATATAGCAGTGAATGGTTGTGCTCGGCTGTCTGGAAGCATCTGCAGACACTGTGCGTCCCATTATAAAGATAGGGTTTACTCTCTGCATGCAGATGCATCTGCAAAATGGTGCAGATGCATCTGCAAGTCTGAAGGCAGCATTAGAGACGGGTGGGACAGCTGTTCACACACATCTCTATCTTGAAGTGTGTTCTGTACATATAAATACATACATACATATAGGTACATATTTAGACACATAGGGAAAGAATATACATTTTCATTTTAAATCTGACTTATTCTGCTATTTGTGGAATTTATAGTGTGAACACATCAATTTTGACACTTGCTGTCTAATGGTGACCTACAGCACTCTTACTGTAAGTTGCATGAAATGTTAATGCAATTTGTGCTTTACTTGCAGTAGTTGCGGCACATGTGCTTTCAACAGTTTCAACTGCCAAAATCACAGTTAGCTTTGATTTTTAGTGGTTGCATTTAGTCAACCTGTTAAAGCTGTGCTTGCCGTATTTACTACAAGCTAATTGCAAGTTCCATATACATTACATGTTACTTGCTAAAAGTGAGCTGTAGGTAGGTCCTTTGGTGCAAAGTGCAGAAATTGTATTTGGTTATTCTACACCTTCTGCAAATAGCCAAAAAATATCTGCTTTAAAAGGAGTCTAACTATTAATTATTAGGGGTAGAGTAGAGTAGGTCCCACCAGTTGTAAGGCTACCTTCCCGTGGTTGGTGGGGAAACATGTACTGGCTAAACCATAGATTATGTATATTCATATATAAATTGAATATACGTAGTCTGTACAAAACATCAGTGCCAGTATCTGTACGAAAAGCCTTGCCTTAGAATCATGACATGTACTACACTGATATATACCATACAAACATTGGTAGTTGATAGATAGATATCATGTCTTATGTGCATTATTGTCAAATTTGAATGAATAATGTATATATGCATGCTACATTCCCGATTCTTTACAATTGAGCCGCCATCTATCATGGAATAATTGGATTATTAGTTAAAAATCTAATTTAATAAACTATACACCAGTTCTAGAATCCCGATGCAATCGCATCGGGCTCACAGCTAGTAATATATAATCCTGTAATACTTAACCTACTTTGTTCATATCCCCCTTACTTGAATAATCAACAAACATAGAAATATTTTAGTTTATGATTGGTTTCTCTTTCTCCAATACTCTTATTATTCAAATTTATTGTCTTTGTACTTCCTTTTCACTTCTAATAGCAGAGAGAGTTCTCAATAATAGTTTTCAGCTGTATGGCTTTTCCTAGGCTTTTGCTATCCTTCCTACATTGTTCTAGTTTAAATCCCTTCTGATGAGTGTAAGCAAGGCGACTTTCTAATAAGAGATTTCCAGTCTTGGTATGGTGCAGTCCATCTCTAGCAGTATTCCATCATATAGGTCTCACTCTGTCATCTAGAAATGTAAATCTTTGCTGATGGCACCTTCAATGCAGCCAGTTCTCCAGCAGAATTTAGTTTCACCTCCTTGTTCCATGGCCATCCATGGAATCTAATTATGTAATACAGCAATTTATATATGTCCTTTATCAATAGACCACCACTTAGCCTAAGACTGGGGTCAAATTCTTATGTCCTACACTAAGCACTTAAATCGGGCTTTTCATATAAATGTTCAAAAAATGTAATTCAGAAAAAAAACGAACAGTACCACTGACTATAAAGAAGCAGATGGAGACACTTCAGACTCCATTTGCTGTTTGTTCCAAAGGTCTTCATCTTTTTAGACGTGCACAGAACTGTGGTTGCATACACTTGTGCGCTAAAAAGAAACATAAAAACAGTGCTGTTTTTGTGGGGGTACATACCGGTACGCCGTACCGGAAAATCTGAAGATCAGCAGTACATACTGGTACGGCGTACCGGAAAATCTAAAGAGCAGCACTGACCTGCTGTGTCACAGGCTGTGTATAGTCAGGGCCGGACTGGGACCAAAAATCAGCCCGGGAAGTAAAGACCCCACCAGCCCACACACTATATCATCAATCAGTCACAATAAGTGAATTTTGTTTTTACATTGGCATGACCTTCATCACTGTTTTACAAGAGTTATTTGGAGAGCCACATGTGAGTGGCGAGACACAGGGAGTACTCACCCACATGTCCATTCACATGATACTCTTCAAAGCTACAGTTTCTCAGGATTGTGGGGTCCCAGCGGTCAGATACACAGCGAAGAGAAAGTCATCACCTATACAGAAGAGAAGTGGTGACTTCCTTATTCAAGATAATTTAAACAACATATAAATGCTGAAAATCCCGAAATCCAATACCACCTCTCTGACAGCAGGACAGTATACAGGACAAGAGAAGTGGTACTGTGCAGTGTATATACAGAATAATACAGATACTGAGGATTACACCCAGTATACAGGACAGGAGAAGTGGTACTGTGCAGTGTATATATATATATGAAGACCAGCATCAACGGCAGCTCTGCACATCTCTGCCTCCCATGATGAAGGCAGTGCATCTGTGTGGCGCCCCTGCAACCAGGGCGGCCACAGAGTGGACTGCAGCCAGACGAGGTAAGACTGTTGACTGAGGAACACACACACACCGACCCAACGCCTAGAAACTCTATGTCAGGCAAGGGGTGGCGGGAGTTTAGAGAAGTGTGGGTGGAGAGAAAGAGACACGGACAAGTATATGGAGGAACTAGGCACGAGTTGGGCCTAGGAACACTACGTTGGAAGAGCAGAGGAGGCGAGAAAGAAGCACCACAAGCCGAGACACCACACTGAGAATAGTGGTAGAACAACGGGCCCGGCAGCCGCAACTGACATAGCTGACCGGAGGACCCAGAGCTGACTACTGGAGAGAAAGAGGGAGCCTGGTGAGCCCAAATTACACCTGGGTCACTGGAGAACTAGGCCAAGACAACTAGAGCACTGGCTCTGTAGAGGTGACCGGGGAGACTTCAAGACCCTAATCACGAGGCATCCTGGCATGTTACGGAGACTCTAAGGCCCGTGACCAAAGTACCGCAGCGGAGTAGGACTAGGGCTAGGGACCCTAAAGCAGAGAGAGACATCACTACAAAGCCCATAACGGCCGGACCAAACCCATGTGCGAGGACAGAGACAGAGTAGAGGCCTGGAAGGTACTTTGAGGGAAGCGATGCAGAGGAACCGTCTGAGCTGCAGTGGCACCCGGGTCCCTGACAAGTGTAAGAACGGTGAACTGTACTGTAACTGACTTTTAAGAACTTTGGAACAGTAAAGTGCTGGTAAGCTCAAAAGTGCCTGTGACTGTTCATTACTACACTGCAGCAGAGACCTCCACCTGCTGAGCATCTTTGCTGTCCCTGCGTGCTGGCTAGAGACGCTGCTGGGAGACATGAGTGCAGCATCCAGAGCACGCCATTATCCACTACTCATGTACTGGAGGCACCCAGCCCCACCCATAAGAGCTTAACATCTACGCTGCCCCTCACCACCATCCCCCAGCAGGAATACGGCAGCGGTGGTCAACCTGACCACATACCACAGGTGGGGTCACGACAAACTCCCCTGTATATAACCCCTTTTTGGACTTAGCACAGGCCACGGGACTGGGTCACGACCCCCGTGACTCCCCAGCGACAGCAGCTGCCCGGTCTCGAGTACCCCACGGCCTGGTGGCTTCTCATCTGCACCCGAGCTTCATCAGGACACTGCGCCGTCTCAGGTGGGCAGAGCACACATGAAGGACACTGCGCAAGCTAAGGGGGGCAGAGCAGACATAAAGGATACCTCGCAGGCACAGGGGGGCAGAGCATACATGGAGGACACTGCGCAGGCTCAGGAGGGCAGAGCAGACATGGAGGACACTACGCAGGCTCAGGGGTGCAGAGCGGACACGAAGGACACTGCGCAGGCTCAGGGGGGCAGAGCAGACATGAAGGACACTGCGCAGGCTCAGGGGGGCAGAGCAGACATGAAGGACACTGCGCAGGCTCAGGGGGGCAGAGCAGACATGGAGGACACTGCGCAGGCTCAGGAGGGCAGAGCAGACATGGAGGACACTGCACAGGCTAAGGGGGGCACAGTGGACATTGAAGACACTGAGCAGGCTCACAGGTGCAGAGCGGACACGAAGGACACTGCACAGGCTCAGGGGGGCAGAGCGGACATGGAGGACACTGCGCAGGCTCAGGGGTGCAGAGCGGACATGAAGGACACTGCACAGGCTCAGGGGGGCAGAGTGGACACGGAGGACACAGCCAGCCCAGAGTTTTGTATACTTGGCGCTAACAGCTGCTTGAGTCCTGTGTCACCGCTATCTTACTGGGCAAAGTGTCTGGATGAAGCTGGGGGCCACACCGGGTTACTGCACATTGTCGGGGAAGATAAGCTTGTCAAAACAAACACGACGCACAATTGTCACCATGTGCATGGACACATACATATATCATCACACATGCACCAATTAGGGATACACACATCACATGTCACCACTTACATACATCACCATGGGCACGGACACACGCATGCACATACATCAAAACATACACAGATGCGCACACACCGCAGTAAAGGACCTGAGGCTGCATTAATCACACAGAATGAAGTATACTAATCCCACTCCTGTTTCTGCCTGTCTGACCCCTCTAGCTGGGTTTCACCCCATCTACACCAACTTCCCACACACAAACACCCCCATACACACAGACACCCATATACACCCCACATACTCACACCCATATACTCACACAGACATCTATATACACCCCACATACACACACACCCATATACACACACTCATACACCCCACAAACACATACACCCATATACACCCCACATACACACACACCCCACATACACACACACGCAGGCACCCATATACACCCCACATGCACACCCCCATATACACATATATACAGCCCCATTTACACATACAGACACCTACTGTATATACACTCCCATATATACACACACCCCTATAAATACACACACACACAAACATATACACATCCCCATATACAAATACCCTACATACACACACAGACATCTATATACACCCCACATACACACCCATATATACACACACACCCATATACACACCCCACATACACACCACACACATATATACACACCACAAACACATACACAGACACCCATATACCCCCCACATGCACTCACAGACATCCATATGCACCTCACACAAACACACACAGACACCCATATACACCTCACATACCCCCCCATACATAAACACATGCACTCCCCCATGTACACACATACCCCCATACATACTCCCATATACACACACAAACACACACCTAAGCAGCAGGGAGAGTTAACTTTGCTGTTACTCACAGCTCTGTATGAAGTTTCCCCTGTGGAGTAGCATCTCCTCAGTGTGCTGCACAGTCTGCTCACTGCTTCCTGCTCTCCAGTTATTGATGCAGAGCACAGCACACTGTAATCTACAGTGACGGCTTGTGCACCAATCAGAGAGCAGGTAGCAGACAATGCAGGCTCTAGTGATTGCTGATCTACCAATCAGACAGCAGGAAACAATCACTAGAGCCTGCAATGAATCAAGCAGACAGTGCAGGATCCCGGGACTGGTGAGCAGAGGGTGAACTCCGCCCACAAAAACAAGTTTCGCCGCTGATTCTGGCCACACAGAGAGAGCCCTGTGCGCGCTGCAGCGGCCCTTGTCAGCAAGGACGTGCGCGCACACAGGGACTCTGAGGTGAAATTTAAAGGGCCAGCGGCCCATTTTGCAGTTAGGGGGGCGGCCCATAGGGAATTGTCCCGCCCCTCCCTATGGCCAGTCCGGGCCTGTGTATAGTACTAGTAGCACAGTTTCCCTCAGGACCTGCGATGATGTCACATACATGTGATTCGAGTGGGCGGAGTTTTGCCCAGAGGGAAAGAAGATGGAGGAGGACGACTAATGCTGTGCAGGCTGCAGTGCAGGGTGTGTGACAACAGCACTGACAGACTGTCAGTGACAGTGATGAGTGCAGAGGGCGGCAGGCTGTGCAGGGGGGATAGAGATCAGGACAGGCAGGGTATGGAGAAATTGAGACAAGAGGGATGGAGGATGGAGAGATCAGGGGGATCGAGGATGGAAGGAGCAGGGGGATGGAGGATGAATTGAAAGGACTCGGAGCAGGGGGATGGAGAGACCAGGGGGATGAATAATGGAGGGAGCAGGAAAATGGATGGAACAGGGGGATGAAGGATGGAAGGAGCAGGGGAATAGAGGATGGAAGGAGCAGGGGGATGGCAGATGGAAGGAGCAGGGGGATGGAGGGACAGGGACATATAGGCCACAGAAGTGAATGACGAGACGTAGGGCTGCACCCCTCCCCCACTCCTCAAGCTCGGCCAGCGCCTGACAGCAACCCCCCCACAACCTTCCCCCGCTCTCGCCTCGGGTATGCGTACCAGGAAATATTTTTTTACAAAAAAAGCACTGCATAAAAAGATGTTACACCATTGGAATAGTGACCAGACGATAGATAAAGTATCTCCATCTACCTTATGTGAGTGGTTCCATCAGGTTTTGATTTCATGGGATTAATAAAAGTGCTCAGAGGAGAGTCCTGGATAAATATGACCTAAGTATTTTTCTGATTTTTGGAAGGTAGAATGAAGAAATAGACAGCAATTAAACAATAGTTCTTATTTTAATATTTGCGTGGTTTATCACATGGTATTAGTGATAGGACGGATTTATTCTTGGGTTGATGCATTAGCAGCGATACCAGATGTATATCGGCTTTTTATGTTTTGCCGCTATCACAAAGTAAACATTTTTTTTTAGAATGTATAACTTTTGCATTTCTATGTCCTGAGATATATAACTTCTTTTACTGGTGAACAGGGCTTTGTGAGAGATTATTTTTTTGCACGAGTTAGAGATTTTCTTGGCACAATTTTGGGGAACATAACATTTTTTTGATTGCTTTTCAATTAGATTTTTTAGAGGGAAAATAAACAAAAATCAGCAATTCACTTAATGTATATACTAGATGATGTAAAAACTACTAAGAACAAGCAGCATCAGAAAAAACTTACCATTGATGCCAAAAACAAAAACTAACACTGCATTTGCAGGATGCAGTCAGACCTCACTATGTAAAGCAAGCACCAGTTGCAGGCTAATAAATCACCCCAACCTACAGCAAGGTGCGGCAGGCGACTTGCCATGCACATAATGGACTTGCATAGGACACCATTCACACTGATACATATGATGCAGAGTGTCTGAAAGCTATCGACTTGTTCTGCTGCCTGATCAAATGGGCCGCATAGTACAATGCCTCTGCATCACTAGATGATGGCGCCCCATGAGGCCCAACTGCACCCCGAATTGTGCATGAGCTCAAGTGTCTTGGCCAATGCATGAACCAATACCCCATTTATAAGGTTTTTTGGTTATCATATAAAAAACTTTTTTGCACTTTTTTATCAATTCGGGGTGCAGTTGATCCCCATGGGGCGCCATTCATCTAGTGATGCAAAGGCATTGTACTGTGCGGCCCATTTGGTCAGGTAGCAGAACAAGTGGGTAGCTTTCAGACACTCTGCATCATATGTATCAGTATGAATGGTGCCCATTATGTGCATGGCAAGTCGCCTGCAACACCTTGTTGTAGGTTGAGGTGATTTATTAGCCTGCACCTGGGCTTGCTTCACATAGTGGGGTCTGACTGCATCCTGGAAGGGCAGTGTTGGTTTTTGTTTTTGGCATCTATGGTAAGTTATATACTAGATGGTGGCCCGATTCTAATGCATGGGGTATTCTAGAATATGTAAGTAGTTTATGTATGAAGATTTAAGAATGAAGCAATGCGAAGCTGGGTTTAAATCCCATGGCAATATAGCTGATTTGGTCACGGCCGGCCAGGCGCGACAAATCAGCGAAGGGTGGTTCAAATCCTACGCCGATTCATGGCCGGACTGCGCCTGTCGCTGATTGGTGGTGGGCTGCTGGCGCGACCAATCAGCGACGCTGAATTTGTGTTACAGACAGAAAAATTAGACAATTATATAGTAGATACCTATAGCAGTGCCAGTGTTCAGTGGTGTGGCTGTACAGCGCTGTCGGTGTTCAGCGGTGTGGGTGTACAGCGGTGTGGGTGTGCAGCAGTGTCTGTGTGCAGTAGTGTTCGTGTTCAGTGGTGTCGGTGTTCAGTGGTGTCGGTGTTCAGTGGTGTCGGTGTACAGCAGTGTTGGTGTATAGCAGTGTTGGTGTACAGCACGTCATCAGAGGGTGGCTGTTACAGCTCCGGGCACCCTTGGCGTGCGGTCCAGTGTCCCCGGTGCTCAGTCCCCCGGTCTCCAAGTCCCCGCTATCCGGTCCCAAGCTCTGCAGCCAGATCCGGCTCTTGTGGCCAGAGTGCACCTGTCTGTTTGTGTGTAAATTAAATCCCGCCGATCAGCGACGCGGGATTTCTGTTACAGAGAGACGGACAGAAAGACATGATAAGACGATTATATAGTAGATGAAAAAAATTTCCAGGTGTAACTTCTCTGGTTTGATTTCTTTGCCTGTGAGGATGGAGGAGGCTGTGAGGATGGAGGAGGCTGTGAGGATGGAGGAGGCTGTGAGGATGGAGGAGGCTGTGAGGATGGAGATGGCTTTGAGGATGGAGATGGCTTTGAGGATGGAGGAGGCTGCAAGGATGGAGGAGGCTGCAAAGATGGAGGAGGCTGTGAGGATGGAGAGGAGGCTGTGAGGATGGAGGAGGCTGAAGGGATGGAGGAGGCTGAGGGGATGGAGGAGGCTGAGGGGATGGAGGAGGCTGCAAGGATGGAGGAGCTGCAAGGATGGAGGATGCTGTGAGGATGGAGGATGCTATGAGGATGGAGTATGCTGTGAGGATGGAGTATGCTGTGAGGATGAGAGGAGGCTGTGAGGATGGAGGAGGCTGTGAGGATGGAGGAGGTCTTTAGGATGGGGAGGCTGTGAGAATGGAGAGGCGTGAGGATGGAGAGGCTTGAGGATGGGAGGCTGTGAGGATGGATGAGGCTGTGAGGATGGATGAGGCTGAGGATGGATGAGGCTGCAAGGATGGAGGAGGCTGCGAGGATGGAGGAGGCTGAGGGGTTGGAGGAGGCTGAGGGGATGGAGGAGGCTGCAAGGATGAGGAGGCTGCAAGGATGGAGGAGGCTGCAAGGATGGAGGAGGCTGCAAGGATGGAGGAGGCTGCAAGGATGGAGGATGCTGAAGGGATGGAGGAGGCTGCAAGGATGGAGGAGGCTGAGGGGATGGAGGAGGCTGTGAGACCCCTCACGCTTTGGGGACACTAACCACCTCTCCATTCCCTCGTCTGCCTCTATGCTACCCACCCCCGGCCCCTGAGGTTGTCTTGCGGTGCCCGCACGCTCCAGATGGGTAGAGGCGGCCAGTACGAGTCACAGGCTGGCGCTGGGTGCCAGTGCAGAGCTCCATGCCGGCATGGAGCTCGGCAGCTGAGGCTTCCCCTCCACGCTCGCCTCCACAGCGCCGCCATTTTGGTCATTGTGCCTGTTTCTCTGTAACTTTTAGTAGGTGATGACTGGGCTCAACCTGTTTATGGGTGCTCTGAGGTAAAAAATTCAGACTTTATATATAGAACCTCGGCACACCAATGAAATGCAGACCAAGAGTAATGCAAAAATGAAATGAATTTTATTGGACATTCACCAACAAAATCCGACGTTTTCGGCCAATCAGCCTTTATCAAGGATTATCTACATAGATATGAACATATAAGTACACAAATAAGTGCAAAAGTAACCAAAACATGGTTGTGTCTCAATATTATACATCATGAATGTTGATTTTCGTAGTATATTAAGACCATATAACGTAAATCATGTATAATAAGTATAGCAAAAAGGAAAAATAATACATCTAGTGTTATTTATACACATCCTATATAATAATTCCCCTAAGCCAGCTTCCGTCACTATGTAACGTTTATGACGTCACATCCGACAGAAGCTGGCTTAGAAGCTACCTTAAACCCTAACTAATATGGCCGCCGCTTTGTTGGTAGCGGGGACTTTCACTGCCCCACTACCGATTATAAGCTGGTGCTCTGCCCCTCCACTCTCACATTATACTCACCACCCGTCCCCATCCTCTTCTCTGCGATGCCTCCGTCTTCCTGCCCGTCATCTTACCTCTCGCTGCTCCAGCCGCCATCTTGCATGTCGCCACCCCGTACAGAGCAAAACCAAGATGGCGTCCGGAAAATCTTGCGATTCTTCCCACCCACCATTTTGGTTTCGTCCTGTCCAGAGCGGTGACATACAAGATGGCGGCCGGGAAGTCTCACCTCGTGAGACTTCCTGGCCGCCATCTTTAATGTCGCCACCCCGGACATGCCGAAACCAAGATGGCAGGCCGGGAAGTATCAAGAGACTTCCCGCCCGCCATCTTGGTTTCGCCCTGTTCAGATTGGCGACATGCAAGATGACCACCATCTTGAATGTCGCAGCCCCGAACAGGCCGAAACCAAGATGGCGGTCGGGAAGTAAGTATGTCGCCGCCACATTGCCGCTGACCACTCTGCTCCCCCCCGGCCTCTGCTGACTACTCTGCTCCCCCCCGACCTCTGCTGACCACTCTGCTCCCCCCGCTTCCGCTGGCCACTCTGCTCCCCCCCAGCCTCTGCTGACCACTCTGCTCCCCCCCTGGCCTCCGCTGACCACTCTGCTCCCCCCCCCCGGCCTCCGCTGACCACTCTGCTCCCCCCCGGCCTCCGCTGACCACTCTGCTCCCCCCGGCCTCCGCTGACCACTCTGCTCCCCCCCCGGCCTCCGCTGACCACTCTGCTCCCCCCCCGGCCTCCGCTGACCACTCTGCTCCCCCCCCGGCCTCCGCTGACCACTCTGCTCCCCCCCCGGCCTCCACTGACCACTCTGCTCCCCCCGGCCTCCGCTGACCACTCAGCTCCACCCCCGGCCTCCGCTGACCACTCAGCTCCACCCCCGGCCTCCGCTGACCACTCAGCTCCACCCCCGGCCTCCGCTGACCACTCAGCTCCACCCCCGGCCTCCGCTGACCACTCTTCCCCCCCCCGGCCTCCGCTGACCACTCTCCCCCCCCCGGCCTCCGCTGACCACTCTTCCCCCCCCGGCCTCCGCTGACCACTCTTCCCCCCCGCCTCCGCTGACCACTCTGCCCCCCGTCCTCCGCTGACCACTCTGCCCCCCGTCCTCCGCTGACCACTCTGCCCCCCCGCTGCCTCCGCTGACCACTCTGCCACCCCGTCCTCTGCTGACCACTCTGCCACCCCGTCCTCTGCTGACCACTCTGCCCCCTGTCCTCTGCTGACCACTCTGCCTCCCGTCCTCCGCTGACCACTCTTCCCCCCCCCCCCGGCCTCCGCTGACCACTCTTCCCCCCGTCCTCCGCTGACCACTCTGCCCCCCGTCCTCCGCTGACCACTCTGCCCCCCCGTCCTCTGCTGACCACTCTGCCCCCCCGTCCTCTGCTGACCACTCTGCCACCCCGTCCTCTGCTGACCACTCTGCCACCCCGTCCTCTGCTGACCACTCTGCCCCCTGTCCTCTGCTGACCACTCTGCCTCCCGTCCTCTGCTGACCACTCTGCCCTCCGTCGACCCCTGAGCCACCATACAGTGCTGACCACTGAGCCACCGTACAGTGCTGACCACTGAGCCACCGTACAGTGCTAACCACTGAGCCACCGTACAATGCTAACCACTGAGCCACCATACTGTCCTAACCACTGAGCCATCGTGCAGTGCTAACCACTGAGCCACCTTACAGTGCTAACCACTGAGCCACCTTACAGTGCTAACCACTGAGCCACCTTACAGTGCTAACCACTTAGCCACCTTACAGTGCTAACCACTTAGCCACCTTACAGTGCTAACCACTGAGCCACTGTACAGTGCTAACCACTGAGCCAGCATACAGTGCTAACCACTGAGCCACCGCGCTGTTCTAACCACTGAGTCACCATACAGTGCTAACCACTGAGCCACCATATACAGTGCCAACCACTGAGGCACCATACAGTGCTAACCACTGAGCCACCATATACAATGCTAACCACTGAGTCACCGTATACAGTGCTAAACACTGAGTCACATTACTGCTCTAATTATTGAGCCACCATATACAGTGCCAACCACTGAGCCACCATAGAGTGCTAACCACTGAGGCTTCATACACAGTGCTAACTATTGAGCCAGCGTATACCGTGCTAACCACTGAGCCTCCGTATACTCTGCTAACCACTGAGCCCCTGTATACTCTACTAACCAATGAGCCGCCGTATACTCTGCTAACCACTGAGCTGCCGTAAAGTCTGTTAACCACTGAGCCCCCATATACTCTGCTAACCACTGAGTCACATTACTGCTCTAATTATTGAGCCACCATATACAGTGCCAACCACTTAGCCACCATAGAGTGCTAATCACTGAGTCACCATATACAGTGCTAATCATTGAGCCGCATTACTGCTCTAATTATTGAGCTACCATATACAGTGCCAACCACTGAGGCTCCATACACAGTGCTGACTATTGAGCCAGCGTATACTGTGCTAACCACTGAGCCCCCGTATACTCTGCTAACACTGAGCCCCTGTATACTCTTCTAACCACTGAGCCGCCGTATACTCTGCTATCCACTGAGCCGCCGTAAAGTCTGCTAACCACTGAGCCCCCATATACTCTGCTAACCACTGAGTCTCCGTATACTCTGCTAAGCACTCTGCTGCGGGCAGGAGAGAGCCGGGGAACAGCAGCCGGGTGCGGCCAGGAGGGCCCCCCCCGCCCCCTACTGCCTGCACCTGATCGCTGTCTCCCTGGCCCCCTCCTGCCCGCATCCGGCCACTGTCCCCCGGCCCCCTCCTGCACGCACCCGGCCGCTCTTCCTCGGCCCCCCTGCCCGCACATGGCTGCTGTTCCCCGCCCCCTTCTGCCCGCTGTTCCCCAGCCCCTTCCTGCCCGCACCCGGCCACTGTCCCCCGGCTTCCTCCTGACCGCACCCGCCTGCTGTCTCCTCCTGGACTCCGGCACCGCTGCACACTGGCACCGCTGCACACCGGGATTGCTGTATGTATTCTATCTATTATAATAAAAGCCCTAAGCCAACGTCCGTCACTATGTAACAGTATCGCTACGTTACATCCGTGACAGAAGCTGGCTGTAAACCCGTCATGGTGACCGAAGACGGCCGACCTTTGGCGGCAGCGGGGCTTTCAAAGCCCCACCACCGCCATCGGAAGACTCGGCTCTGCCCCACACTCTCCACTGACACACCATCACACTCCTCACCACACCCCCCCTCTCTTTCTGCACCTACACACACATGTGATCCCCCAGCCACTTCATATACCCCCCTCTTTGTACAGTCTCACACTCCTACCCCCATGCACTCTCACGCTGACATCTATATTCACCAACACCCGTCCGCTAACACGCCGCCGACATCCGATCATCTCTTGCACGCTGTCGCCGACATCCAATCTTCTCCGCCGACATCCCATCTCCTCCGCGACGCATGTTGGATCCGCCCCGTCCGGCCCGGCCACATCCATCCTCGACGATGATCCGCCATGTTGGATCTCGCAAGATCCATCTTGGATGTCGCGCAATCACAATCCACTGCACCGCCCAGTAAGTGCGCAGACTGCCATATTAGGACACCCCTCACAGTATGGTAAGCACGGCACTCCCGGCTGTCACCCACACTGTACTCACTTCCATCACCTCTACTGCCCCCTTCCTCTGCTCCACTGTCCCCTTCCTCTGCTCCACTGCCCCCTTCCTCTGCTCCACTGCCCCCTCTGCTCTACTGCCCACTACAATGCTCCACTGTCCCCCTGCCCTGCTCCACTGCCCCCGCACAATGCTCCACTGCACCCCACTCTCCTGTACTGGCCCCCCTCTGCTCCACTGCCACCCCTCTCTGCTCCACTGCCCCCCCGCCACAATGCTGCACTGCCCCCCTCTCTGCTCCACTGCCCCCCCTCTCTGCTCCACTGCCCCGCCTCAATGCTCCACTGCCCCAACTCTCTGCTCCAAAGCTCTGCCCCTCTCTCCCCCACTCTGCTGCACTGTCCTTCCGCTTACCCCTGCTCTTCCTCACTCTCCCCTTGTCTACTCCACTGCCCCCCCTGCTCCACTCACGCCTGTTCTGCTCCATTGTCCCCTTGCTCTACTGCTGCTGTCCCCCTGCTCACCCCTGCTCTACTCTCCCTCGCTTTGCTCCGTTTTTGCTGCGGGTGTCCCCCCGCTCACCCGTGCTCTTCTCCACTCTCCCCTGCTCTCTGCACTTTTTGCTCTGCTGCGCTGTCCCCCCGCTCTGCTGCGCTGTCACCTCGCTCACCTCTGCTCTGCTCTCCCTTGCGCTGCCCCTCTCACCCCCCACTCTGTTCCATTGTCCCCTCACTCTACTGCAAATGTCCCTCCGCTCTGCCCCACTCACCCCCCTCTGTTCTTCTTGCTCTGCTGCGCTGTGCACCCGCTCTGCCCCTCTCACCCCTGCTCTGCTCTCCCTCGCTTTGCTGTGCCCTCCCTCATTCTGCCACTCTCTACCCCGCTCTACCCCACTAACCCCCCCGTTCTTCTTGATCTGCCCCACCGTGCTGTCACCCTGCGCCGCTGCGCTGTCACCCCGCTCCTCCAGGCTGTCCCCTGCTCTGCTCTCCCTCGCTCTACACTGCCCCCCCACCCTGCTCTGTTATCTCTCGCCCCCACTGTGCTAACCACTGAGCCACCATACAGTGCTAACCACTGAGCCACCGTTTTCAGTGTTAACCACTGAGCCACCATATACAGTGCAAACCACTGAGCCACCATATACAGTGCTAACCACTGAGCCACCATATACAATGCTAACCACTGAGCCACCATGCAGTGCTAACCACTGAGCCACCATACAGTGCTAACAAGTGAGCCACCATATACACCATATAAATCCTGCAACAACAGCGTACTTTCTGGAGAAAGGACTGTACTTTTCAGCAGATATTTCTAGCGCACCTGTTCATTTCACCACACTCCCGATGCAATAGCATCGGGCCTATTTCTAGTGCTTCATAATCAGCACCATTTAGAATCTGAAAGGAAGGAAAAAGACGCTTTACCTAAGCGCTGGATGTCCGTGCCTATGGGCCTGGTGATTGTAGTCAAAACGTCACGTTGTACGGGAGTACTACATCCGAGTCGTGTGGTATATAGTGAGAAACAAGAAATTAAATTATTTCAAGCATAGGTACGGATATGTTAGGAGAGATAGAAAGTCAGGGGAGGTTATTCCCTAAATGATTAAAAGGAATCACCCAGGAGAGGATTTTGGAAGGAAAAGGTGAAAGAAATTAAAAGTAAAAGGGGGGTGATGGTATAGATGCAATAGACGTGGTAAAGATTATATCATGAGATCAATATTATCTTAGTAGGTACCCCTTCTCACTGCCTCTAAAAGATACCATGCAGCAAACTATAATGCATACCTCAGCATAGAAAAAGCGACTTATGGTAATGTATGGTAGTTTGTGTGTTCAATGTACACTTTCGCAGTTAATTTCCCAAAACTTCCTGTATGTGAAAAAAGGAGTTGTATGTTATTACATCTGGAGTGATTTTATATTGGGTATATGGTATAATCCTATTGGTTACCTAGAGGGTTGAGGGAAATTGCGTCCTGCTAGGCTGAGTAAAGTAGCAAGGAGTAATTATACGATTTAAACCGCAGTTTCTAGTGGGTAATGAGAAATCATGACAGATAATAGTTGTGATTCAATGAAACAATGACCTATTCCCCAACTTTCAGGCTGGTGGTACATATTGCAAATCTGCATTACTTACTCCTGTGCCCAGTGTGGTCAGGTGTATGCATCCAGTTACCTTATGATTCATGTGGTGGTGGTGGTGGCGTCTCATGCTGTGTGCGCAGTGAAATCCCGGTGCCCTGTCTTATATAGGCAGCAGGCAGGACCATAATGACGTATTTCTGGTTGTGCGTGATAGCTTCCGGCATCTGGACCGCACGGAAGTGCAGTGTGGAACGCATGGCAAGTGCGCATGCGTAAGGTGAAAGCGCGCATGCGCAGTGTGAAACTAAGTTTCTAATGGTGCAGCGATGCTGTGGTAACAGCAGGTGCATACTTCCTATACCCCAGGGCAGAAGGGACGTGATTGAGGCTTTTCTACACTATTGTGTCTCTGTTAAAGAAAGAGGAGAATATCATTAGAATGAAGCAGTCATTAGAAATAACATTAAGAACAAAAAGTTAATGATTATATTGTTTAGTTATGCTGTTTAGGTATAGATTTAAAGGTAGATCACTGGGGAAAACAATGGAGATTGTCAAGTAAAATTGTAATGCACACAAAGTTGATACCAGACCACAGAGCTGAAGACATATTGCTACTATATGCTCCATTACAGAGGATCGGACCCCTGACTATTGAGACATGTATTCATAGAGGAACATCAGTATATCTATACAGGTGGCCAGAGGACAACTTATGTTGGTCAGAGTCTGTACTCACATTCCCTATTCAGACCCCAAGGTTCAATGGTCTGAAGGTGATGAATCCAATATGATTCCCCTAATTTCAATTGTTTGATCCTATTACGCCCCCCCTTTACCACCGTCTACTGGGCGGGACATGTTCGATGACCTGGAACCGGAGTTGTGATATGGTGTGTTTACATGTAGCAAAATGATTGGGAATTGGTAGAACAATCTGACCACACCTGATGGTAGACTTGTGTTTGCTTATGCGGTCCGGATATGCTGGGTGGTTTCCCCCACATATCCGAGACCGCACAGGCACTTAATTAGATACACAACAAATGAAGTCTCACATGTATAGAATCCTTTGATTCTATATGTTTTACCAGAACGAGAATGGGTAAAAGTGTTACCTTTAGTCACGTGTGAGCATTGCATGCACCTCAAACATGGGTAGGTACCCTCACGTTGTGTTGATAAAAATGATTGGCGTGTTAATTTGAGTTCTGAACCTACATCAGCCCTAACCAATCGGTCACGTATGTTTACTGTACGTTTTAAGCAGAATAGTGGTTTGGATCGAAATTCAGGTATGTCTGGATATGAAAGGCTTAATACCGGCCAGTGTTTGGTTACTATGTTACTTACCAATGTATGGTAGGGGTGATATGTGGTCACACATTCAACTTGAGGTTGTCTAGGTTCCTTTGGAGCCATTGCTTGTCGTGGTTGTGTCAAGTGTGGTGGGTACCCACATTGCCGAAATTTGTTACTTATTTCAGAGTGTCTCATCTCGCGTGTTGTTGGATTTGACACAATTCTGGCGACTCTCATCTGTTGAGAATGAGGTAAAGACCTCTTGATATGCCAAGGATGGCAGCTTGAAAAGTGAAGCAGGCTATTTGTGTCCGTTGGCTTCGTGTATAGGTCCGTGAGCAGTATACCATCTTCTCCCTTATGGATCATAGTGTCCAGGAAATTGATTTTGTGATAATCACTATGGATAGTGAAGGAAAGATCATCACGGTATGAGCTGATGTCCTCTAAAAAGGAAGACAATTCAATCTCTGTGCCGCACCAAATGAGGAAGACATCATCAATATAGCGATGCCATGCAATACCACATTGCCGAATCAATGGATGGTTGATGACATGGTCCTCATCAAATTTGGCCATAAATATGTTAGCGTAGGGGGGCGCAACGTTAGAGCCAATTGCGGTCCCCCTACACTGAACATAGAATTGGTCCTGAAAGAGGAAGTACTTCTGCTCAAGAACTATAGTCAATAGGTCGCAAATGAAAGAGATTTGGTCATGTTCGTAATGTGAGAATTTATGTAAGAACCACGAAACAGCTTGTAATCACATAGCGTGGCTAATACTGGTATAGAGGGAATTTACGTCTAGTGTTACTAGTAGTGCCTCTGTAGGGATTTAAAAAAATTAGAGAGAGGGGGAGCGCACTAAGGCGGTAAATGAGGGACACCAGCATGTTATTAACAAAGGTAATCCACTCACCTGGTATGGTTGTGAGAGTCACAACCACCTGTAGAAGTTTTGGCCGCTGCAGATCCCGGGATGCAGATACATACAGTATAGGAGAAAAAGAGCCGGGGTTTGTCCGCGCTGATGAAGTGGCCAGGTGGCCATGAAACGCGGTGGCTAGAGTGTAAATAAAGGTTTGCTTGCATCCTCGGTTTTCCCTGTGGTCTAGCGCGGACAAACCCCGGCTCTTTTTCTCCTATACTGTATGTATCTGTAGGGATTTGACAAATTTCTTTTAGAATTGATAGGAAATGTGAAGTATCCTTCAGATAGGATGGGATCAGTGGAATTAGTGGAGTTAAAAGTTTATCGAGTAAGATGGCTAATGGAGATAAGATGGAGTTTGTTGACTGCTCAATTCTAATGATATTCTCTTTCTTTAACAGAGACCATGACACAATCATGTAGAAAAGCCTCAATCACGTCCCTCCTGCACTGGGGTATAGGAAGTATGCACCCGCTGTTATCACAGCGTCGCCGCACCATTAGAAACTTAGTATCACACTGCGCATGCGTGCTTTCACCTTATGCATGCGCACTTGCCATGCGTTCCACACCGCACTTCCGTGCGGTCCAGATGCCGGAAACGATCAAAGCAACCGGAAATACGTCATTATAGTCCTGCCTTCTGCCTATATAAGATAGGGCACCGGGATTTCACTGCCACATGAAGCATAAGGTAACTGGATGCATACACCTGACCACACTCAGGTCTTGTAATGTAGCGATTCTACATTTTGACAGACTCTTTCTTTGTTTCTAGGACTTTGTCCAATTCACTTTTCTATCACTTTTCTATCCCTCTGGGCACAGGAGTAAGTAATGCAGATTTACATTATGTACCAGCCTGAAAGTTGGGGAATAGGTCATTGTTTCATTGAATCACAACTATTATCTGTCATGATTTCTCATTACCCACTAGAAACTACGGTTTAAATCGTATAATTACTCCTGGCTACTTTACTCAGCCTAGCAGAACGCAATTTCCCTCAGCTCTTTAGGTGTGCTTATGGAGAACCATAGTCTGCTTGAGCTATGGCTTCTTTTACTCATGCGAAGCTTGCAGCCTTGCAAAGAATATTTTGGTGGCAATGTGCAAAAGAACTTCCACCCAAAAAATGCCAAAATGTATGACTTGTCACCACCAACATGATTGATCCTTTAAAGCATTGTTGAGCCTACTAACAGCAGATCCAAAGTTGACAGTAGAGAAAGCTAACTTTGGACAAGAGAATTAGCTGCACATCTCTTGTTCTGTATGTAGCTAAGGCCAACGCAATTCTTTTATTACCTCCCCATCTCTACTTCAATGTCTGGTACCCACAATTTATCATCATGATTATCCCTGATTTGGATAATGGTTGTGTCTGTGTAAAATATTGCCTGAGATAATTTCAAGGTGGGAATAAGGCGAAAGGCAATTTGCTCTGGCACAGAGGGCTACTTCCATTGCCATTGTCCCTACTAGCAAGACTTCCAGAGCCAACAACACAGCTTGGCATTAAAATATTTTCTCTATCTTCTGCAGCACCATCTCTTTTAAGTTGAAAGCCAGAAGGTTCAGCTCATTCAAAAAACGTATCTCGAAGATTTTCTAATAGAGAATGTTCCTTAGCCCCATGTGATGTGCTTTAGGGGATTACAGAGCAAAACAAGTGTTAGTGAGGAATAGGGTAAAATTATGTTTGTACCATATTTTAGCCAGTAGATAAAAAAATACCGTACTAAAATTTGAGAGTCTTCAGTGGTTGATACCTTTTAATGGCTAACCGAAAACATGGTAAATAATAGCAAGCTTTTGAGACAACTCAGGTCTCTTCTTCAGTCTAAATAAGACAAAATCTGATGTGCCACATATGTATACACAACATGACAAAGATGTCTCAAAAGCTTGCTATTTATTACCATCGTTAGCCAGCGAGTATAGGTAGTAGAGATATTTTTAAAACATCCAGTTTATTATGTGCATATTAAAATACAGTGCAGCATGTTGCAGCCACAGGGCTTGGCTTTGGAACACTATCCTACGTGTTTCAGCTATAGGAAGCCTAAAGGCCCCGTCATACGGGGCGACATCGCTGTCAATTACATAGGCGATGTAGGGGCGTGGCCTATTGGCGGCGACATCGCCCCTACGTTGCCTCATGTAAAGGGGCGATGTCGGCGCCGCTGGGAGGTCGCCTGGTTTCAGAGCAGTGTTCTGAAACCAGGCGACCGATCTGGGGCGATGTGCACACATTGCCCCATGTAACTGGCCGCTGGCGACCTATCAGGCGATGGGAGCCTATGGCTCCCATTGTCCTGCATCGCCTCTGGGGTTTTCAAACACCTCGGCAGCGATGCCGCCTGTCAGTTCGCCGGCACGGGGCTGGAGATGTCGCCAAAAACGTGCGCCCACCCGCCAGTCGCCGCTGACATCTACAGTCCCGTCGCCAGGTGTGACGGGGGCCTTTAGTCATCCAGAGTTCGTGCAGGATTGTGTTCCTAAGCCTAGCCCTGTGGCTGCAACATGCTGCACTGTTTTTAATATGCACATAATAAACTGCATGTTTTAATAAAATTCTTCTACCCATAGTAACTGGATTAACTGCATAACGTTCTTCATTGTGTTCCAATATTTACTGCCATAACTGTCTTACCCCATCTCATACTAACCATTCTTGGTCTTCTCCCCCTCACTTTTCTAAAGAACTGCACTATTTCATGTCATGTGTATAAATATGTGGCACATCAGATTTTGTCTTATACTAGCCTGAAGAAGAGAGCTGAGTTGTCACGAAAGCTTGCTATTTGTTACCATCTTTTCAGTTAGGGTAGAGACACACAGTTAGTATTTGGTCAGTATTTCACATCAGTATTTGTAAGCCAAAACCAGGAGTGGAGCAGTCAGAGGAAACATGTAATAGAAACATGTGCTCCACTTCTGCATTTTTCACCCACTCCTGATTTTGGCTTACAAATACTGACTAAATACTGACTGTGTGTCTCTACCCTCTTAGCCATTAAAAGGTATCAATCACTGAGGACTCTAGGATTTTAATACTGATGGATTGGAAATTTCACTATGTACATCATTGTTATGGGGGCCGAGGTGGTGGATATAGCAAGACACCTGCTCCAGCTGATGGTATTCCTACATAATCCTGCTGATGCTGAAATAAATGAGGTGACAGATTTTCCATTATTACCTCTGCTTCCTCTTTACTAGAGATGAGCGGTGTTTGATTTGAAATTAGGGATGGGCGAGTCTACTCGCTAGGACTCGTTACTCGGCGAGTAGTAAGGGACTCGCAGGACTCGGTACTCGGCGAGTTTCCCAGCGATTACTCGCACAGTAACGAGTCCAATGCAAGTCATTGGCAATCCTAGTTTTGTCAGAGTTTACTTTTTCTCATTCGCTAGACTCGCTATATCACATCGCTATGTAGCTTGAATCTCCCCAAATCGTTTAAACAATCGCACCGCTGCACGGATACCCGCTGTCAGCAGCGAGTCTGAGCGAGTCTACGAATCCGAGTCCTGTATACTGTATTCGGGATTCGCGAATACAGAATCTGTTATGTTCCGACAAAGCTTCCGAGACAGCCTAGCGTGTTAGGTCAGAAAACTTGTGAAGATGGACAAGCATGTTAGCGAATCATATTCAGGAATGCCACAGCCATGTTGGTTGTGGCAGGACTATGATTGGCTTCTGTCCATCGTGATGCCTATGTCATGTATGAGAGGCAAGGCTGTATATAAGCCTTGCCACCGCCATTTTCTCCACATTCTTGTGAGATCTGACCTAGAGCAGGGTGAGGTAGATGCTGGAGCAGATCATAGGGAGTGTCAGTCAGTGTAGGGAAACTTAAAAATTCCTTATATTTAACCCAAACAGCTCTTGTGAGAGCTACCAGGAGGACAGAGGAGTACTGTGTAGAGGACTGTAGGCAGGCAGGGAGGAGCAGCCTTACAGTGCACACAGGACCGACCTCATAGCTTAGCTTACTCATGCTGGGTTCACATTTGTGTTCCCCTCCGCAGCCTTCTGCAGAGGGGATCCGCAATGTGACCGCAGCGGCCGCGAGCTCCTATCGTTATAATGGGAACGCACGGTGCTGCGCTTGACCGCGCATGACCGTGCGCACCCATTCACTCCTATATGTGATCTGTGCGCAGGCGGATGCCTGCGTACAGATCACACAGTCTCGTCCGCACTAAAAATGCAACATGTCGGGTCCCTGGTGCAGATGAGACTGTGTGATTTGTGCGCAGGCGTCCGCCTATGCACAGATCACATATAGGAGTGAATGGGTACGCACGGTCAAGCGCAGCACCGTGCGCTCCCATTATAAAGGTAGGAGCTCGCGGCCGCTGCGGTCACATTGCGGATCCCCTCTGCAGAACGCTGCGGAGGGGAACGCAAATGTGAACCCAGCATCACTCAGCTGTCCTAATAGCTGAAGTCAGAGGCTTAGCTGAGGTACTAGCTCCTATTTTTTTGCACCTGATAGATTTTGGGTCATAATAACCCCTTCAGCTTTATTTTCTCTGTGGCAGACCAGTGCGTTGCTGCTCTCCTACCTGCAAATAGCACGTACGCCACCTACTTGTGCGACTGCTTGTGCGCAATTAATAAATTTTGCACGGACTAGTGTGCTGCTACACAGACACGGACATATTTCTTACTTAAGGGGCACTTTTAAAATATAACCTTTAATAAATATTTGTTAAAATAACAAAAAAGTGTTCTCCCACACCTAGTGTCTATAAAACACACATTACAGACAGGGATGGGACAATATCCCTATTAAACCCTGTCTCTTGTTCTCTTGTTATCATATAATTTGGATAAAAACCACAGACACGGACACAGCAGCAAAAAACTGTTGCGAGTGGGCAATGCGAGCGCTTTCCGAGACATCTGCGATTTGTAAATCGCACATTACTCGCTATTACTCGCTTCCCCATTCATTAACATTGGACTCGCTAGACTCGCAACGAGTAGCGAGTCCCGGGCTCGGACTCGCTAGAGTCAAGCGATTACGAGTAATTTAGGACTCGCCCATCACTATTTGAAAAGTTCGCCAATTTCAAATTCGAGTTGTTGTGGGCGAAGTTTGTGTGGCACCCTGGCACCTTGTTGGGCACCATAGAACTCCTTGGGGCACAATTGGAGCAAGTAACAGCAAAGCAATACTCACAAAACACCTAACAAAACTACAACACCTAAGAACACCTGGTTTCACCCCGAGCCTCTAGGGGAGCTCCACTGGTCACTTGAGCCAGTTCCCCCTATAAATAGGGTCTTGGAGGGAGAAACTCCAGAGTGTGTGCAGACGCTAAAAGAGCTGCCAGCCTGTGTGTAACCTCCATCCTATGAGGGGCACACTAGGCCCAATCAGCCAGCTAGCAGAGTGAGGAAACCCTTGCAATTGGGGTCAGAGGAAGAAGGAGAACACCTCTCAAGGAAAACAGAGTTATTCTGACTCTTTCCTTAATAACCGGTTACTGGAACCGAAGCTGTGAGAGCTACCTAGCCACCACAGAGAACCAGCTTACAACCACAGGGAGTCTAGCCCCCTGTTCCACCTGAAGGACCTACCAGGGAGAGCCCAGGGAGGAAGATAGAATTATCATCACCCTTTTACAGTGCCCTCAGTGCTGATAACCAGGTGAAGCAAGTTCCATTGAACGCACTGCCCGGCCCGGCTGGATTCCACATCCACCCGACCACACTACAAGTAGAGAGAGAGAAGGAAGCCTACACTAACTGCTTGCTGTGATCCTCCAGGAGTGTTAACTTCACTAACCCGGCCTGGCGTACCTGAAAACCATCAGTAAAGGTACTTAAAAGACTTTGGCATGTCTGTGTCTGACTCCTAGGCCTAACAGCAGTATTACCGCAGCTGCCTCACCACATCTTGTGCAGCTCCTGGCTCCGGGGACTCCCGCTCATCCTGTGGGGAGCGTCCCATCTTGCTGCCTAACATCCCCCGGAGACCTAGCAGTGCTGGTACAGTTACCAGAACACCCGCAGGTGGCGTCACGAAGACAACTAAGCCCTACTGTTCAGCCATCCCCCCTATTGATCTGGACCACCGGGCCCCACGGCCGCAGGCGCGGTTCCGTGACAAGAGGAGAGTCAACGCCTGCGACGTGAACACCCCGGTCATGGTGAGTCATTTGAGTCACTCGACGAATGCAAACAATTAGCTTCAAATTCGGCAGTTCGAGGTTATGTTCAATAACGCTTCGTTCACCAAGAGCGTAACTGGATTTTCACACTAATACTGTTATTCAATGTATATATATACAGCTTTAGTGTATAGTAGTTGGGGAGGGGGGATAGATCTGTGCTGAAATAATGCCGATCTCCATTTTTTTTTTCCTTACCGCATTTACAGTGGGGCGGTTCAGTCTGTCAGCCTATCAGCACACACACTACAAAGTTCATTTCTTGCACCCAAGCAAGTGCATGTGTCATTGGCTGTGTATGTCACATGTCCTTGCCCTATAAGACCCAGCCATTTTCCCCGTCACCACCATTTCTTCAACGCTGCAGCTCTGTGTCAGATGGTACCGCTGCTGCTGTGTGCGCTATGCAGTGTTACAGTGTCAGTTATTCAGCCAGATAGCAAGCGAATTTCAAGTTAGATAGAGAGATAGGTTTAGGGAGTAGGGACTAGTTGTAATATCAGCCCTTTTGAGGGCTAGTTCATAGAAGTAGGGACAAGTTGTAATATCAGCCCTTTTGAGGGCTAGTTCATAGAAGTAAGGACAAGTTGTAATATCAGCCCTTTTGAGGGCTAGGTTAGAGCAGTTCCTAGCACTTTTTCGCCAGGCATGTCTGTGCCAGTGTTCAAGTGTTTTTAACAGCATCTGGCCAAATCTAGCTCAGCCAATCTTTTTGGGCTAGTAGTGTAGCACTGTTGTGAAGCAAGCTACACAACCTGTCTTTAGTAGCCAATTTTTTACTGCATCTAGCCCAGACAATCCTTTTGGGCTAGTAGCAGTGTCTGGTAGTCAGCGGTGTAGCCCACCTGTGAAGCAAGCTACACCACCTGTCTATCTAATACCAATTTTTTACTGCATCTAGCCCAGGCAATCCTTTTGGGCTAGTAGTAATGTCTGGTAGTCAGTGGAGTAGCCCAGCTGTGAAGCAAGCTACACCACCTGTGTATCTAATAATAATTCTTTACTGCATCTAACCCAGGCAATCCTTTGGGCCTAATAGCACTGTTTGGACACTCAGCTCTGCTCGATTTCATCCGAATTTTTTTCCCAACAACTGCAGAGTTGCCAATTTGTTCACATACAAAATGAGTGGCAAAAGGCCTGCTGCTGGTGGAAAGGGGTATCGGTGTGTTGGAAAGGGAAAAAAAGTTTGTGTCCGAGGGGTAGGTGGTAAAGAAACAGTAACATCCGCAGGAGAAAGACCATCTTCCAGCCAAACTAAGATGTCTACTTCTTTTCATGGACAATCTGATATGATCCCTTTCTTACAGACAAGAGTCACACGACGATCGCTACCAATTGTAGATGAGGCACAAAAAGAGCAGGTCCTTGAATGGATACCAAGCGCTTCTTCAAGTGGGCTCTCCTCCACCTCAACTTCAACATCACAAATAAACCAGTCCTCAGAGGTGTCACCCCAATCGCACTTGCTTCCTCACAGCTCCCAAGTCTCCAGTCGCCCGTCTGCGTATGGAGTAAGACAGATGGTTGAATATGCAGAGTTCTGTGAGTTGGATCCAGGCCCGGATGAAGAAGGTTCTGAGCAAGCATAATCTAGACCCTCATTCCCAAACTGTAAGTCCTGTGGTGGAGACGATGAGGAAGATGCTCATGAGACTGAGATACCGGATTGCAACGACAGCTTGACTTTTCAGTCAGGGCCGGATGAGGTTGGCTCTGAGGACGACGGGTGTGAGAGCACACAGGGTGATGATGAGGTTGGAGATCCCACTTACTGTCAACCCACAGTCAGCCAGTCGTTGAGAGTCAGCATAGGAGGTGGAGGAGGATGCTAGTGATGACGAGGTTAGGTTACGCCTTCCTGGACAGAGACAGAGTACTGGAAGCACACCAACAACTGCATCCTCAACCACAGCTCTGCCTCTGAGCAGAAGTCATGGTAGCTCTTCTTCAGGTCGGATGGGCTCTAAGCCTGGGCCTTTTTTGAGATCGCAAAGGATGACCCACCTCAGGATGACACAGGGGTAGAAAAGTCCTTGCAGATCCATGACTATTCATCTTGATGAACGTTAGTCTGTCTACATTGTCACTGAACACAGTCGCGTGGCTTATCTGTCAGCACACCACCAGCAGCGCTGAAGACACGTTCAGAGAAAACGCAGGCTGCGGGGCACAACAAGATCTCCAAGCGTGAGTGGCGAGCTTAGACCATTTTTCCAGATTGGAAGCTGTAAATGAGCAGGGGTCCAGGTCCACACTCATGGCATCAATGTTCACTTGGAGATCCTTCTGTACCATCCTCTCTAGGCATTGGCTATGTGTCAGACTTCTTGTCTCCTCTGGCCTTGCAAAGATGGTCTAAAAAATTGGTGAAACGATTCCACAAAATTGCTGTTACCACCAGATACAGTGTTACTGTTACTGTTTGAGTGATGACTCGACAGTCCCACAATTGGCAAGTTAGAACTGTGAGATTCACTATGTGCACCACTAGTGTTTTGTGGTAAAGCAGATCTAAGATTCTGTAATAGCTTCTGCTGATACTCCTGCAGGCGTGAATCCCTTTCTATGGCAGGAATTATTTCGCCAAATTTACTCTTGAACCAGGGATCTAAGAGTGTGGCAACCCAGTAGTCAGCATTACTTCAATTCTGACAATCCGAGGGTCATGTTGCAGGTAGTGCAGCAAGAAGGCACACATTATTCCTTCCTCTGCCCTTCCTTCCAACCTCGCAAAACAGAAATGTGATCAAGGTCTCCCTCATCTGCTGAGTCCTCCATGCCCATCACCAATTCGTCCTCCATTTGTTTCTCTGCTCCTGCACCTTCCTCAACAGTTTGGCTGCTACCATGCACCCTCTTTAACCCTCTCCCCACCCTCCCATGCCTGCCGCTTGGTGCTGCCGACCATCTGGACCTTGGAGATCTTGTTATCCCTTCCGCGTATGACTCCTCCTGTAATTCCTCCCCCTCCTCTTGTCCCACCACCTGACTCCGAATACTGTTTAAAGTGTGCTCCAGCATGTAAATGACCGAATTAGTCATGCTGATAATGGCATCGTCAGCACTAAACATCTTCGTCGCCATTTCAAATCTGTGCAGAAGGGTGCATAGGTCCTTGATCTGAGACCACTCCAGCAGCATGATTTGCCCCACCTCTGGATCTCGTTGTTCCAGGCTATACATCATAACATATTGCACCAGGGCTCGTCGGTGCTGCCACAGTCGCTGCAAGATGTGCAGGGTTGAATTCCATCGTGTCAGCACATCGCATTTCAGCCGGTGAACTGGCAGGCCAAACGACTTCTGTAGAGATGCAAGTTGTTGAGCTGCGGGATGGGAACGTCGGAAGTGAGCACACAGTGGCTGTGCCCTCTGCAGAAGCCCATCTAGGCCGGGATAGTGGCTAAAAATTGCTGGACAACCAGGTTCAAGAAGTGAGCCATACAAGGCACGTGTGTGACATTGCCCCAGCGAAGGGCCGCACCCAGGTTTGCAGCATTGTCGCACACGGCCCTTCCTGGTTGTCATGCTTAGGGAAATAAATTGCTGTAACCGCGCTCCACAGGATCACCAACTCCTAGCGGTAGAAAATCTTCATCAAACTCACTTTTACACGTATACACCCCTATCCGTTGACCTGCGCCAGATGAGGGAGGTGTGCAGAATACGCGTGGAGATAAAGGAGGTTTGATGGATTGCCGACAGGATTTGATGGAGTGGGGGACCTGGATGCGGTGACGAGCAGAAGCTTATCAAGCACTTGTTACATACAGAGGATTGACGCACAACTCGTGGGGACATCAAGACTTGGACAGCAACCCCTTCTCTTGCTGTCACCATAGTTACCCAGTAGCCAGTCAGCGACATGTAATGCCCTGTCCATGCTTACTCGTCCAAGTGTCTGTGGTGAAATGCACCCTGTCACACATAGAGTTTCTCAAGGAAGCGATGATGTTGTGTGCGACATGCTGGTGTAGCGCAGGCACAGCTTTCCTTGAGAAGTAGTGGCGACTGGCATCTGGTACTGGGGCTCTGCAATGGACATAAGGTCTCGAAAATCCTCTGTGTCCACCAGGCGGAATGGCAGCATTTCTTAGCGAACAGCTTGCAGATGGTGAAATGAAACCTCTTAGCTTTGTCATGGCTAGGAAGAGATGGTCTTTTACTTGTCCACATCTGAGGGACTGAGGGCTGGCTGCTGTGATGAGACGGGGTTGAGTAGGGTGTCCCCGGAAAGTTCTGGTCTGTGAGGAAGGTGTAGGTGGAGATATTATGTTGCCATCATCCAAAGGCCTCTCGTGGAATTCCACTTGAGGAAGACGCTTGGAGAGCGTGGAAACGCGTTGTTGCCTAAAGGACCCTGCCTTTTTATTGCACAAATAAAGCTGAGAGGTAATTATTCACAATAGCCTTGGTGCCGGTTGATTCCCCAGCGCTCACACAAATACCTATTACTTTCTTGAAATGCCTGTAAGAATAGGAATGCTCTATTTGTAAAGATAGGGAAGCGTTGTTTTGCGGTGTTGTAAGTTAGTATGGAGAATTTATTGTCCATCAATGTACTGCCATTGTACAACCCTGTCTCTCCATCTCTGTATATATTGGGGGTGGCCTTCCTCCCAGAAAGTCTGGATTATCTAAAAATGGCATGAATGGTGATGACCCAGCACCCACTCCACATAATTTCCTGATTTTCCTCCAAGTCTTTATTGTTTGCCATATAGTTGGGAATTGGTCTATGTTAGCAGGAAGTTTTTCAAATCCTAGATGCAGCAGTGCAGTCAATGAAACAAACGGATTTAGGGCCTGATCCAGTTCCACATTAGTGTAGTGTGACATCTCTCTCATCCAGTCAATAATGTATCTTAAATTTGCTGCCAGGTTATACCGTCCTATATCCAGGAAATTTATACCTCCCTCTTCCCTTCTAGCTTGCAACGTCGTCAGCCCAATTCTTGATCTCTTCCCCATACCCCAGATAAACTTTCTAAATGCCTTATTTAATGTGTGTACATCTTATTTACTTAATAATAAGGGTAGTGTTTGGAACACATACATTAATTTAGGGAATATGACCATTTTAATTAAGTGGCATCGCCCTGAAAAAGATAACGAGAAGTGTTTCCATGATGATAAAATTTGAAGTATTGATGTTATAAGGGGCTTAATGTTTATTGTATAAAGTGTGGATAAATACGCCGGAATGTGGACACTCAGATACTTTATGGAAGATGTACTCCATCTGAAAGTGACGGTCCCGGTTATTTTCCCTTTCTCCCTGAGTGCCAGAGCTTCTGATTTGTTGTAATTTATTTTAAAACCAGAGCACTTACTATATTTCTCTATGATTTCCATTATTATAGGGATTTCCGCCACTGGATTGGAGATAAACAATAGGATATCATCCGCAAAGGCTGCTATTTTGTATGGTACCTCTCCAATTTTATGCCCCTATATTCTGCTGAGTTCTGCAGTGTTCTAACTAATGGGTCTAAGGCAGGGGCGGACTGGCACAGGTGGCAGACTGGTGGTATTGCCCTCATCTAGGACCGCCCCCCCACTGAAATGGGCCAGCCGGCTTTACTTTGCGGCCGCAGCTGCAGAATAGCAGGCAACGCGGCCGACATACAGGTGAGAGAGCTCACCTCAGGCTTTCAGGCTGACAGCACCACCCCCCCGATCCCACTCATCAACTTGGGCTCACAGCACCCCCCCTCCCGCTCCTCACTTTGGGCTCACAGCACCCCCCCGCTCCTCAAAACCACCGACAGCAACCAAAAAGTTGGGGTGTTGCTATGTGTTCTATATTATTGTTTTTATAGTTGTTCCATTCCAGATGGAGATGGTTTGTAAAATCTTCAGATTTATATAAGTACGAGGGGAACCTTCATCTCTCATTAAATTTGATAGGCTGTCTTAACTGGAGATGCATAGTGATCAGTGCATGGTCAGAAATATATATGTCTAAAATTTTTGTTCGCTGGACTTATGACATGAGAGCAGAATTCACCAGCCAGTAATCTATCCTGGCATGGGAGTCCTGAGCATGTGAATAATGTGAGAAGTCTCTCTCCAGCGGATGCTGTGTCCTCCAAGCATCCACCAGGTCTAAACCACTCGACAGAGACTGCAACAATTTTCCCGGGGCCCGTGTTTTTGGTTGTTGGGGATTAGACGAGTCCATAACATTATCATATATTTCGTTGAAGTTTCCCCCCACAATCAATGAGGTGTTGCCCCATTCTGCAATTCGTTCCAGTATAGCGGACTGGAAGTGGGTGTCCGGCATATTTGGTGCGTAAATGTTAACCGCCTTATATGTTGTCCCCTCAATTACAAGATTAGCGCATACATATCTGCCTGCTGGGTCCACCACTACATCCACCACCTCATGTCTGATATTATTGTTAATTAGGATGACAACTCCTCGTTGTTTCTTGGAATATGAGACTTCAGCACATACCGTGAATTTTTCGCTACGAAGCAACAAATGATTACCCCTGATCCAGTGAGTCTCCTGGAGGAGGACTATATGAAAGTTTTTTTTTATGTAAATAATTCAAGATCTTTTTTCTTTTTATTGGAGAATTTAGCCCGTTAACATTCCACGAGCACCACTGGATCGACGTCAGCTCATCCACCCCACCGCCTTGTTTAGCGGCCATTATTTCACTCCGGTTTTTGGTAGGTTAGACAATATAAATGTTTTTACAACAATTAGTTAGGAACCCCGCCCATCCCAGCGAGTAGGCCTTTGAGTTCCAGAGTTGGTTGATTTTGTTGTTTGCTACAAAGAGTTTCCTCCCCTCCCGCCCCTACCCATAACTTTCTTAATAATAAATTGTAAACATCAATATAAAAAACATTGAAAACATTATGAAACTTAGAAACAGGCCAGACTTATCTGGACATCACCTTTTCAGGTGTATAATATGTACCGGCTGTACCTTGCCAGTATTTTCAAGGTGGCTTGAAAGCCTCCTGTATGCAGTTTAGAGCTTTTTGAGGGTCAGTAAAGACCCTATTTTTCCCTGCCAGTGAGAACCTCAGTGTTGCCGGGTAGTTTAGACCAAAGCGAATATCCTTATCTATCAACAATTTGCAGGCTGGTTGAAATTCTCTGCGCTTAGCCGTCACCACTGTCGAGTAATCCTGGAACATCAGGATTCTGTGGTTTTGGTAAAGGAGTTTCTTCTTCTTCCTGTAGGCATTTAATAATCGAAGTTTGTCTTGATAGTCCAGGACTTTGAATAGGACAGGTCTCAGTCCGTCTTTTTCTCCCACTCTTGGTGGTCCCAGCCTATGCACTCTCTCTAGTGCTATCTTTGCAGCGTCTGGCGGGATGTCCAAAGCCTTTGGCAGCCAATGAGATGTTAGCTGCACCAGCTCTGCTGGGTGAACCGACTCTGGCAGGCCCACCAACTTCAAGTTATTACATCGAGACCTGTTTTCAAGGTCGTCCATTTTGTCGTATAGCTCTGTAATTGTCTTGTCTTTGCCCTCCAAACTTTCTCTAATGACTCCAACCGTATCCTCCAAATCAGAAATACGTTGTTCGGCCTCTGACAATCTAGTGCCTTGTGTTGTTAACTGGGAAAATATGGGGTCGATGGCTGTTTGGAATGTAGCAAGTCTGGCATCAATTTCGGGCATAAGGCGTGCAAGTATAATGTCAGCTATGGATTGCAACTTGTCCTTATCCAGATTTTGATCTGTGGTAGGCGATGGTGGGGCCATCTGGCTCCTGGAGGATGCACGGTTACCCTTCTGCTGTTTGCCCATATATTTTTCCATTTTAATAATAATGTCCAGGGGGCTGTCAATGTGATCGGTGATGTCCTCAGTTGTAAGGTTTTACATTGTCAAAAGTCTCAACACCAAAACTACACTTCTTTATCCCTTGTACTTGCCTTACAGTTCTGAGCCACTAGATGTCACTATTGTATTAGAGGAAGGAGCTCAGATGTGGCTCTGAAACGCGTAGGTGAGAAGGAATAAACAAAGTTTTCATTTGAAGCATTGCCTTCCTTATGATCTTTCGTGTCACAGCAGCGCGGACCGTAGTACACCTTTTCCTAACGACAGATTATCGGTTTCTTCCACGAGCAGTGGCGGTGGAGGTCCAGCGGCAGCTGTATAAGGCGCTGAAGCCGGTTGTGGGTATACACAACTAAGCAAGGTGAGTGGACACCACACATCACAGACTCTAACAGTGTCATCATTGATAGGGCACTATTCTGCGCCTCGTTTGTCTCCTTTGTTTTTACTGTATTGTATTAGAGTCACAGCTGTGCAATGTGATAATTTCCAGTGACTATGGTGTGGCATAACAGGGGTTAATGTTCTCTTTTCCGAATTTTCTGTAGTTCTGATTTCACCCTTTTATGTGGTGTTCAGACATGGGGTATATTCGCTCCACTGCACACCAAACAAGGTGTCCATCCAGGGGGTCTATCCTCTCTCTCCAGAGTTGTCTGGGGGTCAATGTCTCTCTCCCCCTGGAGTATATAGACCCAAAGTTCAGACTATATTGTGCTGTAATTAGTAGAGTCACTCCTGTCACAAGGTCTCTGAGGGGCAGGGGTACACAAGGCAGCAGAACCCCCACTCTCCCTTAATTTGTCTAGTTCTCTCTCACCTCTCCTCACTGCTGAGACAGTCTGAGATCTCTTCCCACCACGCGGTCTGTCATCTGGAGCTTCTGACTTTCTCCAGCCTTGGCGCTCCCCTGAGCCTCGGTTTTCTGGCTCCTTCCGGTCTCCAGCAGCTTCCACCATTCCTCCCCTTGAGCTCTCTCCTCTCCTGCCACCAGAACCCGTTGTATCTTATGTCTCACTGAGTGCCTTGCTTCTCAGGGCACCGGTGCCCCCGGCTCTAGCGGTCCCTGGCCTGCAGGCTTCTCAGCTCTCCACCTTAAATCTTCAGTGTAGGTGTTTAATTGATGGGCTTACCGCCGTCAGCCCGCAGCATCTGCACCTCCCAGCCTCCTTCTGCTGCGCACGTCCTCGGCCTTGTGCTGCCTCTTGGCGCTGCAGCTGCTGTTAGGGCTTTGTGCCCAGACCCTCCGGAGACCCTCCGGGTATCCCCATGCCCAGATAATACCCGCTGGTTCACCGCATCTAGCCTCACCCCAGAATATGAAATCAGCGGTCCCCCACCATCCAGATGGCCTCGGATGGTGTGAGGCCCTGGGGGAGCTCTGTATCAAGCGGCCATTCTTTAGGTCCGCCTCCCGGAAGTCCATGCATTTTCTTTTTTTATCTATTTATTTAAATAATAAAAAAAAATGGACTTCCCTGTATTTTGTTTTCCATCCATGGTAAAGCCAGGCAGCTGGGGTGGCAGTTCACAGTGAAGCAGTATGTCATTTTGTTTTATTATTTTTTTTATTTTTACATCACTATGATTTGAGTCAATGGGTGAGGGGCCCAGGAGCCAATCACGGACACTGTCACAGAAAATGAGCATCTGTAACTGGCTGTTGAAGTAACTTGAAAACAGCCCATACATTCTAGCATCTACGATGCTAGAATGTATGGGCTATTTCTAAGATACTCCAACAGCCAATCATGGAAGCCCACTCTCTGTGACAGCGTCTGTGATTGGCTGTTCCATCATCAGCAGTAAATACCTAGGAGGTTAATTAGCGGTCATGGAAGTACAAGTGGTAGGATGCCGATTAGCATAATGCTGCTGTTTAATCACTATATTCTTTAATTGTACAACTCCCCTGCCCCTGAAACGAACCCCAACTGTTACACGGACTTCCCAGAGAAGTCCACAATTTGGGTCTGTGCCCAAACGCTAGGTGATGACCAATAAACAGTTGTGATTTGCTATTTAAATGTATTTAGGAATTTATTAGTAAGGCAATTTCAATAGGTTATTTCTTTTTTCTTCTATTCTCCAAAAACCCCTTTAAAGGTAACTTGTCATGTTTAGAAATGCTGTTTACCTGCAGATATTAGGGGTACATTTAGATACACCTTCCCACCTGCTTGGTTTCCATCCATCTCCACCCTTTTCTAGCTCTATTAATCTAGATTTGTCACTCAAAGAAAAGGAAAGGGTGGATATAGGGTGGAGATAGGGGGAAACAAGAAGGTGGGAAGGTGTATTTAAATATTTGTCCATGCCATGATGCACCAAGCACCTGTACTTGTTTTGAACTGTCATTCTGTGCTTATAGAGTCCCTTTAAATGCTACTTACCGGCAGATCACCCCTATGTATGCAGGTAAATAACAATTCTAAAGGTGACAGTTCCACAGCTCTAAATGAATACAGCTAGAAAAGGGAAGAGACAGATGGTAATCATGCAGGTGGGATAGTGCATTTAAATGACTGGCCACAAGTGATGAGCGAGCATGCTCGCCACTACTCGGTACTCGCACGAGTATCACTGTACTCGGGCTACTCGGCGAGCACCGAGTTATCTCGCGATACTCGTGCTGTGCTCGTGGTCGTCATCTCTGCATGTTGGCGCTCTTTTGAGAGCCAGCCCATGTGCAGGGATTGGCTGGCAGACCACTGCAATGCCACAGCCCTGTTAGTTGTGGCATTGCAGTGATTGGCCGGCCTGCACAGCGTGACCGAGCCTTTATAAGACCCAGCCGCGCTGTGCTCTGCACACAGGCATCCAGACAGTGAGTGTAGGGACAGTGTCTGCTGCTACTTAGGGACAGATTTGCGGCCCTCATAGGTAGATCCGGAGCAGGGCTGCAAACTGCTGCTGAGCTGACCACAACAGTCCTTCTCAGGACTAATCTCGGAGGATATAGGCAGGGTGATCCAGATCGGAGTCCAAGCTTTTCTGTGACCATTACAGTCACCAGACTGTTGTACTTACTAGCTTGATCCAGGTTAGGACATAGGGACTAAAATTCTCATCTCCTGTGACCATTAGAGTCACCAGACTGGCGTACGTACTACCTTGATACAGGTTAGGGACTAAAATCCTAATCTGTGACCATTAGAGTCACAAGACTGGTGTACGTACTACCTTGATACAGGTTAGGGACTAAAATCCGAATCTCCTGTGATCTGAACAGTCACCAGATTGGTGTACGTCATACCTTGATACAGGTTAGGGCCTAAAATCCTAATCTCCTGTGATCTGAACAGTCACCAGACTGGTGTACGTCCTACCTTGATACAGGTTAGGGACTAAAATCCGAATCTCCTGTGATCTGAGCAGTCACCAGACTGGTGTACGTCATACCTTGATACAGGTTAGGGACTAAAATCCGAATCTCCTGTGATCTGAGCAGTCATCAGACTGGTGTACGTCATACCTTGATACAGGTTAGGGCCTAAAATCCTAATCTCCTGTGATCTGAACAGTCACCAGACTGGTGTACGTCATACTTTGATACAGGTTAGGGCCTAAAATCCTAATCTCCTGTGATCTGAACAGTCACCAGACTGGTGTATGTCATACCTTGATACAGGTTAGGGCCTAAAATAATAATCTCCTGTGATCTGAACAGTCACCAGACTGGTGTACGTCCTACCTTGATACAGGTTAGGGACTAAAATCCGAATCTCCTGTGATCTGAGCAGTCACCAGACTGGTGTACGTCATACCTTGTTACAGGTTAGGGCCTAAAATCCTAATCTCCTGTGATCTGAACAGTCACCAGACTGCTGTACGTCATACCTTGATACAAGTGAGGGCCTAAAATCCTAATCTCCTGTGATCTGAACAGTCACCAGACTGGTGTACGTCATACCTTGATACAGGTTAGAGACTAAAATCCTACTCTCCTGTGACCTCTACAGTCACCAGACAGTTGTCGCTCTATACAGGCAAAATGCGCAAGGGCGTTGGCAAGGGCGTTGGCAAGGAACAAGGAAGTGGACGTGATGGTGGTGCAGGCAGAGGCCGAGGTCGTGTGCAAGCACTAATTTCGCAACAACAAAGGGCCACATCTCCTCGCTCGCACGTCCTGTCCCAAATTCTTGGGGCCCGCAGCAGTACACCGCTGTTGAACCAAGACCAGTGTCAACAGGTTGTTACTTGGATAGCGGATAATGCTTCAAGTCAGATGGGCACCTCCACAAACACCCTGTCTTCCACACAGTCAAGTGTCAGTAGCCGTGATACTGCACCGCACATTTCCCAACCTGATCCTCCTTCCTACCACCAGGCCGAGTACACGTCCACGGACATTACTGATCCCACACTAGGACACTCGGAAGAGCTGTTCACGTATCCATTCGCAGAATCTGGCCTGTCGCCAGCTCCTCTTGAAGTGGGTGATGAGGAGATGGTATGTACAGATGCCCAAATATTTGAGCAGCCACGTTCTCATGAACGGAACGTTGGTAAAGTGTCTCAACAAGGGGTGGACGATGATGAGACACAATTGCCAGGAAGTCAGAAGGAGGATCATGGTGCGGAAGAGGAAGACGACGTGGTGGATGATCCAGTAGCTGACCCAACATGGCAGGAGGATATGCAGAGCGAGGACAGCAGTGCACAGGGGGAGGGAGGCGTAGCATCCCAACAGGCAGTACGAAGCAGGGTCGCGTCCGCAGGCAGAATGCAGGCAACCGTTCCCCGGAACAACAACACGACTCAAGGTGCCTGTGCAAATGTTCGGTCTTCCCGAGTCTGGGAGTTTTTTAAGTTGGCTCCAGAAGACTCTAAAAAGGCCATTTGCCACACCTGCCATGCCAGTATCAGCAGGGGTCCGAAAACTAGCAGCCTGACCACCACCAGCATGATCAGGCACATGTCAGCCAAGCACCCGACTTTGTGGGAAATACAACAGAGTCGAGGAGCGGTGCTTGCTGATGTCACTGCTACGTCTTCGCCTGTTGTGCGTGCAAGCCAATCCCCTGTCCATGCTGGCCGCGAACAAGCCTCCGGCCCTGCACCTGAAGTTGCCCACGCACAAATTACACCACCATCAAGCACGTCCTTGTCCCAGCGCAGCGTTCAATTATCCATTCAGCAAACATTTGAACGCAGGCGCAAATACGCTGCCAACATCCCACATGCCACAGTCCTGAATGATCACATTTCGTGACTCATAGCGCTAGAAATGTTGCCTTTCCGGCTGGTGGAGACGGACGCATTCCGCGACCTGATGGCGGCTGCTGTCCCACGTTATTCGGTCCCCAGCCGACACTATCTCTCCAGATGTGCCGTCCCCGCATTGCATAACCACGTGTCCAACAGCATCACACGTGCCCTGAACAACGCTGTTTCAGCCAAAGTCCACCTAACCACAGACACGTGGACAAGTGCTTGTGGGCAAGGCCGCTACATCTTCTTGACGGCACACTGGATTAATATTGTGGAGGCTGGGACCCAGTCTGAGCGAGGGACGGAACACGTCCTTCCCACACCAAGGATAGCAGGCCCTACCTCTGTCAGGGTTTCACCGACACTCTAAAGCTCCGGAATGTCATGCTCCTCAGCCTCCTCCTCCTGCGCATCCTCATCCACTGTACCCTCCACACCAGTCTCAAGCTGGAAGCACTGCAGCACTGCCTCTGAAAAGCGGCAACAGGCTGTGCTGAAGCTAGTCTGCATAGGTGACAAACCCCACAATGCAGAAGAGGTGTGGACAGCTCTGAAACAGCAGGCAGATCACTGGCTCACAACTCTGAACCTAAAGCCAGGAAAGGTCGTGTGTGACAATGGCCGGAACCTGGTGGCAGCTTTGAGGCGAGGCCAGCTGACGCATGTTCCATGCGTGGCCCATGTGCTCAACCTGGTGGTTCAGAGGTTTGTAAAGTCATACCCAGAGGTGTCTGACCTGCTGCTAAAAGTTCGCCGTCTGTCTGCACATTTTCGCAAGTCACCTGCTGCTTCAGCCGGCCTTGCCGGCTTTCAGCGCCGTTTGCATCTTCCGGCCCACAGACTGGTGTGTGATGTCCCCACGCGTTGGAATTCAACTCTGCACATGTTGGTCAGGATATGTGAGCAGAAGAGGGCAGTTGTGGACTACCTGCATCACCTAAGCCGTCGGGAAATGGGTCAAACTCCACACATAACACCTGAGGAGTGGAGATGGATGTCGGACCTATGTACCGTCCTCCAAAACTTTGAGGACTCCACCAAGATGGTGAGCGGCGATGACGCCATTATTAGCGTCACCATACCACTACTCTGCCTTCTAAAACGGTCTCTGCTGAAAATCAAAGAGGATGCATTGCAGGCCGAGCGCGATGACTTTGAGCAAGAAACAGTAGTGGGTGTGGGTGAAAACACACAGCCCAGCCTCATCTCATCACAACGTGCAGTGGAGGACTATGACGAGGAGGAGGAGGATGAAGACATGGAGCAACTCTCTGGCCAAATTGAGGATATGACATGCACACCAGTCATACCCTCGATTCAGCGTGGCTGGCCAGAGGACAAGGGAGATGAGGAGGAGGAGGAGGAGGACAGCATGTTCAGTCATCGTGTTGGTCTGGATACTGAAGTGATGGCTGTTAAGAGTCTGGCGCACATGGGTGACTTTATGGTAAGCTGCCTGGCTCGTGACCCTCGCGTTCAGAACATCTTGGCCGACAATCAGTACTGGCTGGCAACACTGTTAGACCCACGCTACAAGGAGAACTTTATGTCTCTCATTCCTGAGGCGGACAGGTCAGCCAAAATGCAGCAGTTCCACAGGGCCATAGTCACGGAAGTAGGCAAATCATTCCCCTCACAAAACTCTAGCGGCATAGGTCAGGATTCGGTGGACAACCAAGGCGTACGGCCGAGAGGGGCACAAGTCCAATCCGCCAGAGGTAGGGGAACAGTCTTTACGATGTGGGACAGTTTTCTCAGCCCCTCACGTACCACAGCCCCTGAAGTGCGGGGTAGTGCCACCAGAAATGCTAAGTTTGGGCAGATGCTGAAGGAGTACCTTGCAAATCGAACAACTGTACTGCGAGATTCCTCTGTGCCTTTCAATTATTGGGTCTCCAAGCTGCACACGTGGCATGAATTGGCTCTCTACGCCTTGGAAGTCCTGGCCTGCCCTGCCGCTAGCGTTTTATCAGAGCGTGTTTTCAGTGCTCCAGGTGGAATCATTACTGATAAACGCACCCGCCTGTCAACTGAAAATGCTCTGGGATCAAAGGTGTGTTGCAGTCCGCGCTGCCCGATCGTCCAAAGGATCACAAAGGAAACAATGTTCCAAACGAAATTCTCTTTATTCTTATAAACCGACGCGTTTCGGCGCCCAATCCTGGCACCGTCAGACTCTGATCAAGATGAACAAGGGTTGGATTGGGCCAGACTTCACCACACCACCAGCAAATGACAACTGAATTAAAATTTTGTTATGTGAATTTGCCATGTACCTCCACTCACCCATGGGTACACACTTCAGGACTTTGGCTAATCACTGGACTGCTCCTCCTTCTCCTCATGTGCCACCATCATGACCGTTACAATAGTTAGATGCAGAAAGAAAAAGAAAAGGGCGCATGTGTAGACACACAGGGCTATTTATATAAATAAAAAGTGCCAATGCACTCACCTATAATTGTTGTGTACGTCTACACAACCAAGATTAAACGTGTAGGTGATGGGGCTCCGGGTCGCCTCTTTCTATTAGTGCTGCTGTCCTGCCGGTGTTTGCGTTCACAAATCTGTGCTCCGCGATTTTCACGTAATCCTACCGGACCGGATACCGCGTCACCGCAGGTCCTCAGTATGTTTATCCCGGTAATTAGGTAACCACAGGTCCTCAACACTCCAGATATTCCAGGCTGCTCCTGCCGCTTTGGCTCCGTAGAGAGAGAACTCACATAAAAACAATAGTACAGCGGTCTCAGGGAGTGCCAAAGGAATACTGGACAAATTAGTGGATAAGAACCGACCTTTATTCTTCCTCCAATACCACTGCCACAACGCGTTTCAACGGTCTAAGCCGTCTTCATCAGGTGGGGTTACCCCACCTGATGAAGACGGCTTAGACCGTTGAAACGCGTTGTGGCAGTGGTATTGGAGGAAGAATAAAGGTCGGTTCTTATCCACTAATTTGTCCAGTATTCCTTTGGCGCTCCCTGAGACCGCTGTACTATTGATTTTATGTGCGTTACAATAGTTAGGCTGTTGTTTGAGGTATACCCGTAGTGGTAAATTTTTTCGCCCATTCTTTTAGAATGTCAAATAAAAGAAGGAGGGGGAACAAGAGGTGCAATAGTGCCCTATCACTATGGCACTGAGTACAAAGTGGTGAAAAAGGGGGTTCACTCACCTGAGGCAGTTGTGTCACCCACAACTGGCTTGAAGGCGTATTCAATGCTTATTATGAGATGGCTGCTGCAGGATTTCCACCGTCCACCCAAGTGTGGAAACACATCAAGTTGTAGGGAAAAAATGGTGTATCACAATCCGCGCTGCCAGTATCATCCGCTCCAAAAGTAATGCACATGAAGATGGAACTTCAACATAACTCCTTTATTTCCTCCTACGCGTTTCGGTGCCGCCCTGGCACCTTCCTCAGGAAACTCTGAGGAAGGTGCCAGGAGGGCACCGAAACGCATAGGAGGAAATAAAGGAGTTATGTTGAAGTTCCATCTTCATGTGCATTACTTTTGGAGCGGATGATTCTGGCAGCTCGGATTGTGATACACCATTTTTTCCCTACAACTTGATTCTTTTAGAATGGGCATTACAACGACAGGAGACCCGCTCCTTTTCAATGGGAAAAATGTTTTGAGGCCCTCCTGCACGTCTCTATCCAGGGACAATGTGGAGCCTCCCAATTTTTGGCTGCCCTGGCCAAAGGGCAATACTACAATACACCCACTTGAGGTTTACAGACCCTCCTGCATGTCTGTATCCAGGGTCATTGTTGAACCTCCCAATTTTTGGCTGCCCTGGCCAAAGGGCAATACTACAATACACCCACTTGAGGTTTACAGACCCTCCTGCATGTCTGTATCCAGGGTCATTGTTGAACCTCCCAATTCTTGGCTGCCCTGTCAAAGGCCTATACTACAATACACCCACTTGAGGGTTACAGGCCCTACTACATGTCTGTATGCATGGGTCATTGTTGAGCCTCCCAATTTTTGGCTGCCCTGGCCAAAGGGCTATACTACTATATACCCACTTCAGGTTTACAGGCCCTCCTGCACGTCTCTATCCAGGGACAATGTGGAGCCTCCCAATTTTTGGCTGCCCTGCCAAAGGGCAATACTACAATACACCCACTTGAGGTTTACAGGCCCTTCTGCATGTCTGTATCCAGGGGCATTGTTGAACCTCCCAATTTTTGGCTGCCCTGCCAAAGGGCAATACTACAATACACCCACTTGAGGTTTACAGGCCCTCCTGCATGTCTGTATCCAGGGGCATTGTTGAACCTCCCAATTTTTGGCTGCCCTGCCAAAGGGCAATACTACAATACACCCACTTGAGGTTTACAGGCCCTCCTGCATGTCTGTATCCAGGGTCATTGTTGAACCTCCCAATTTTTGGCTGCCCTGCCAAAGGCCTATACTACAATACACCCACTTGACGGTTACAGGCCCTACTACATGTCTGTATCCAGGGTCATTGTTGAGCCTCCCAATTTTTGGCTGCCCTGCCAAAGGGCAATACTACAATACACCCACTTGAGGTTTACAGGCCCTCCTGCCTGTCTGTATCCAGGGTCATTGTTGAACCTCCCAATTTTTGGCTGCCCTGGCCAAAGGGTATACTACTATACACCCACTTCAGGTTTACAGGCCCTCCTGCATGTCTGTATCCAGGGTCATTGTTGAACCTCCCAATTTTTGGCTGCCCTGCCAAAGGGCTATACTACAATACACCCACTTGAGGGTTACAGGCCCTACTACATGTCTGTATGCATGGGTCATTGTTGAACCTCCCAATATTTGGCTGCCCTGGCCAAAGGGCTATACTACTATACACCCACTTCAGGTTTACAGGCCCTCATGCACGTCTCTATCCAGGGGCATTGGTGAACCTCCAAATTTTGGAATGCCCTGGCAAAGGAAAATACTACAATAGACCCAGTTCCTCAAAATGGGCACATTATTTCAAGACAGGGCTTCATGTTCGTCTCTTCTCAGGGACATCGGAGTGCCGCACAATGTTTTCACGTAAAATGTTTCATGTAATCACAAAAAGTAACATACACCAGCTGTATCTCACTATTGGGTATGTGCCCTTAACATTTCCACCCTAAATATTCATTTTGGTATCATTTTGGAAGGTTTTCTGGTGACTCTGTAAAATTGGTGTGAAACTCGGACAAGATTGTTCACAGCTGTGACTTTTGAGTGAGAAATGCTTCCAGGGGTCTTCCCCATGGTGTTGCCATGTCATTTCAGCACTCTTCTGAGACTTTTGTGACATTTTTAGGATTTTTCTATGCTGCCGGCAGTCATTTCATAAAAATACTTGTGTCTCCCATAGGATAACATTGGGCTCGGTACTCGGGCCGAGTACACGAGTATCTCGGGATGCTCAGGCCGAGCTTCGAGCACCCGAGCATTTTAGTACTCGCTCATCACTACTGGCCACATGATGCATTCTGTGCTGACAGAGACCCTTTAAATCATGTCTGGCTTTCTTAGGGTAAGTACCCATGACCAGGACATGCTGCATTCTAGATGCAGCAAGTTTTCTCTTGCAGAGACACTAGTGTCCTTGATCAGGATTCTGGGCACAGCATATTTTCGCAGTTTTCTGCTGCTGAGAACACTAGCTCCTCCACAGGCATAAATTGACATGCTGTTGCGGGGGAAGCCATGCTGCAGGGTCAAATTATGCTGCATTAAAAAGAAACGCAATGGGCATGAGATTTCTATAAATCCATTCACTGTGCTTATATTGTACAACACAATATTTTGGATGCAGTGAAAATACATTGCATCTAAAGCAATGCTAATCATTATCGTGGGCACTCACGCTTACTGGAGCAGTGGCTACATCTTAATTCAAGGCAATTTAAATGATTTATCAAAACAGATAGATCTGTAAACCTACTTACTGTGTCTTCTTTATAATGTACTAGCTGCAATACCCGGCTACGCCCGGGTTAATAAATAACTGCTGTTAGCTATAACAAAATAGAATTTGAATATGTCATATTAATGACCTGTAGGAAAATAGAAGCTGAGCTGTGATTGATTGCTATAGGCAGCCTAATAAATCTCCAGCCAACAGTAAACCCTCCTCATGGCCGGGCAGTATATGTTACCTCACACATACACATAATAGACAGCTCATGTGACTGACATCTGCCTTATTTCCCTATATGGCACATGTGTTGCACATTGGCTGTTTTTAATCAGATGTTTATGTTTGGAAAATAAAGATAGCACACGTGAGGCGAGTTGTGTGAGGTGATTTGTGCACATCTGTGTCTGTCTGTGTGGTGTGTGTGTCCCTGGGGTGTGTATGTGTGTGTCCCTGTGGGGGGGTCTGGTGGTGTGTGTCTCTGTTGTGTGTGTCTCTTTGTGGTGTGTGTGTGTCCCTGTGGGGTGAGTCCATGTGTCCCTATAGGGTGTGTATGTGTGTGTGTCCCTGTGGGGGGGTCTGTGTGGTGTGTGTGTGTATCTGTGTTGTGTTTGTCTCTTTGTGGTGTGTGTCCCTGTGGGGTGAGTGCTTGTGTCCCTATAGGGTGTGTATGTGTGTGTGTCCCTGTGGGGGGGGCGTGTCTGTGTGGGGTGTCTGTGTGGGGTGTTGTGTGTGTCTCTTTGTGGTGTGTGTGTGTCCCTGAGGGGTGAGTGCATGTGTCCCTTTAGGGTGTGTATGTGTGTGTGTCCCTGTGGGGGGGTCTGTGTGGTGTGTGTGTCCCTAGGGTGTGTACGTGTGTGTCCCTGTGGGGTGGTATGTGTGGTGTGTGTCTCTGTTGTGTGTGTCTCTTTGTGGTGTGTGTGTGTCCCTGTGGGGTGAGTGCATGTGTCCCTATAGGGTGTGTATGTGTGTGTGTCCCTGTGGGGGGGGTCTGTGTGGTGTGTGTGTGTATCTGTGTTGTGTGTGTCTCTTTGTGGTGTGTGTCCCTGTGGGGTGAGTGCATGTGTCCCTATAGGGTGTGTATGTGTGTGTGTCCCTGTGGGGGGGGTGTGTCTGTGTGGGGTGTGTGTGTCTCTGTGTTGTGTGTGTCTCAGTGTGGTGTGTGTCTCTTTGTGGTGTGTGTGTGTCCCTGAGGGGTGAGTGCATGTGTCCCTATAGGGTGTGTATGTGTGTGTGTCCCTGTGGGGGGTCTGTGTGGTGTGTGTGTGTCTCTTTGTGGTGTGTGTGTCCCTGTGGGGTGAGTGCATGTGTCCCTATAGGGTGGCTATGTGTGTGTGTCCCTGTGGGGGGGGGTCTGTGTGGTGTGTGTGTCTGTGTCATGTGTGTCTCATTGTGGTGTGTGTGTGTGTCCCTGTGGGGTGAGTGCATGTGTCGCTATAGAGTGTGTGTGTGTCCCCTTGGGAGTGTGTGTGTGTCTCTGTGTTGTATGTGTCTCTTTATGGTATGTGTGTGTGTTTGTTCGGGTGCGTGGTGAGTATCCAATGTTGGGGCTGCACCTTAGCGACTATACACTTGCTGTTACTCTTTGTGTGCGTGTGTTGTGTATACATGTCCCCGTGCGTGGTGAATATCTCATGTTGGGGCCCCACCCTAGTGACTATATGCTGGTATGTGCTGTTAGTCTTTGGCGCTATCATTAAGCCCCTCTCATTCACAACTGTCAACTGGTAACTGTCACTTTTCCTCATTATGTAGATAGGGGCAAAATTGTTTGGTGAATTGGAATGCGCAGGGTTAAAATGTCGCCTCACAACCTAGCCTGTGACGCTCCCGGGGTCCAGACGTAGGACTGTGCAAAATTTTAGATTACTTGGGAAAAGGTGTTTTGCGATCCGCGCTGCCAGACTGACTCGCATCAAAGAAGACACTTGAAGATGAAGTGTTGATCAAATCCTTCTTTTATTCACCGACGCGTTTCGGTGCCCACCTGATGAAGGTGCCAGGTGGGCACCGAAGCACGTCGGTGAATAAAAGAAGGATTTGATCAACACTTCATCTTCAAGTGTCTTCTTTGATGCGAGTCAGTCTGGCAGCGCGGATCGCAAAACACCTTTTCCCAAGTAATCTGATGCTTCTCCACGTCTGAGTGGTCGGTGAAGGTCCAGCAGCAGCCATCAGGATATAATTCCTAACACGTCTTCAAACCAGTTGTGGGTGACACAACTGGACTAGGTGAGTGAACCCCTGTTGCCCACCGAGCTTCCAATTTAGTGTCTAGTGATAAGGGCACTATTGCGCCTCTTGTTCCCCCAACCCCCTTTTTGTATTTGTGCAAAATTTTGTCTCTATAGCTGACATCTGTCGATTTTCCTCCAACTCTTTTCCATTCACTTTTTCTCCGTTATGTAGATAGGGGCAAAATTTTTTGGTGAACTGGAACGCGCAGGGTTAAAATTTCGCCTCACAACATAGACTATGACGCTCCCGGGGTCAATACGTGTGACTCTACAAAATTTTGCAGCTGTAGCTGGCAGCTGTTGATTTTCCTCCCACACGTTTCCTTTCCCTTTTTCCCCATTATGTAGATAGGGCCAAAATTGTTTGGTGAACTGGAACGCGCAGGGTTAAAATTTCGCCTCACAACATAGCCTATGACGCTCCCGGGGTCGAGACGTGTGATTGTGCAAAATTTTGTGGCTATAGTTGCGATGGTGTAGATGCCAATCCCGGATATACACACATACACACATACATACACACATTCAGCTTTATATATTAGATATTTAGCTCATACCCCAGAGCTTTTTATCATTTATAAAAGGGTTAAATTTGTAGAATACATTACTGTGCAAACTACATAAACATGTGACAACATATATAATATTTATTACTCAATAAACTAAGTCTTGTAAAGATGATATTTTACCCTGTATAATTTCAGTGTAAAAAGAATACAATCTTACTGCAAAGTAGTTAATAAAGTGCATAAAATATGCTATCAGGGGAGTTTTTCAATTAATAGCTGTGGAGAGCTGTCTAGAAAAAAAAGGTCTCCTTAGGCTGCAGTACGAGTGGACATTATTTAGAATTTCATTATAATTTTACCATGGGAGTTTTTTCATATGCTTTGAGTAAATTAATACATATTTTAAAACAGATAATACATTCTGTGCTGAAATGATGAAAAATTACCAAACAAAATATGTTTCTAACAAAAACAGCAAAATAAATTATTTTCAGAAAATAAATCTCCTACTTACAAATTGCTTCACAGCCAACAATCACTTAAATAAGCTTTATAGATTGGCTTATTATGCCATTATTAAAGCAAACTGGCTTAGTGTACTGTGCATAGAAAATAATAGCAGGAAAAATATTACAGAGTAATTGAAGGTGACAAACAATTCTAACAGCATTATTGAAACATAAGAAAGAATTAGATTAAATCAAAAGAAACAACTTTCCTTTATTCAAAGAAACATATGTCAGGAAGTTCCAACTGCTAGAGCTTTACGTACAGTTAATGTACGTTTTCAAATGCCACCGTGTAAGAGGGTTGACTTAGGTCATATTTCTCCCCTCTATACAACTATTGCGTCAATGCTGTCTAAAATAATGCATGATAGAGATAAGTATTAATAATATAAGGTAGGAATGTATAATGAGTATGACATAGTAGTGTTGATAATGTAATGTGAAATTTTCCTGTATAATGTAAGGCATCACAGTGTTATGTAGGATGTGATAATGCAGATCATTTCAATGTATTTGTATTAAATTGTAGGTAGAACGTTAAGTCTGCCAGCTTCAGACTGAAGGGCAGATAGAGCTAGTGTTGAGAATAGCCCTTAGGGGAGCGGTTAGAATGCAGGGAAAGAAACAGGTTTCCTTCTAGAACTTCACACTGGGATTAGTTTGCAGCTAGAGCAGATGTTTACCTTTGGTGCTCAGTATGGCTTCATGATAGAGGTGTCCCTATATCGACGACGTGTTGGTGCTCTGGAAAGGTACAGCACTACAACTCAAATACTTATAACATAAGGCTGACCTTCAAGCACCACACGTCGTCGATTGACTTTCTGGATATCACTCTGATGGTACACACTGATGGGTCTATACAAACTAATATGTATAGGAAGGAGACCGCAGTTAATGCGCTACTTCATGCTACGTCCGCCCATACCCCCTCTACTATATCTGCTATTCCCATTGGCCAATTTTTAAGGGCAAAGAGGGTGTGCTCGAAGGAAAAATTATTTCAGGAACAAGCACAAGACCTTAGGGATAGATTTACTTCAAGGGGGTATAGCGGACGTAGCATTAAGCGAGGGTACCATCGAGCCCAAGTGGCTGAGCGGAGTGAACTTTTGAGAGGAAGGGAAAGGGATAAGGAGACTGGAGGGCCAGTGATTAGGTTCATTACGACATACAAAAATAAATGGACGGACATTAGAAGGATCCTTAAAAAACACTGGGAGATCCTCAAGCTGGTCCCTGCCCTAAAAGATTCTATAGGGAGTGAGCCATCAATGACGGCTAGAAGGAGTCGTAATCTCCGTGATGACTTGGTACATAGCCACTACGTGGCTAATGTGAAACCAATAGCGAGTGGCGGTAGGGTATGGATTGGATTTTACCCTTGTGGAGTATGTGTGGCGTGCCCAAACATGCTAAGATCCAAAACGCTCTTGTCTGCGGGGGGCAAAGCTTTCGAAATTCGGAAGTTTGCAACCTGCAACACTAAGAATGTGATTTACCATGCTACTTGCCCTTGTGGGCTCATTTATATCGGCCTTACAAGCCGTGAATTTAAAGTGAGAGCACGGGAGCATATCAAGGACATCTTGGGTGCAGCCAAACTAGAACTGGATGATCCAAAACTAAAGACCCTACCCCGCCACTTTAAAATCAAACACAATTGCGACCCTAGAAATCTTAAATTTGTAGCTATTGATGTGCTGAACCTAGGATCAAGGGGTGGCAACTATAAGAAAGAGTTGGCAAAAAAAGAATGCCAGTGGATCATCCGCCTGGGCACTTTATCCCCTAGCGGTCTGAATGAGAAACTCAGTTTTGTCCCATTTCTGGGATGACTCTTAGTATCTGGGGATCCTCCACCCCGATGTGTGGGATGGGTAACAATGTGTATATATATTTTGCTCTATGACTATTACTGTTGACACTGTCCTTGAGGAAGCCCTACTTTCTCCCATCGCCTTCCACGACAGCATTGGAGGATGTCGTCCACGCCCTATTGGGGGACAAGAACACAGAGAGGTTAAAAGCCCATCCCCTTCCTCCGTACTCCAGTGTCTTCCTGTCCCCCTTGGGGCATGGAGAGGTTCCAGTGCTGTCAGGCCGGCAGGGGCAGCATTTGGGTGAACTTACGGCCGGGCCAGAGATGGGCGTCGGGGGCGTCCTCCTCCTCCTTCTCGGGGCTCCCATATGGGACCTGGCGGCCTTCCTGCGTCCTCCGGGGCAAAGCAGGCCGTTTTCAGAGCGCCGGAGGCCTGTCTCAGCTCTCCGGCGTCTCCCTCCTCCAGCTGCGGTCCCGGGAGCGCGCGCCGAGAGTGCCGCGACGTCACTTCCGGTTTCGGGTGACGTCACTTCCGGTTTTCGGCCGGCGGCTCCTGTGCGCGCGGTGACTGCTTGGGCGCGGCTCCAGGGACCCAGCAGGCCTATCGCACGCATTTGCCTGCGGCCAGTGACCGGGAGGAGGGAGGGAACAGCTGTTCCACGTTGGGGGCACGGTGCTTAGAGATAAGTACCCGCCGGAAGACTACACCCAGGTAAGGAGATCCCTGAAGATGGAGGGTGGTAGATCTTCCTCCTCTGCCTCTGCAGAGCCCAGCGTTCCCCCAGCTCCTGTAAGTGTATTGGGGGTGGTCACTGCGGTCAGGGGCTTAGATCCCTTCACTCACTCTGGGTCCCCTTCTCCCCCTTTTTCTATAGGGAGACAAGGGCCCCCCTGTTAAAAGCAGCAAAACCCCATCCAGAAAATGTGGCATCTGCGGCATGAAACTTCCTTCTTCCTACAAAAAGAAGTTGTGTCAGCCATGTACGGACGGTGTGGTCAGGGAAGAATCCCCGTCCCTGCTTGAGGAACTCCGGTCCATGGTTAGACACGAAGTTCAAGCGGTTAGACAGGAGGTACAGGCTTCTATCTCAGCCTTGCCAGGTTTTGCTGCAGCATCCAGGCCTTCCCCTCCAAAAAAGAGGAAGCTCCAGGACTGTGAGTCGATGGCTTTCATGGCAGCTGTCCAGAGCTCTGCGTCTGAGGACGGCGAGGATGTTGCCTCTGTTGCCTCTGCACAGGCACGAGATTCTGGACACTACTATTTTTCCTCTGAGTTCATGGGAGAATTGCTGGACGCTGTCCGTAGCACCATGGGAGTTGAGGAGGTCGAACCCCCTTGTTCAGTGCAGGACGCCATGTTCGGTGGCTTGAGGGCTAAGCGGCAGGTGGGCTTCCCTGTCCATGAGGTCATCCGGGAGCTCATCCAGCGGGAGTGGGAGTTGCCAGAAAATAGGCTGATCACCCCTTCCGAGTTAAAACAGCGGTTCCCCTTGGAGGGTGCTGACTTTCTCGGGGACGTTCCGAAGGTGGACATCCAGGTGGCCAGGGTGGCGAAAAAGACCGCCTTACCGTTTGAAGATTCCTCCCAGTTGAAGGACCCCCTCGATCGTAAGATGGAGAGTGTTCTCAAAAATCCTGGGAGGCGGCCGCTATGTCTTTGAAGGTGAACATTTCATCGACATGTGTGGCCAGATCACTCTTTAGGTGGATCTCCCAGCTGGAAGATCACATCCTGCAGGGTACTTCCAGGGAGGAGCTGTTGGATTCCGTTCCACTTCTAAGACGTGCTACAGGCTTCCTGGCTGATGCCTCGGCGGAGTCAGTCCGCATTGGCGCCAGGTGCGCAGTGTTGTCCAACACAGCTCGCAGAGCTGTGTGGCTTAAGATGTGGAATGGGGATGTCACGTCTAAACTTAAGCTGTGTGGCATCCCTTTTCAGGGGTCTTATGTCTTTGGTCCGGCATTGGATGACATCTTGGAAAAGGTGTCAGACCGGAAAAAGTGTCTCCCGGAACAGAAGCCCTTTCGGAAGCAGTCCTTTCGGGCCGAGCGTAGCCAGCCCTCCCAGTATAGGGGGAAGGGGAAGTCCGGTCGCTGGGCTTACCAGAAAGGTGACAAAAACCGTAATATCTTGCTCCCCCAGCACCGAAGTCAGGGGGCGGGGGGCCAGCCGGGCTCTAAGCAGTGACGCCGGGCCCATTGCGGGGCGGCTCTTGAGGTTTCTTCCCCAATGGGAAGCAATCTCCTCATGCCCGTGGATCCTCTCGACCATTCGGGAGGGTCTGCGGTTGGAATTCGAAAGTCAGCCCCCTCAATGTCTGCGGATCACTCCCCTTCCTCTAGGGGACTCTCGCACACTGTTTTTGTCGGGTCTGCAAGACCTGTTAGGTTCCGGTCCCTCCGGGAGAAGTGGGCCAGGGGCACTACTCCAGGTTGTTTGTGGTACGAAAACCCTCCGGGGCGCCCCGTATCATCTTCAATCTGAAACTTCTCAATCGTCATGTTCTTTACAGGCGATTCAAGATGGAATCTGTCCGCTCGGCGATTCCCCTGATCGGTCAGGATTACATGATGGCCACCATCGACCTCCAGGACGCGTACTATCACGTCCCCATTCACCCGTCTCACAAACGCTTTCTGCGCTTTGCGATCTCCGGGGCAGGTGGGACGGGCCATTATCAGTTCAATGTGCTGCCGTTCGGGATCTCGTCAGCCCCCAGGGTTTTCACCAAACTCATGGGGGAGGTGATAGCATTCATCCAGTCCCAGGGCTTATGCGTGATTCCCTATCTAGACGACATGCTGGTAGTGGCACCTTCGGCAGAGGTCCTGCGCACCCATGTGTCCAGAACTTTAGAGATTCTTCAGGGTCTAGGGTGGGTGCCCAATCTTCGGAAGTCGGAACTGGTTCCGGCGACCCGCCGTCAATTTTTGGGAGTCTTGCTGGACTCCTCCAAACAGACCTCGTTCCTTCCTGTCGCACACCGGCTTCTGCTCCGCGACAAACTGACCCGCTTCCGGGCTCGGGAGTCTCCCACCTTGCGGGAGGCGATGTCCCTGTTGGGGTCCATGACGGCCTGCATTCCATCAGTGGCTTGGGCTCAGGCTCATTCCCGTCTGCTTCAGGAACACATTCTGTGCTCCTGGGACAGGCGCCAGGATTCCCTGAACTCTCGGGTCCAGACCCCGGGGCGGGTGGTGGCCTCCCTTTCCTGGTGGATGAATCCCGGGAACCTCCGGACGGGGGTGCCTGGCTGCAGGCTCCAGTGACCACCGTAACTACGGATGCCAGCGGGTCCGGTTGGGGAGCGATGGTGGATCGCGTGCCGTTCCAGGGGGTTTGGAGTCTCTCAATCAGTCGTCAATCTTCGAACTTCCGGGAACTTCTAGCGGTGGAGGAGACTCTTCATGCTGCAGTTCACATCCTACAAGGGCGTCACGTCAAGGTTCTGTCGGACAATGTGACTACGGTTGCCTTTTTGCGCCACCAAGGTGGTACTCGGGGCATCCACTTGCAGGTGCTCGCAAGACGAATATTTTCCTGGGCAGAACGCCATCTTCTCTCCTTGTCAGCTGTTCATCTGAGGGGAGCGGACAATGTACAGGCAGATTTTTTGAGCCGCACGGAGGTCCACCCTGGCGAATGGAGCCTCCATCCGGCCGTGTTTCGCTCTCTTACGGACAGGTGGGGAGTCCCATCAATCGACCTGTTTGCATCGGGAGCAAATGCCAAAGTGCCAACATATTTTTCCCTGAGTCGGTCGGACCATCCTCTGGGGCTGGACGCCTTCGCCCATCGCTGGGACTTCCGGTTGGTGTATGCATTTCCTCCGATCCCGCTGCTCCCCAAGACGTTGCAGAAGATTCGGGTGGAGGGGGTGACGGCTATCCTGGTGGCTCCCCTGTGGCCCAAACGGGCATGGTACGGCACTATCCAAGACCTGTGCCTGGAAGGTCCGATTCGGTTGCCCCACAACCTCGACCTGCTATCCCAGGGTCCTCTGTTTCACCCGGACCCTCAGTGGCTCAATCTGGCGGCCTGGCTGTTGAGGTCGAGATCCTGACGGCCAAGGGCCTCTCCCAAGCAGTAATCCGCACGCTTCAGCAGAGCAGGAAGCCCGTGACGAACGCCATTTACGGGAAGGTTTGGAAACGCTTTCTGTCCTGGTGTGCTCCTTCCGTTCCGGATATCCATCATCCTAATGTGGCTCTCATTTTGGATTTTTTGCAGCGAGGCTTGGATTTGGGCCTTCAGCCGAGCACCCTTAAGGTCCAGGTTTCAGCTCTCAGTGCCGTATTTGATCAGGATCTTGCTGCCCATCGATGGATCAAACGATTTTTTACCTCTGCTTGTAGACTGCGTCCCAGGCTTCGGCCTTTCGTCCCTTCGTGGGATTTGAACATTGTTCTTCAAGGGCTTTCTCAGGATCCCTTTGAGCCTTTGTCTACTGCTTCCCTTCCATCTCTCTCGCACAAGACGGCATTTTTGGTGGCCATTACTTCGGCCAGGCGAGTTGGGGAGCTGCAGGCGCTCTCGGTCCTGGCGCCTTACCTCGTGGTTTCCGATGATCGCATTACGCTTCGGTTGGATCCGTCCTTTCTTCCTAAGGTTGTGTCGGATTTCCATCGGTCCCAGGAAGTGGTGCTCCCGTCCTTTTGTCATTCTCCTGCTAACGCGGCTGAAGCCGTGTTTCACACCTTGGATGTGCGTCGGTCTGTCCTCCACTATCTCCAAGTGACCGCTTCCTGGAGGTTGGATCAGAACCTGTTTGTTCAGCATTTTGGGAAAAACAAAGGGAAGAAAGCTTCCAAGGCTACCATTGCTTCCTGGATCAAGAAGGCGATCTGTTCGGCCTACGTCGCTCAAGACCTTGCTCCTCCGGTGGGGTTGAAGGCTCATTCCACTCGGGCTGCTGCTACATCCTGGGCGGAGCGGGCTGGAGCTTCATTTGAGCAGATATGCAGAGCGGCTACATGGTCGTCCCTCCACACCTTTTCTCGCCACTATAGGTTAGATCTGTCCTCTAGTCGGGATCTGTCCTTTGGTAGGAAAGTCCTACAGGCAATTGTCCCACCCTGAGGAGTATCGGTGGTATTCCTCCAATGCTGTCGTGGAAGGCGATGGGAGAAAACTGAATTAGTCCTTACCGGTAATTCCTTTTCTTGGAGCCTTCCACGACAGCATCAGTTCCCCCCCTTATTGTCGGTATTTGGATCCGGTTATATCAGGTAATCCATGTCTTCAGGTGATCTTGGTAATACACTGGAGTACGGAGGAAGGGGAGGGGCTTTTAACCTCTCTTTGTTCCTGTCCCCCAATAGGGCGTGGACGACATCCTCCAATGCTGTCGTGGAAGGCTCCAAGAAAAGGAATTACCGGTAAGGACTAATTCAGTTTTTTCTGGGTTCACCCTCAGTTTTTAACTGTATATGTGTTGGTTTTAACATTTTTATTTCTTGTACTCTCTTCTATAGTTCTCTATAGATAAACTAGAACACACTCTTTTCTCCCCACTGTTCAAAAACTGGATGATGCCCATGGACCAGAATGAGACTAAGGGACTCCATTGATGAAGAAGATTCTGATCTAATGTATACATAATAGGAGCCTATTGGATTCTTAGACCATTATCTGAATACCATTAGAGCTAACATTGGATAAATGAATGATACTGCCATACTGCCACACTGCATTATGCATACTTATATGCTATTCTAAATACAATACAACGCTTGTTTGGAGAAAGTTGGCATATGTGATGATAGAACTAATGTTGATTATTATGTACTCTATAACTGTAGGCTGTGATGAGGATAAAATAGTGCTGATGTGGTGGGATAGTGTTGGTGGTACAATCTTGGATCAGTGAATTCCTGTTCATATATGGATTTTCCCTGATCTAAGGATTTGAGGTCTTATGGAGCGCTCCATTCATTTAATACCTTAGTTGAGGGCAAAATCGCCCTTCACTAAGATGGCGGCGGCCGGCGGCCGCACATGCGCGGTTCGCGTCTCCGGGGTCGCGCCTGCAGCCTCCGCCCTAGCCAGAAACCGCGTCAATTGATTCACTTCCGGCTGCGGCAGAGGGCGGCCGGGATCCCAATGATGACGCGGCCGCGTCCGTGCGGTGAATCGTCCGGTGATGCCGCACACCTGGTGGGGGGCATATATAAGTGGGGTGTCTAGGACTAGAGAGTAGCCCCCTGAGGAAGCTCACTAAGAGGGAAACGCGTCGGGGCGTCCCCTTCCCATCACCAGCCACGGGTTACAAGCAACATGGGTGAGTGTGAATTCTGTACTTGCATACCCCTTTGACCCTTCAGTGCCTGGGGAGTACATCTCTCCTCCTCCTTTTGCAGTGAGGTATAGCACATATATAGAGGTCACTATGGGGACTGCTAGCATATTTTAAGAACTTCCACCATTCCACTAGCTCATTGTTAGGCTGTTAACCCATCATACAGTATCAGGGTATACTATCTCCACTGTCCTAAAGGACCGTTCCTGTATTTTATGATGTGATATTTATGGTACTTGTAACGCCAGTGTAACTTTGTGTTTTTCTACTAATAAAAACCTTTTCACTTTGGCTAGTTGTGTACCAGTTTTGATTTGGGCAGAAACTCTCCAAAAACCCTCCTCCCGTTTGTAATTCACATGTAGGGATTGGCTGGCAGACCACTGCAATGTCACAGCCCTGTTAGTTGTGGCATTGCAGTGATTGGCCGGCCCGCACAGCGTGACCAAGCCTTTATAAGATCCGGCCACGATGTGCTCTGCACACAGCCATCCAGAAAGTGAGTGTAGGGAGAGTGTCTGCTGCTGCTTAGGGACAGATTTGCGGCCCTCATAGGTAGATCCGGAGCAGGGCTGCAAACTGCTGCTGACCACAGCAGTCCTTCTCAGGACTAATCTAGGAGGATATAGGCAGGGTGATCCAGATCGAAATCCAAGCTTTACAGTGACCAGGACAGTCCTCAGGAGACTGTTGGAGCTGACTAGCTGTATACAGGCAGGGTCTAAAATCCAGCTTTCCTGTGACCAGAACAGTCACTAGACTGTCAAAATTGACTAGCTGTATACAGGCAGGGTCTAAAATCCAGCTTTCCTGTGACCACAACATTCACCAGACTGTCAAAATTGACTAGCTGTATACAGGCAGGGTCTAAAATTCAGCTTTCCTGTGACCAGAACAGTCACCAGACTGTCAAAAGTGACTAGCTGTATACAGGCAGGGTCTAAAATCCAGCTTTCCTGTGACCAGAACAGTCACCAGACTGTTACAACTGACTAGCTGTATACAGGCAGGGTCTAAAATCCAGCTTTCCTGTGACCAGAACAGTCACTAGACTGTCAAAATTGACTAGCTGTATACAGGCAGGGTCTAAAATCCAGCTTTCCTGTGACCACAACATTCACCAGACTGTCAAAATTGACTAGCTGTATACAGGCAGGGTCTAAAATTCAGCTTTCCTGTGACCAGAACAGTCACCAGACTGTCAAAAGTGACTAGCTGTATACAGGCAGGGTCTAAAATCCAGCTTTCCTGTGACCAGAACAGTCACCAGACTGTTACAACTGACTAGCTGTATACAGGCAGGGTCTAAAATCCAGCTTTCCTGTGACCAGAACAGTCACCAGACTGTTAAAATTGACTAGCTGTATACAGGCAAGGTCTAAAATCCAGCTTTCCTGTGACCAGAACAGTCACCAGACTGTCAAAATTGACTAGCTGTATACAGGCAGGGTCTAAAATCCAGCTTTCCTGTGACCAGAACAGTCACCAGACTGTTAAAATTGACTAGCTGTATACAGACAGGGTCTAAAATCCAGCTTTCCTGTGACCAGAACAGTCACCAGACTGTCAAAATTGACTAGCTGTATACAGGCAGGGTCTAATATCCAGCTTTCCTGTGACCAGAACAGTCACCAGACTGTCAAAATTGACTAGCTGTATACAGGCAGGGTCTAAAATCCAGCTTTCCTGTGACCAGAACAGTCACCAGACTGTCAAAATTGACTAGCTGTATACAGGCAGGGTCTAAAATCCAGCTTTCCTGTGACCAGAACAGTCACCAAACTGTCAAAATTGACTAGCTGTATACAGGCAGGGTCTAAAATCCAGCTTTCCTGTGACCAGAACAGTCACCAGACTGTCAAAATTGACTAGCTGTATACAGGCAGGGTCTAAAATCCAGCTTTCCTGTGACCAGAACAGTCACCAGACTGTCAAAATTCACTAGCTGTATACAGGCAGGGCCTAAAATCCTAATCTCCTGTGACCAGAACAGTCACCAGACTGTTGTAGCTGTATACAGGAAAAATGCGCAAGGGCGTTGGCAAGGGACAAGGAAGTGGACGTGATGGTGGTGCAGGCAGAGGCCGAGGTCATGTGCAAGCACTATTTTCGCAACAACAAAGTGGCACATCTACTCGCTCGCACGTCCTGTCCCAAATTCTTTGGGCCCGCAGCAGTACACCGCTCTTGAACCAAGACCAGTGTCAACAGGTTGCTACTTGGATAGCGGATAATGCTTCAAGTCAGATGGGCACCTTCACAAACACCCTGTCTTCCACACGGTCAAGTGTCATTAGCCGTGATACTGCACCGCACATTTCCCAACCTGATCCTCCTTCCTACCACCAGGCCGAGTACACGTCCATGGACATTACTGATCCCACACTAGGACACTCGGAAGAGCTGTTCACGTATCCATTCGCAGAATCTTGCCTCTCTCCAGCTCCTGTTGAAGTGGGTGATGAGATGGTATGTACAGATGCCCAAATATTTGAGCAGTCACGTTCTCACGAAGGGAACCTTGGCAACGTGTCTCATCAAGGGGTGGACGATGATGAGACACAATTGCCAGGAAGTCAGGAGGAGGATCAGGGTGCGGAAGAGGAAGACGACGTGGAGGATGATCCAGTAGCTGACCCAACCTGGCAGGAGGATATGCAGAGCGAGGACAGCAGTGCACAGGAGGAGGGAGGCATAGCATCCCAACAGGCAGTAAGAAGCAGGGCCGTGTCCACAGGCAGAAGGCAGGCAACCGTTCCCCGGAACAACAACACGACACAAGGTGCCTGTGCAAATGTTAGGTCTTCCCGAGTCTGGCAGTTTTTTAAGTTGGCTCCAGATGACTCTAAAAAGGCCATTTGCAACACCTGCCATGCCAGCATCAGCAGGGGTACAAAAACTAGCAGCCTGACCACCACCAGCATGATCAGGCGCATTTCAGCCAAGCACCCGACTTTGTGGGAAGTACAACCGAGTCGAGGAGGGGTGCTTGCTGATGTCACTGCTATGTCTTCGCGTGTTGTGCGTGCGAGCCAATCCCCTGTCCATGCTGGCCGCGAACAAGCCTCCGGCCCTGCACCTGAAGTTGTCCACGCACAAATAACACCACCATCAAGCACGTCCTTGTCCCAGTGCAGCGTTCAATTATCCATTTAGCAAACCTTTGAACGCAGGCGCAAATACGCTGCCAACGCCCCACATGCCACAGTCCTAAATTATCACATTTCGCGACTGCTTGCGCTAGAAATGTTACCTTTCCGGCTGGTGGAGACAGAAGCATTCTGCGACCTGATGGTGGCTGCTGTCCCACGTTACTCGGTCCCCAGCCGCCACTATTTCTCCAGATGTACCGTCCCCGCATCGCATAACCATGTGTCACAAAGCATCACACGTGCCCTGAACAACGCTGTTTCAGCCAAAGTCCGCCTAACCACAGACACGTGGACAAGTGATTGTGGGCAAGGCCGCTACATCTCCTTGACGGCACACTGGGTTAATATTGTGGAAGCTGGGACCCAGTCTGAGCGGGGGACGGAACACGTCCTTCCCACACCAAGGATTGCAGGCCCTACCTCAGTCATGGTTTCACCCAGACTCTACAGCTCCGGAATGTCATGCTCCTCAGCCTCCTCCTCCTCCTCCTCCTGCGCATCCTCATTCACTTTACCCTCCACACCAGTCCCAAGCTGGAAGCACTGTAGCACTGCCTCTGCGAAGCGGCAACAGGCTGTGCTGAAGCTAATATGCATAGGTGACAAACCCCACAATGCAGAAGAGGTGTGGACAGCTCTGAAACAGCAGGCAGATCACTGGCTCACACCTCTGAACCTAAAGCCAGGAAAGGTCGTGTGTGACAATGGCCGGAACCTGGTGGCAGCTTTGAGGCGAAGCCAGTTGACGCATGTTCCCTGCGTGGCCCATGTGCTCAACCTGGTGGTTCAGTGGTTTATAAAGTCATACCCAGAGCTGTCTGATTTGCTGGTAAAAGTTCCACGCCTGTCTGCACATTTTCGCAAGTCACCTGCTGCTTCAGCCGGCCTTGCCGGCTTTCAGCGCCGTTTGCGTCTACCGGCCCACAGACTTGTGTGTGATGTCCCCACGCGTTGGAATTCAACTCTGCACATGTTGGTCAGGATATGTGAGCAGAAGAGGGCAGTTGTTGAGTACCTGCATCACCTAAGCCGTTGGGAAATGAGTCAAACTCCACACATAACACCTGAGGAGTGGAGATGGATGTCGGGCCTATGTACCGTCCTCCAAAACTTTGAGGACTCCACCAAGATGGTGAGCGGCGATGACGCCATTATTAGCGGCACCATACCGCTACTCTGCCTTCTAAAACGGTCTCTGCTGAAAAACAAAGAGGATGCGTTGCAGGCGGAGCGCGATGAGTTTGAGCAAGAAACAGTAGTGGGTGTGGGTGATAACACACAGCCCTGCCTCATCTCATCACAACGTGCAGTGGAGGACTATGACAAGGAGGAGGAGGAGGAGGAGGATGAAGACATGTAGCAACTCTCTGGCCAAATTGAGGATATGACATGCACACCAGTCATACCCTCGCTTCAGCGTGGCTGGCCAGAGGACAGGGGAGATGAGGAGGAGGACAGCATGTTCAGTCATCGTGTTGGTCTGGATACTGAAGTGATGGCTGTTAAGAGTCTGGCGCACATGGCTGAATTTATGGTAAGCTGCCTGGCTCATGACCCTCGCGTTCAGAACATCTTGGCCGACAATCAGTACTGGTTGGCAACACTCTTAGACCCACGCTACAAGGAGAACTTTATGTCTCTGATTCCTGAGGCGGAGAGGTCAGCCAAAATGCAGCAGTTCCAGAAGGCCATAGTCACGGAAGTAGGCAAAGCATTCCCCTCACAAAACACTAGCGGCATAGGTCAGGAATCGGTGGACAACCAAGGCGTACAGCCGAGCGGGGCACAAGTCCAATCCGCCAGAGGTAGGGGAACAGTCTTTACGATGTGGGACAGTTTTCTCAGCCCCTCACGTACCACAGCCCCTGAGGTGCGTGGTAGTGCCACAAGAAATGCTAAGTTTGGCCAGATGCTGAAGGAGTACCTTGCAGATCGAACAACTGTACTGCGAGATTCCTCTGTGCCTTTCAATTATTGGGTCTCCAAGCTGGACACGTGGCATGAATTGGCTCTCTACGCCTTGGAAGTCCTGGCCTGCCCTGCCGCTAGTGTATTGTCAGAGCGTGTTTTCAGTGCCGCAGGTGGAATCATTACTGATAAACGCACCCGCCTGTCAACTGAAAATGCTGACAGGCTGACTCTGATCAAGATGAACAAGGGTTGGATTGGGCCAGACTTCACCACACCACCAACAAATGACAGCGGAATTTAAATTTTGTTATGGGAATTTGCCATGTACCAACACTCACCCATGGGTACACACTTCTGGACTGTGGCTAATCGCTGGAGTGCTCCTCCTTCTCCTCATGTGCCACCATCATGACCGTTACAATAGTTAGGCTGTTGTTTCAGGTATACCCCCAGTGGTAAATTTTTTTAGAATGGGCATTACAACGACAGGAGACCCGCTCCTTTTCAATGGGAAAAATGTTTTGAGGCCCTCCTGCACGTCTCTATCCAGGGACAATGTGGAGCCTCCCAATTTTTGGCTGCCCTGCCAAAGGGCTATACTACAATACACCCACTTCAGGTTTACAGGCCCTCCTGCACGTCTCTATCCAGGGACAATGTGGAGCCTCCCAATTTTTGGCTGCCCTGCCAAAGGGCTATACTACAATACACCCACTTCAGGTTTACAGGCCCTCCTGCACGTCTCTATCCAGGGACAATGTGGAGCCTCCCAATTTTTGGCTGCCCTGTCAAAGGGCAATAGTACAATACACCCACTTCAGGTTTACAGGCCCTCATGCATGTCTGTATCCAGGGACAATGTGGAGCCTCTCAATTTTTGGCTGCCCTGCCAAAGGGCTATACTCCAATACACCCACTTCAGGTTTACAGGCCCTCCTGCACGTCTCTATCCAGGGACAATGTGGAGCCTCCCAATTTTTGGCTGCCCTGCCAAAGGGCTATACTACAAAACACCCACTTCCTTACAATGGGCACTTCAGGTTTACAGGCCCTCCTGCACGTCTCTATCCAGGGACAATGTGGAGCCTCCCAATTTTTGGCTGCCCTGCCAAAGGGCTATACTCCAATACACCCACTTCAGGTTTACAGGCCCTACTTCACGTCTCTATCCAGGGACAATGTGGAGCCTCCCAATTTTTGGCTGCCCTGCCAAAGGGTTATACTCCAATACACCCACTTCAGGTTTACAGGCCCTCCTGCACGTCTCTATCCAGGGACAATGTGGAGCCTCCCAATTTTTGGCTGCCCTGCCAAAGGGCTATACTACAATACACCCACTTCCTTACAATGGGCACTTCAGGTTTACAGGCCCTCCTGCACGTCTCTATCCAGGGACAATGTGGAGCCTCCCAATTTTAGGCTGCCCTGCCAAAGGGCTATACTCCAATACACCCACTTCAGGTTTACAGGCCCTCCTGCACGTCTCTATCCAGGGACAATGTGGAGCCTCCCAATTTTTGGCTGCTCTACCAAAGGGCTATACTACAATACACCCACTTCCTTACAATGGGCACTTCAGGTTTACAGGCCCTCCTGCACGTCTCTATCTAGGGACAATGTGGAGCCTCCCAATTTTTGGCTGCCCTGCCAAAGGGCTATACTCCAATACACCCACTTCAGGTTTACAGCCCCTCCTGCACGTCTCTATCCAGGGACAATGTGGAGCCTCCCAATTTTTGGCTGCCCTGCCAAAGGGCTATACTCCAATACACCCACTTCAGGTTTACAGGCCCTACTGCACGTCTCTATCCAGGGACAATGTGGAGCCTCCCAATTTTTGGCTGCCCTGCCAAAGGGCTATACTCCAATACACCCACTTCAGGTTTACAGGCCCTCCTGCACGTCTCTATCCAGGGACAATGTGGAGCCTCCCAATTTTTGGCTGCCCTGCCAAAGGGCTATACTACAAAACACCCACTTCCTTACAATGGGCACTTCAGGTTTACAGGCCCTCCTGCACGTCTCTATCCAGGGACAATGTGGAGCCTCCCAATTTTTGGCTGCCCTGCCAAAGGGCTATACTCCAATACACCCACTTCAGGTTTACAGGCCCTCCTGCACGTCTCTATCCAGGGACAATGTGGAGCCTCCCAATTTTAGGCTGCCCTGCCAAAGGGCTATACTCCAATACACCCACTTCAGGTTTACAGGCCCTCCTGCACGTCTCTATCCAGGGACAATGTGGAGCCTCCCAATTTTTGGCTGCTCTACCAAAGGGCTATACTACAATACACCCACTTCCTTACAATGGGCACTTCAGGTTTACAGGCCCTCCTGCACGTCTCTATCTAGGGACAATGTGGAGCCTCCCAATTTTTGGCTGCCCTGCCAAAGGGCTATACTCCAATACACCCACTTCAGGTTTACAGCCCCTCCTGCACGTCTCTATCCAGGGACAATGTGGAGCCTCCCAATTTTTGGCTGCCCTGCCAAAGGGCTATACTCCAATACACCCACTTCAGGTTTACAGGCCCTACTGCACGTCTCTATCCAGGGACAATGTGGAGCCTCCCAATTTTTGGCTGCCCTGCCAAAGGGCTATACTCCAATACACCCACTTCAGGTTTACAGGCCCTACTGCACGTCTCTATCCAGGGACAATGTGGAGCCTCCCAATTTTTGGCTGCCCTGCCAAAGGGCTATACTCCAATACACCCACTTCAGGTTTACAGGCCCTCCTGCACGTCTCTATCCAGGGACAATGTGGAGCCTCCCAATTTTTGGCTGCCCTGCCAAAGGGCTATACTAAAATACACCCACTTCAGGTTTACAGGCCCTGCTGCACGTCTCTATCCAGGGACAATGTGGAGCCTCCCAATTTTTGGCTGCCCTGCCAAAGGGCTATACTACAATACACCCACTTCCTTACAATGGGCACTTCAGGTTTATAGGCCCTCATGCACGTCTCTATCCAGGGGCATTGGTGAACCTCCCAATTTTGGACTACCCTGGCAAAGGAAAATACTACAATAGACCCACTTCCTGAAAATGGGCACATTATGTCAAGAGGCTTTCATGTACGTCTCTTCTCATGGATATCGGAGTGCCGCACAATGTTTTCACTAAAATCTTTCATGTAATCACAAAAAGTAACATACACCAGCTGTATCTCACTATTGGGTATGTGCCCTTAACATTTCCACCCTGAATATTCATTTTGGTGTCATTTTGGAAGGTTTTCTGGTGACTCCGTAAAATTGGCGTGAAACTCGGACAACATTGTTCACAGCTGTGACTTTTGAGTGAGAAATGCTTACAGGGGTCTTCCCCATGGTGTTGCCATGTCATTTGAGCACTCTTCTGAGACTTTTGTGACATTTTTAGGGTTTCTACATGCTGCCGGCAGTCATTTCATAAAAATACTCGGGTCTCCCATAGGATAACATTGGGCTCGATGCTCGGGCCGAGTACACGAGTATCTTGGGATGCTCGGCCCGAGCTTCGAGCACCCGAGCATTTTAGTACTCGCTCATCACTGATTACTAGTATTTTGTTGCACCATGTCTGGCTTTTATAACAGCTTGCAGTCTCTGAAGCATGAACTTAATGAGAGACAAACAGTACTCTTCATCAATCTGGCTCCAACTTTCTCTGATTGCTGTTGCCAGATCAGATTTGCAGGTTGGAGCTTTGTCATGGTCCATTTTCTTCAACTTTCACCAAAGATTTTCAATTGGATTGAGATCCGGGCTAATTGCAGGCCATGACATTGACCTTATGTGTCTTCTTTCAAAGAATGTTTTCATAGTTTTTGCTCCTAGGCAGGATGCATTATCATCTTCATAAATGATTTCATCATCCCCAAACATCCTTTCAATTGATGGGATAAGAAAAGTGTCCAAAATATCAATGTAAACTTGGACATTTATTGAAAATGTAATGACAGCCATCTCCCCAGTGCAGACATGCAGCCCCATATCATCAATGACTGTGGAAATTTGCATGTTCTCTTCAGGCAGTCATCTTTATAAATATCATTGGAACAACACCAAACAAAAGTTCCAGCATCATTACCTTGCCCTATGCAGATTTGCAATTCATCACTGAATATGGCTTTCATCCAGTCATCCACAGTCCACGATTGCTTTTCCTTAGCCCATTGTAACCTTGTTTTTTTTCTGTTTAGGTGTTAATGACGGCTTTTGTTTAGCTTTTCTGGATGTAAATCCCATTTCCTTTAGGCGTTTTCCCACAGTTTGGTCACAGATAGGGATGGGCGAATCTACTCGCTAGGAGTCGTTACTCTGCGAGTAATAGTGGAATCGCAGGACTCGGTACTCTGCGAGTTTCCAAGCTATTACTCGCACAGTAGCGAGTCCATCATCCCTCCGTTCCCCCCGCAGCCTCCCCACCCGATCCTAAGTTAGGATCGGGCGGGGGGAGCAGGAGCAGGGACTCAGGACTCAGGCGGGGAAGCCGGGGGTGAAATTTGCTCACTACCGCTTCCCTGACTGAGTCCTGACCAGGGGTGGGCTTGAGGGGGTGGGTTTGCACCAGCCCGGCCGGCTACTTACCGCTGCCTCCGCCGGCGCCGGCCGCAGACTCGCTCCCCACCTCTCTGCTGCTCTTTCCGGAGATTCCCGAGCGCTGACAGAAGCAGTGAATAAATTGACTTACGTCACCGCTCGGGAATCTCCGTAGGCAGAGTGAGTCGAGCTGACAGCAGGGTTCAGCTCAGGTCATAATGACCTGAGCTGAACCCTGACTGTTTAGCCAGTTCTCAGCTCTGCTACATCCCTGTGTGTCTATGCACAGGGATGTAGCAGAGCTGAGATTGCGTTTTTGACTACGTCGGACGGAAGAGGATTTTTTAAATAAAGATGGAGTCCCTAATATTTTTTTTGTTTTATTTTTAATAAAAAAATTTCTCTGTGTTGTGTTTTTTTTCTATTGATTACTGGAAATTCATGGCGGTCATGTCTAATATTGGCGTGACCGCCATAAATTTCGGGCTTAGGGCCAGCTGATAATACAAAGCTGGCCCTAACCCCTTTATTACCCAGTGAGCCACCCGCCACCAGGGCCACTGGAAGAGCGGGGTTCAGCGCCAGAGGATGGCGATTCAATGAACGCGCCATCTTCTGGGGCAGCTGTGGGATGCAATTTGCAGCGGGGGTGCCCAGAAATCTTGGGCCTCCCTGCACTACGGATTCCAGCCCCCAGCTGCTTAGCTGTACCTGGGTGGACATAGAAATTGCGCGGAGCCCCACGCATTTTTTTTTTTATTATTTCATGAAATTAAAAATAAGGGCTCCCCTATTTTCTTGTGTATGGCCAGGTACAAATAGGCACCTGGGGGTTGGGGGCAGCCCGTCGCTGCCTGCTGGATCCAGCTGGTTACAGAAATACGGCGAAGCCCACGTCATTTTTTTTTTCTGAAAAATCCATAAAACAATATAAATGAAAGGGACTGCATCTTTATTAACCCTTGGACCTTGGTCCTTTTTTAGGATTGTTTTATTGATTTTTCAGAAAAAAAAATGACGTGGGCTTCGCCATATTTCTGGAACCAGCCCTTTAACAAACTTCCCATGTTGTTTGTATTTGGACCAGATTTTAGACACAGCTGACTGTGAACAACCAACATCTTTTACAACATTGCGTGTTGATTTACTCTATTTTAAGAGTTTGATAATCCTCTCCCTTGTTTCAATTGACATTAGGGATGGGCGAGTCTACTCGCTAGGACTCGTTACTCGGCGAGTAGTAAGGGACTCGCAGGATTCGGTACTCTGCGAGTTTCCCAGCGATTACTCGCACAGTAACGAGTCCAATGCAAGTCAATGGCAATCCTAGTTTTGTCAGAGTTTACTTTTTCTCACTCGCTAGACTCGCTATATCTTATCGCTATGTAGCTTGAATCTCCCCAAATCGTTTAAACATTCGCACCGCTTCACGGATACCCGCTGTCAGCAGCGAGTCTGAGCGAGTCTGAGCGAGTCTACGAATCCGAGTCCTGTATACTGTATTCGGGACTCGCGAATACAGAATCTGTTATGTTCCGACAAAGCTTCCGAGACAGCCTAGCGTGTTAGGTCAGAAAACTTGTGAAGATGGACAAGCATGTCAGTCAATCATATTCAGTAATGCCACAGCCATGTTGGTTGTGGCAGGACTATGATTGGCTTCTGTCCATTGTGATGCCTATGTCATGTATGAGAGGCGAAGGTAAAAAAACTATAAGCGTTCTAATTGGAGGCGCTCAGGCACAAAAGCAGCAGGCACTGGGATGTTTTTTCAACAGACCTTTATTCAGGCTCCCCTCCGACTCCACAACATGTTTCGATAGATTCTCTATCTTCCTCAGGTGGTGAGGGGGGGCGGGTTCCACAAACCTTTTATGGCTACCAAAGTTGTTCAATTGGTTAATGAGTGGAAGGCTCTTTAAACCTTATCCTAATACTAGAGCCTTTCCTAGTGCTTATAGATATATCAATGCCCATGTACTTATCTTCATTTATCAGGCCATGCCCACAAAAAATATAAATATATATATATACATACATATGCACACACTATAAAGGTACCTTGTTCTTTGCAATCTTTTCAGAATCTGCAGATTAAAGGATATACTGATCAAAAACTTCCAACAACTGACAAACTAATTCCAGAAAAAAAAAAAAAAGTGGTTAGTGAATGTACCCTACGGCCAGTACTGGAGGGTGAGAAAGAACTGTACTAGAGATTGTGTTTTTGTGTCAGAGTCTAAAACTTTGAAAAAACGGTTTCTTCAGAAAGGGTACCCGAAAAGGATCCTACAGGATGCATATAGAAGAACCAAAAATCTATCTCAAGAGTCGTGCGTGGAAAAAATCACGAAAGGGAAAAACGGATCTGATCTAATAACTAATCTGACTAATCTGACTAAATGGAGCTTCATCACTACATTCTATCAATCTAGGAAAGTAATTAGGGACCTGATTAAGAAATACTGGTTTGTTCTGAGAAGTGACCCTATTCTCTCCAAAAACATCCCTATAAAGCCAAACGTAATTTTTAGGAGGAATAGGAACCTAAGAGAGATGGTAGCCCCTAGTAAGGTGGAACATAACTTGGAAAGTAATATAATAACAACAGGGGTAAACACCAAGGTGGGATGTTATTCATGTAACACCATGAACTGTTTATGTTGTCAAGTGATTGTTAATGGTAAAAAGGAATTTACATCTTTCACTACAAAGCGAACATTTCCCATAAAATAAAGGGTTACTTGCCAATCAATATATATAGTGTACATGATAGAATGCCCCTGTGGGCTACAATATATTGGGAGGACCATACAGACGATGCATGCTCGCCATAACAAGCATCGCTTTAATATTAAAGGGGGCTTCCAGCTTCATAGTCTTTCAAGGCACTATGCAATAGCCCATCAGAAAGATCATAGGAGAATGAAGCTAGTCATCATTGACCAGATAGAAGAAAATATAGGAGATACTGTAGATTAGGGGCCCTTATTAAACGTGAGAGTTATTGGATTTATAAAATGGGGACCCTGAGTCCGGAGGGACATAATCTCACCCTTGACAATGTGGCAAAACATTAATAGACAGTAAGTATGATCCATCGGCATAAATGGAGATAAGAACGGGTAACGGAATAGTGTAAATGTTCATAATCATATATTAATACTTATTTTTATTGTTATAAGTGTATTTTAGAAAGAAAAAAAAAAGGCTTTAACATATTTTTTATTAATATTGTGTGTATATAATAATTTTTTATATAATTGTTTATATGATTTTAAATGGGTGTTTAACGTTGTTGATATATGTATGAGCGGCCCCGTAAGTGATAGGAATAGGAGCGATGTCAGAGACAGAAAGATTTTTTTTTTTTCTTTCTGGAATGAGTTTGTCAGTTATTGGAATATTTTGATCAGTATATCCTTTAATCTGCAGATTCTGATAAGATTGCAAACAACAAGGTACCTTTATAGTGTGTGCATATGCATGTATATATATTTATATTTTTTGTGGGCATGGCCTGATAAATGAAGATAAGTACATGGGCATTGATATATCTATAAGCACTAGGAAAGGCTCTAGTATTAGGATAAGGTTTAAAGAGCCTTCCACTCATTAACCAATTGAACAACTTTGGTAGCCATAAAAGGTTTGTGGAACCCGCCCCCCCTCACCACCTGAGGAAGATAGAGAATCTATCGAAACATGTTGTGGAGTCGGAGGGGAGCCTGAATAAAGGTCTGTTGAAAAACCATCCCAGTGCCTGCTGCCTTTGTGCCTGAGCGCCTCCAATTAGACCGCTTATAGTTTTTTTACCTTCTAATATAAATCCCTCTCTGAGGGTAAAGCGGCGGGGAGCAGCTAGGGGCAGAGTGCAGCTTAACGTGAGGACCTGGCGTCACCTGGCAACAGGAGCTTTAACTTAAGGACCTGCGGTCACGTGACCGGATGCTCGGAGCCCCCGGAGCACGCGGTGTGCGGATGAGCTAGAGCCTGTGATGGGTGCCTTATCAAATGTATTACCGGGTTGTGCGGGGACAGCACAACCCGATAAGGTGAGTGGCCACCTATTAGTACGCCACGCTAAAAAAAGCCCCCTGGTAACCGCACTATTGCACCCCTTTCTCTTTCTTTTCTCTTGCATGTATGAGAGGCGAGGCTGTATATAAGCCTTGCCACCGCCATTTCCTCCACATTCCTGTGAGATCTGAGCCTAGTGCAGGGTGAGGTAGATGCTGGAGCAGATCATAGGGAGTGTCACTCAGTGTAGGGAAACTTCAAGATTCCTTATATTTAACCCAAACAGCTCTTGTGAGAGCTACCAGGAGGACAGAGGAGTACTGTGTAGAGGACTGTAGGCAGGCAGGCAGGCAGGGAGGTGCAGCCTTACAGTGCACACAGGACCGACCTCATAGCTTAGCTTACTCACTCAGCTTTCCTAATAGCTGAAGTCAGAGGCTTAGCTGAGGTACTATTTCCTATTTTTTTGCACCTGTTAGATTTTGGGTCATAATAACCCCTTCAGCTTTATTTTCTCTGTGGCAGACCAGTGCGTTGCTGCTCTCCTACCTGCAAATAGCACGTATGCCACCTGCTTGTGCGACTACTTGTGTGCACTTAATAATTTTTGCAGGGACTAGTGTGCTGCTACAGAGACACGGACACATTTCTTACTTAAGGTGCACTTTTAAAATATAACCTTTAACCTCCCTAGCGTTATTCCCGAGCCTGACTCGGGGTTAACATTCACTACCAGAATCGTTAACCCCGAGTCAGGCTCGGGCTTACCCGCGTTCGCGGCAGATGCGGTAAAAAAACCGCATCTGCCGCACTTGCCGCATAGCTGCCGCACTTGCCGCACTTGCGGCGCGGTTGCGGCGCGGTTGCGGTAATCTGCTTAGTAAAGGGAACCTAAGTGACATACACTTACATGCCTGCGTTCTTCTGGGGGTCTCCCTGTGTGTGCTGGGACTTGTGGGCTGTGCCCATCATGGCTGCTCTCCCCCTCCCTTATGCACGGCCCCTCTCAGCCTGCTATTGTGATGTGAGGCTGATCGCGTCATAAAGGGGCGGGGCTACCGGGATGCCGCGATTGAGCCCCGCCCCTTTATGACGCGATCAGCCTCACATCACAATAGCAGGCTGAGAGGGGCCGTGCATAAGGGAGGGGGAGAGCAGCCATGATGGGCACAGCCCACAAGTCCCAGCACACACAGGGAGACCCCCAGAAGAACGCAGGCATGTAAGTGTATGTCACTTAGGTTCCCTTTACTAAGCAGATTACCGCAACCGCGCCGCAACCGCGCCGCAAGTGCGGCAAGTGCGGCAGCTATGCGGCAAGTGCGGCAGATGCGGTTTTTTTACCGCATCTGCCGCGAACGCGGGTAAGCCCGCTTTTTGTTGATTTTTTTGCAAAGAAACAGACCGCCAGGGAGGCTAATAAATATTTGTTAAAATAACAAAAAAGTGTTCTCCCACACCTAGTGTCTATAAAACACACATTACAGACAGGGATGGGACAATATCCCTATTAAACTCTGTCTCTTGTTCTCTTGTTATCATATAATTTGGATAAAAACCACAGACACGGACACAGCAGCAAAAAACTGTTGTGAGTGGGGTTTCCAAAACGGCAAGGCGAGCGCTTTCCGAGACATCTGCGATTTGTAAATCGCACATTACTCGCTATTACTCGCTTCCCCATTCATTAACATTGGACTTGCTAGACTCGCAACGAGTAGCGAGTCCCGGGCTCGGACTCGCTAGAGTCAAGCGATTCCGAGTAATTTAGGACTCGCCCATCACTAATTGACATATCTCGTATTGGAGCCATGATTCATGTCAGTCCACTTGGTGCAACAGCTCTCCAAGGTGTGATCACTCCTTTTTAGATGCAGACTAACAAGCAGATCTTATTTTGATGCTGGTGTTAGTTTTGGGAATGAACATTTACAGGGTGATTCCATAATTTTTTTCCTCATAATTGAGTGATTCCATAGTTTTTCCCCCTGCTTGGTCTACAAAAGCAACCATTACTGGCTAGCACATTTTTTTTCAAGATTTCTTTTAGTGTTTCTTCAAGGCAGAGAGTTGCCATTTGAAATGACTTTAGTTTTGTGCCATGTCTGTGATCTGCTCTTTTTCTACAAAATTAAACAACTAAATGGACATCTTCCATAATTTTTGCCAGGGGTTGTATATGTGCTGGATTCGACATCTGTTGTCCATTTTTTGAGACCTGGGCAAGCTGAGCATACAGAAATGACTGGGATGTAAGGTCAACAAATATACCAGTACAGTTGTGAATATATATTAATAAATTAGATTAATATTTAACATTTTTCAGTGAGGCAGTGAAGCTGACCATTTTTTTCTCTGATAGAATTTATCTGTGAAAAAAAATTGCATTATGCTGTAATTTTACTCTGAAATTAAATAAAACTCACCCATTCAAGTGTACGGGGACGAGAAAAAGGTCGGATACCACAGTACAGCCTCTGATTTTTATGGATACGTTGCAATTCTGTAATATAGGAAACTGTAACTGAATAAGGAAAGTGAGAAAGAAAAATCTTCCCACTTTCCTGGATGAAAATCGGACTAATTTTTTGTAATATCGTGTGACCCTAGTCTACACCTGTTGCAATTTTACTGGATCCCATCTGCCATTTATATTTGTAGGCTTTTAGCCTAGGAGCAGCACCATGTTGCAGCTGACTGGCTCACAAGAATTGGCTGATTTGTGCACTAAGTATATTCCTGTTATAAGTATCAAATAAACAGTTTGGTACATTCTGTAAAAAGACTGCACTGGTGAGCTTGGGAATTTGAAAAGGCCTGGACATGCACAGAAGACTGCAGTGGTAGATGATAGCAGAATCTTTTCTCTGGTAAAGAAAAATGAAGAAAATCCCCTTCACAATATCCATCAAAGTGAAGAACACTTTTCAGGAAGTGGGTGCTTGAAAATCTAAGGCTATTATAAAAATAAAACTTCATGAGAGGAAATACAGAGGTTAAGACGATTAATAATCCTTAAAAATAGAAAGGCCAGATTGGACTTTGCCAAAAAATCTACAGAAGCCAATCAATTCTGCAAAATCATTCTTTGGACAGATGAAACTAAAGGCCCCATTACAAGACATGACGTTGGAACGATGTCGGCAACAATCAACGGGGGTGCGCGGTCGTTTCTGACATCGTTTTGACATCGTTGGTGAGATGTCACACGTCTACATATCGCAGACAACTCACCAACGATGTTGTGAGCAGGTATCGTTTGCAGACCTCTCAAACGATCCCTGCTCATTGCTGAGAATGGGCGAGGTCATAAACGACATCGTTATTGTGGTGTCAAACACAACGGTATACGAGGTTGGTTGATCGTTGATCGTGTGGTTTGAGAACATGTTCTCAAACCTGTGATCAATGATCCAATGACTTATCGTAACAACTTGGCAGAGTCACACGCAACGAGATCGCAACGAGGTCGCTGGTACGCCTTCAAACCCGTGACGTATCAGTGATGTTGTTAACAATGTCCTGTCATGTAACGGGACCTTAAGATCAACCTCTGCCAGAATGATGTGAAGAAGAAAGTATGGAAAGGGCTTGGGATGGCTCATGAAACAAAGCACAGCACATTCTCTGTAAAACATGGTGGAAGGCATGTGGTAGCTGGGCATGCATGACTTGCAAAGGCCCTGGGGCATTAGTGCTTATTTATGATGTCACTTGACAGTTGCAGCTGGATGAATTCTGAAGTGTACATGGCGAGACTTTCTGCTCAGATTAAACTACATGCTGCAAGGTTGATTAGACAGTGCTTCACTATACAGATGGATGATGACCCAATACATACTGTGAAAGCAACATAGGAGTTTTTTTAGGGCAAAGAAGTGGATTTTTTGCAATCTAAAACCCAGCGAACATGCATTTCACATGCTTAAGTCAAAATTTACAGCAGAAAGACACACAAAGAAGCAACAACTGAGTCAGTTGCAGTAAAGGCCGGCAAACAATCACAAAGGGGAAATCACAGTGTTTGGTGACATGCATGACTCCAGGCAGCTATTGCCTTCAAACAATTCTCTACAAAGTATTAAAATGAACATTTCATTTATGGTAAACTTAATTTATCCAATTACTTCTGAACACCTGAAATCAGGACGCTTTGTAGAAAAATAGTTGCAATAGTTGCATAAATGTGTAACAGGATATTTTTGTTCAGCTTCTTTAATTAAACTTGAAAGTATACAATTCAAATGCATCTTAGTTGTTCATTTTAGATTTAAAATAAAAGACAGTGCCATGGAGAGCCCAAGTCATGAAGATTCGGCCACTGACTAACTGTATATGTGTAAGTTTAAAGGTGTTGCCCAGGTTTGGAGTGACAATCTGCAGTTACTCTTGAGACTTGAGACTTGAAAATTCTTACAGCATTCACAGTGCGTTCTGTCAAGATTCCTCTGGACTAGTTGCAAGACCGAGCCATCATGTGACCATAATTATGAGATACTAGATGTGGGGCCAATGCTATCGCATTCGAAGGATTGTTTCTGTGCACTGTCTGTCCTATCTGTGCGCTCTCTTCTCTCTGTGCCCTGTCCGTCCACTGTGTGCTGTCTCTCCTCTCTGTGTGCTGTCATCTCCTTATGAGCGCTGTCCAGCCCGTTGCGCTGTGTCACCTTCGTTCTCAGTCAGAAACTTTATATACTTTGCAGAGATCAGTTTCACACCTTCAGGAACCTTAAAGGGGCCTACCAGCTGTTTCCCCATGATTCCAACCCAAAACATGACTCCTCCACCTCATTGCTGATGTCGCAGCCTTGTTGGGACATGGTGGCATCCACCAACCATCCACTACTCCATCCATCTGGAACTTCCAGGGTTGCTCGGCACTCATCAGTAAATAAGACTGGTTGAAAATTAGTCTTCGTGTATGTCTGGACCCACTGCAACCGTTTCTGCTTGTGAGCACTGTTTAGGGGTAGCCGAATAGTAGGTTTATGCACCACAGCAAGCCTTTGAAGGATCCTACACCTTGAGGTTCGAGGGACTCCAGAGGCACCAGCAGCTTCAAATATCTGTTTGCTGGTTTGTAAGGCTTTTTTAGCAGCTGCTCTCTTAATCCGATGAACTTGCCTGGCAGAAACCTTCCTCATTCTGCCTTTATCTGCATGAACACGTCTGTGCTCAGAATCAGCCACAAATCTCTTCACAGTACGAAGATCACGCTTAAGTTTTCGTGAAATATCTAATGTTTTCATCCCTTGGTCAAGGCAGTGCACTATTTGTTGCTTTTTGGCAGCAGAAAGATCCTTTTTCTTTCCCATGTTACTAGAAAACTATGGCCTGCGTAATATTTTGGAACACCCAGTTTTCCTTTTATTGGTCTCAACTGCCAAACTAATTATCACAGGTATCTGAGATTGATTTCAGTGATCCAAAGAACTCTAAGACACAATCCCATCAATGGGTTTCATTAAAAAAAAAAAAAAAAAAAAACCCTATAACACTTAAAACCAATTTGCATAATAATTTGGAACACAGCATATAACCCCCATACACATACATATGCGCACACACACATATATAAACATACGTATATAAATATATATACCCCCACACACGTATGCACACACGTATATACACATATATACCCCTCACACATGTATGATTGCATGTGCACACACACACGTATATACACATATATACCCCCCACACACGTATGCACGCACAAACACGTATATACACAAGTATACCCCCTACACATGTATACATATATATCTCCACACACATATGCATACACATGTATATACCCCCATATATGTATACACAGATGCAAACAGGTATACACACATATATAACCCACACACACATATGCACACATGGACACACACATATACCACACACTCACACACACACCTTCACCAGGATCTTACCGCAGCCCACAGAGAAAAAAAAACAGTCTGATTCGACGGAGGTCGCCTGGATTAATCATTGCAGCGGGTTAAAGTACCCGGGAGAAAGTGACTTTGCATGTGTGTGTTTTCCTACATCAACCTGTTCCTTTGCAGGAACGCTGCCCTCCGGCGGACTGTGGCGGCGCTGGTGACCCATCACCAGATACTACAAGTGGCGTCATGTGACAAAAACTCTACTCCCCTGTAAATACATCCCTTTTTGAAGTGACACCCAAGCCACGGGGCCAGGCGCTGCCACCCGTGACATCCCTAGAACAAACACCAAGCCTGGTGCCCGAGTACCCCAGGGCCTGGGGCTCGACATATCTTTCTGGCGTCACAAACAGGATCTCGTGCCTGGTTTTACCGGGCACTGTGAGCCTTGGACTTGTGCTTTAAAACAAACTTTTACCGCCAGTGCTTGGCGCCAAAAATGGGTTTCCGCCATCACGGCAGGGGGACCCAAGATAGCGCCGTAGTCATGTACTAAACACCATGTGCAAGCCCGGGGGTGTGCCTCAGCCCCTAAAAGAAGGAGGGCTAAGACGGAGGCGCCAAAAAGTATGGCCGCCCAGATTGCCATCAATCAATCAGGGGGGCAGCCCCATGGGAGTTCTCCGGGAGTGGCTGCCAATAAGGAGACAAACCGGAAGAGAAGGACAGAACCACCAAGGCTCCTTTGTACCCGGCAGCATGGCGGCACCTTGTTGGAGAGATATCATAACCAAGCTCGAGGAAGAAGCCAGAGCTGCGCAAGGAGACTCGGCAGCGGCATCCCTCTTAACGCTAGAGGTGGATGCTGACTACTGGAGAGATGCATTTGGACAGCTCCACCAGGACATGAAAGAAGTCCTGACGTGGGTGTGCAGAAGGTGGAGCGTGAAGCAGACCAGCGAGCTGAGAACCATGAGGGAAGGCTGCGAAGCGCGACAGGCAGCGGTAGCAGCGCAGGCAGTTGTGGAGTACCGTGCCTCGTTACCACCCGTACCACCACCTGTCCAGAGACGGGACACAGGAGTCCAGACTGAACAACCGGTAACATCACCGTACCATACCAGCAGCTACCTCCATCTGGAGGCAGCGTGGACGTCCCCTACTGACCAAGAGACCAAGTAAATGAAAGAGACCTACAAGAACAAGACAAAGATGCCGAGAGGAGTGGTTCCACAGAGAGCAGGCAACACGGCGACTTTGGGACGAGGCAAGATCACAGCCCTTGCTTCCAGTAGAACTACGCCACCAAGGAACCGTCATCTCAGTGTACCAGGATGAAGGATGGGGATTTCTTAGAGAACACGGACTTCAAGACGACACATTCTTTGCACGTCGCGATGTAGAGTCGTACCTGCGGCGAGGATTCCCAGACACAGAGTTATACCGAGGTAAACAAGTTACTTTTGAACGTTACCCAGGTCCCTTAGGCTGGTTTGCCATAAGGCTCTCTCACCAGCAATAGACTACCGTTGCAGAGACATTGCCTTGTATATAGCCCCCTTTTCAGTAGCCATGCCCCTTTATTTTTGCCTTCCATTTTTGCAAACCCAAGAATAATGAGTTTTGTTTTTCATCTGAAGATGCAGAGACTTTTATTTTTGAACCTTGCTTTGTTGATAATGTGTGCTGTGTAAGTAGCGATGATAATACACACTGGACTGTGCAGGACAATACATTACCGCTGGGCCCACATAGTTAGTACTGGTCCCCGTTAGGCCAAGTAGAATTATGTCTTTTATGCAGGATAGCGTATCCGGAGAGCAAGAACTTTGCCAACAGGTGACCCGAGGGCCGTGGGGTCTATTATATTAAATCACTGCAATGTTATATGTGTAACGTTAAAGAAATGTGCCTCCTAGCAATAGAAAGAAATCTGAATATGCTTGGTTGTATATAGTTTACCCATTGATGTTAGATATAAAATATGAAAAATGCTTTTTCACTTCCCGGTTAACAGATACTGATACTCGTGGACGGGTATATTCCATCAGGGGGGGTATGTGGCGCCCCGCATATGCAGGCGTCACAGAGGGCTATTGCACCTGTAAAAGAGGTGTAATTGCCCCAGCTGCAGGTAACCCTAGGATGGTGGGTGGGACCCATTCCCAGCACTCCCACATTAGTTGAGCGGTGGGAGGTTACCTGGGAGGGGATATAATCATCTCTAGGGGATCAAGAAGGTCTTTGAGTTTTGTTCCTGGGATTTGGACCAGGAGGAGGTGGAGGAGGAGAGGAGTTAGGAAGGCTTTGGCTAATTGGAATGAGGCGGAAGGTCAAACCGGGGCGGTTTCTAGCCAAACCAAAGGGAAGAAAAAGGGACCTTGAGGAGGTCCTGAAAGAGGGCACCTGACGAGAGAAGTCTGGGCCCTAGAGAGAAAGGGAGATCCTCAGAGTGGAGCGACCATACTCAAGGGGATACTCCAGTCCACAACAGGAACGCCGGCCAGAGGATCTGGACAAAGTCCAGCTTTGCAGTTGGCAGCAGAGTGCTATGGCTTGTTTATCATCCACAGCACCCTGCCAGTGGAGCGGTCTGCCTGCTTCCTCACCACGAGGAAGAGGACCCCCGGTACTACTTACACGGACTAGGTATAGGCCCATCCTAAGCGGGGAAGAACGGACACGGGTTTGTCAACGAAGGTACACCAAGGGTTCCACCATACCACCTGGGATCCACTTGCAGCCACCCATAAAGCTACCTATTATTTGTAACATCTAACGCTGAACTGTGAACTGTATCTGATGCTGATGCTGATGCTACGAGTTGACAGTAAAGTACCCGGGAGAAAGTGACTTTGCCTGTGTGTGTTTTCCTACATCAACCTGTTTCCTTGCAGGAACGCTGCCCTGGAGGAACAGCCATACCTGTAGGGGGCTTTGCCAACTCAGCCGCACTACTATCCACCTCCGGCGGACTGTGGCGGCGCTGGTGACTCCTCACCAGATACTACAGGTGGCGCCACGTGACAAAAACTCTAATCCCCTGTAAATACATCCCTTTTTGAAGTGTCAACCAGGCCACAGGACCAGGAGCTGCCACCCATGACATCCCTAGAACAACCACCGAGTCTGGTACCCGAGTACCCCAGGGCCTGGGGTTCGACATAAGCTACACTGCCTGTCTATCCAGTAGCTAATTTTTTACTGCAGCTAGCCCAGGCAATCCTTTTGGGCTAGACAAATATGAGCCATGCACATGATGAACGCGTCAGCATAACGGCATCCATTCACCACCTAACGTAACTGAAAAACTGAATACAAAAAATCTGCACAAAAATCACACAAAGGCACTCTGTTGTAATAGAAAAATCCTGGTTAGCAGCAAGTGCTGTAAAAAAAAAAGTGTCAAAAAACAGGGCTTTTGGTTTATATGTTTCTTGCAAAAAAAGTACAATAACCTGCTTCACCGTCGGCAAGGTCGCCCTTATAGAAGAAATTCCTAACTGATGTATGTATTTAAAACCTGCTTATATGTGTACATACCTTTAAACATGAATCAGTCAGGACTTCATATAGTATGGGTTTGCCTGTGGAGACAGCTTATATGTGTATACAGTTGTGGCCAAAAGTATTGACACCCCTGCAATTCTGTCAGATAATACTCAGTTTCTTCCTGAAAATGATTGCAATCACAAATTCTTTGGTATTATTATCTTCATTTAATTTGTCTTCAATGAAAAAACACAAAAGAGAATGAAGCAAAAAGCAAAACATTGATCATTTCACATAAAACTCCAAAAATGGGCCAGACAAAAGTATTGGCACCCTCAGCCTAATACTTGGTTGCACAACCTTTAGCCAAAATAACTGCGATCAACCGCTTCCGGTAACCATCAATGAGTTTCTTACAATGCTCTGCTGGAATTTTAGACCATTCTTCTTTGGCAAACTGCTCCAGGTCCCTGATATTTGAAGGGTGCCTTCTCCAAACTGCCATTTTTAGATCTCTCCACAGGTGTTCTATGGGATTCAGGTCTGGACTCGTTGCTGGCCACGTTAGAAGTCTCCAGTGCTTTCTCTCAAACCATTTTCTAGTGCTTTTTGAAGTGTGTTTTGGGTCATTGTCCTGCTGGAAGACCCATGACCTCTGAGGGAGACCCAGCTTTCTCACACTGGGCACTACATTGAGCTGCAAAATTTGTTGGTAGTCTTCAGACTTCATAATACCATGCACACAATCAAGCAGTCCAGTGCCAGAGGCAGCAAAGCAGCCCCAAAACATCAGGGAACCTCCGCCATGTTTGACTGTAGGGGCCGTGTTCTTTTCTTTGAATGCCTCATTTTTTTCTCCTGTAAACTCTATGTTGATGCCTTTGCCCAAAAAGCTCTACTTTTGTCTCATCTGACCAGATAACATTCTTCCAAAACGTTTTAGGCTTTCTCAGGCCATCAGAGACTTCACCCAAGTGTGCAGCTGAAGCCGGTCAATGGTTCCCCCGGGTAACCTCCACTGATATCACTGCAACACTGCCGTAAAGTGAACGCTTGTCGGCAGTGAAAGCGATGACATCAACTGTGACAGTGATGTCAGTGGAGGTTACCTGGTGGCACAGCTGACATCACCGCTTTCAATGCCAGCAAGCACTCACTTTTTGGTAGTGTTGCAGCGACATCATCGGAGGTTACCCGGGGGCACAGCTGACCGACCATAGCTGTGCACTCGAGTGAAGTTTCTGACAGCTCACAGATGAGTTTTGTCACACTTAGATGTCCAGCAATCGTGCGTCACAGTGGCGCACGGACCATAGATGTCCAGTGTGCAACAATGAAAAGCAATAGACAGGGAAACACCAAAGGTAATAAATACAATGGAGGGCCCTGCTCATACGGAATGGGGGAGAGGTGACCTCTTGCACTTACCTGCGGCAGCCCTGATTGTTGTGAATTCTGCTTGTGGGCTCCCTCCTATGGTTGTGGCTGGTAATGCAGTTGATCCTGTTTTGCAGTCTTGGTCAGGTGAATTGGATAATTGGAATTTAGACTGGGGTATTTAGGTTTGCAGGATTTCCTCAGTCCTTGCAAGTTGTCAATTGTTCCTGGAGGTGTTTCACCTCTGCCTGGTCTCTTCCTGCCCTGCTGCAAAACTTCCAATCTAAGTGAATGGTTTTGTTTTCTTGTGGCACACATGATGTGTGCTTGTTTTGGAATTGTCTATTTCTGCTCAGAGTTGTGGTTTTTGTGGATATTTGGTCTGCATGTCTGTCTTAACCTGCTCTCTGTTAGGAAGTTTTCTTCCTAGGATTTAAGTGCTATTCAATTGTTGTTGGCTTGTACAGCTTTTGATTGTGTTATCATAGTTGGATTCACAGGAGTTCCGCAGATTTAGAGGGCGCCGAGTCTTAAGTAGACTCAGGGGTATTTTTTGTTATCTGCTGTGGATATTTTTGAAAGGATTTTTATGCTGACTGCAATAGTATTCTGTCCTGTCTTTACCTATCTAGCTAGAGTGGCCTCATTTGCTAAATTCTGTTTTCTGCCTGAGTGTGTCTTTTCCTCTCTTACTCACAGTCAATATTTGTAGGGGGCTTTCTATCATTTGGGGGTTCTGCTTTGGGGTAAGATAGAATTCCTGTTTCTATTTTTAGGGGTACGTTTAATATATAATGGAAGCAGCAATGTCCGCTGTTTTTTTTTTGGAATACAAAGCGTACTCTGGAACTCCTCCAGTTCCTATGTTACATACGGCTTAGGCAAAAAGTCCACAACACTCCCAATTGATGCAGCAATGATCTGTAATCCAGCACAGGCTTGGTCATGGCAACGTTTCAAGCTCCAAAAGCTCTTTCTCCAGCAACCACATAGTACTTAGCTTAATAAAATTTGTAAGCTGAGGACTATGTGGTTGCTGGAAAAAGAGCTTTTGGAACTTGAAACGTTGCCATGACAAAGCCTGTGCTGGATTAAAGATCATTGCTGCATCAGTTGGGAGTGCTGTGGACTTTTTGCCTAAACCGTATGTATCTTTAGGGGTAGCTAGTTCTTCGGCCGTGTTGAAGTGTCTAGGATATGGTTAGTGTCACGATGACTTAGTCAGGACCTGCAGCTCTCTGGCACCCCCTTAGCCTGCTGGCCAAATCCGGTATTGCCAGAGGATAAGAAAGGAGCCCAGCTGCCCTAATTTATGTTATCTACTGTGACACGTGATGTGGCCGGGTGTATATATACCACCAGTTCCTGCCAGGAACATATATATACCTCGATCCAGTCACCCTCAGGCCCACAATATCACATAAATACCAAAATTAAGCTGCCACCACTGATCTCTTTCAGGTGGATCAGTAACCTGTATGATAGCGTAAAACGAACAGTGAGGTCATGAGAGCTCGTTCATAGGACAAGGAGATCGAGACTAGTAAATTATAATATGTTACTCCCAAAGATGGCAGTGTTTATATAAAAGATTTACAGAATATTACATAAGAGACAATATACATGTATGCATAAAACAGTTATAAAAATAAAAGGAATAAAATAAGAAATGTTCAGACCTAGCCACGCATGGATAAACGTAGTTCCGTGGAGGGGGAAGGCTCTCCCCAGAAAGATAGGATTCTGTCACACAGCTGGTAGTGGCTATGTCGGGCCCCTGGATCAGAATCAACCCAAAAATGGCTTCTCAGGTTTAATTACAGGGATAGAATCCATGGCCCCACCTCGTAGAGTGAGCCCTCCCTTGTGGGCTTGTCCGCTGAGACCTCCTCTTTCCCCATGCTTAATAAATCCTCATCCTTCATATCTGGGGATGGGGTGGCCCCACAAACATAATATACAACTCATATTTAATGTAGTTTAATTCTGAGAATATTGATACCAAATATGACCTACTTATGATGTTCAGAACGCCAGAACTCATTTGCCAGGTTCCTGAGTGTCACATAGACATACAAGACATATCATTAAATGCGCCAAACGGTGAATAATCTAAAAATATGAATTATGTGTATGTGGCATGAACGGGTCTTCTTAAATTCGACATTGAAATACTGTAGATTTAAACAAAGGAGTTTCTTTAGGAAAAAATCTGGTTAAAACCTGTAAGCTCTGCTCCTCTCAGCTTCAGGTATTTATGGGGGGTTGTAAATAGTTCTGACTGGGGGTTGCATGAATTGGATCTAAGTAACTTACTCACAAACCAAAAGGGCGGAGAGATGAGTGAACTATTGTTGGCTGACTCTTCCAGCATCTTAAAATCATGAGCAATATTCATATATTCATGACAGTTAGTCACATTCCACGGCTACTTCTAATTGCGGTGTTAGGTCTCAGGAATTGCGGTCAGTAAAGGTACCACTTACTCCTGTGAAAGATATTTATGTGGCTCCAAGGTCACCGAATCATAACATCTGATCTCCCTACTATCCCTATACGAGTTCTTTCACCTCGTTGCTAAACAGGAGAGCTAAGCCCTCCGCTGGCCCTGATGTTAACCCTCACTTGGGAAGGCCGGCGGGAGCACTAGTTCCATCCACTACAATAACGAGACATGAGGGAAAGGGACAGCTACTTCACGTCTGCTGATATTTCACCAGACAGCAGACTGCTTCACAGCAAGCGGTTCTCCACAGAGCTCCTTTCATCTCAGGAGCTTGGCCAGAAATGAATTTCAATCTTTAGTAAAGCATGCTGTGATACTATAAAGGCAGAGGTAATCACAGTGTGGCTACACCTGGACAAGGCCCAGCTAGCTTGCTGACAACAGAGACTAACATTAAAGAGGACCTGTCACCCCCCCCCCCAAGGATTTCAATCTAAAGGCAGCACTGAATGCAGGTGCAGAGCGATGTGTTGCTACTGTTGGACCCTCACACCTGCTTTCACCTCCTGACCCGACAGCAGCAATTGTTCCCGTCCTTCTCTATGTATAACATTGAGCAGGGCGGGAACAAGCACTGAGTCCACGCGCTCCTGTCCCACCTTCCGCCCTGACAGCAGCACTTGTTCCCGCCCTGCTCCGTGTTATTCATGGAGCAGGGCGGGAACAATTGCTTCTGTTAGGGCGGGAGCCAGGACAGGAGCATGGGGCCTCAGCACTTGTTCCCGCCCTGCTCCATGTTATACATGGAGCAAGGCGGGAACAATTGCTACTTTCAGCTCGGGAGGCGGGAGCAAGAGCGAGGGGCCGACAATAGCAACACCTCGCTTTGCGCCTGCGTGAGGTAGTAAAAGGAGACGCAGGCACAGAGTGAGGAGAAATGATAGGCATCAAGGAGGCAGCAAGGACCAGGAGGAGGGAGGAACAGAGAAGCAGGGGCGGGAATAGCCCCCGGAGAAGGAGCTGACTCATGGATCTGGTAATGCCCTCCTAACTTTGTTTTACACATTTTAAAAAGCTGTATTTAATGATTTATATATCAGAAACACATGGGGGACCCCTTGCCTGAATGCAGCATACATGCTGCATTCAGTGCTGCCTTTAAATTGAAATATTTGGGGGGGTGACAGGTCCTCTTTAATTCCTCCCATGCCAAAGGAAAAGGACATGTTTAATATGAAGTCTCAATTCAGACATGAGATTTAAGTCCAAAGCAGTCACAAGTCTCCTAGGAAAGGGAGACCATCATGACAACCTTGTGCCTGATTGTCTGTTTGAGCAGACCTGTCTGTCTCCTCACACAGGGGTGGGTAGCTGCAGGCTGAGGTGTTCAGTGTAGACGGGCCCAGAATGCTTGGGCACCCTGCGCTGATGATTCCAGCCCCAAGCTGCCTTGTTTTACCTGGCTGGCCATCAAAATATGGTGGGATCCCACACAATTTTTTTTCATTATTTATTTAAATACTTCAAAAAATGGGCTTTTCTGTATTTTGATTGCCAGTCAAAGTAAAGCCAGGCAGCTGGGGATGGCAGCCCATAGCTGTCCACTTTATTTGCGCTGAGAATCAAAAACACCACAAAGCGCCATGTCATTTTTTAAATTATTTAGTTATTTTTACAGTCCTGTTATGTCAGTCAATCACAGACATTGGCACAGAGAATAGGCATCTGGGAATAACCTCTTGGAGTAACCTGAAACCAGCTCATACATTCGTATCTGCCAGGAACTGCACACAGCTATAAAGCTTATAGAGGAGGGGACAGCCACGTAGTCTTGCTTGGCTGGTCACACCCACTGACCTGAAGGCAGATCATACTCTCTTGGATTTAACAAAGAAAGATGCCAGAATGTATGGTCTCTTTCTAGGTATGAGGTCATTTCCCTCATGTGATAGGGGAGTGTGCAAAATGCTGCCCGATGTCCACATGGACAAGAAGATTTTTATACTATAAGTGAAAGTCTGGGGACACCACTCCATTGATTTTATAATTATAGTGGATGGGAGGTTACGTACCCATGCACACCAAGCAAGCCAGTCAAGCCCACTAACCTGGAAGCAGACTACACATTACACTGTATGCTCCACCCTGTGAAGACATCACACCTAAGCTGCCTGCATTCTTTGTGCCACACAGCCTGTGGAGCAAAATAGTTAGTTATAAACATGAGATCATCAAATAATGGCCGTGGACATGAACGTGGATGTGGTGCAGCTAGTGGTGCTGGTGTAGCGGCTGCAAGGAAAGGACATGCTGAGCCTGTGCCTGTTATGCCACCAACCAAAACTCCTTTCCGAGAAGCACACTGGCGACAGGGTGGTCTATCTCATTCCGTATACCCAAGTACTGCTGGACAGATGGTGAGCACAGAACATTCTTCTGTATTTTCTTCCACGCAGTCCACTGCAGAAAGTGCAGATTTTGCACCTGTAGGCCATAGGTATCCTTCCTCACCACCTTGCAAATCAGCCAAGCTATCTGAGGCTGAGCCACAATGCATTCAGCAGGCCCTAATGCTTTTTGATGACTCTGCTGCCTGGGGTTAAGTTTCCCATCCACCTGGCCCTGTCGCAGAAGGGGAAGAGACTAAGTGCCATGATGCCAATCATTTTTTGGGTTGGAGGATGAGTCCATTGGCGGACCAACATCACAAAGCACTCACTGATCTCAGGGAGACCAGTCAAAGACAGCACTTGCCATGCAAGCCGGCTAAAGCGCTCAAACACAGTGAAATCCATGATGCATTGTCCCCTGGAAATTTGAATATGCAAATGGAGTCCATGGAATATGCAAATGGAGCTCCACAGACCCCATTTGCATATTCAAATTTCCAGGGGGCAATGCATCATGGATTTCACTGTGTTTGAACGCTTTAGCCGGCTGCCCGCAGTGTTTTCCTCAACTGGTGTCCCTGAGATCAGTGAGTGCTTTGTGATGTTGGTCTACCAGGCATTGCTCCCACCTTGCCAGAATCCTACTCCACACTGATGAGGGGCAATACCCCGAAACAGCTGTCTGTGGATGGATACCTGGCTCTGTTAATTCCCTTGTCATATCCTTAACGCGTAACTGAGTGGGATATTGACAAAAGTGCCACTTAATATGGTGGTTATGGTGGTCTCCGTAAGGACTCCACCCCAGGGCTAGTTCCTTTCCTGGAGGGATATCTGGCTAGTCCCATGTTTGAGACTCTTAATTGAAGCTCCATGAACTTCATTTGCATATTCAAATTTCCAGGGGGCAATGCATCATGGATTTCACTGTGTTTGAGAGCTTTAGCCGGCTGTCCTCAGTGGTTTCCTTGACTGGTCTCCTTGAGATCAGTGAGTGCTTTGTGATATTGGTCTACCAGGCATTGCTCCCACCTTGCCAGAATCCTACTCCACACTGATGAGGGGCAATACCCCAAAACAGCTGTCTGCGGATGGATACCTGGCTCTGTTAATTCCCTTGTCATATCCTTAACTCGTAACTGAGTGGGATATTGACTAAAAGTGCCACTATGGTGGTTATGGTGGTCTCTGCAAGGATTCCACCCCAGAGCTAGGTCCTTTCCTGGAGGGATATCTGGCTAGTTCCGTGTTTGAGACTCTTAATTGAGGCTCCACGGACTCCATTTGCATTAGCGGGCCAATGCACACGGTCAGCAGAACACCACACTACTGCTCTGATAATGATGAAACACAGGTGACAACTGCTGCGGATGTCCACAATGTGCATGCCGGCAAGGAGTGCAAGAGTGAAGAGTGTCTGGACAATGATGAGGGGGGAGGTTAGAAAAGAAGCGGTCTAGGGAGAGGAAATTCAGGAGGACAATGGGCCGTTTTAACAAACCTTTATTTAGCAAGTTCAATCATAACATGTTTCGGCAGTGGATTACTGCCTTCTTCCAGTGTGGGGTGTAATTACAAGTGGGCACATTTTCCCAGGGAAACCTATGTTCAGGACCTTGTGCACAAATACTATGTGTTTAGAAGGAGTCCCAGAGCTTTACAGTTCGGGTTTGCCCGTCCCAATTAAATAGTCATCCAGGCAATTAGCAGACATGTCAATTAACTGCAAATATGCCAAAATTCATCTAATGCTCTCTAGAAGGACCTGTGCGATGTCATGACCACATCACTAATGGATGGAGCGAGGCAGGCATTGCATGAAGGACAATGTAGACTTAGCTCTGCCCAATATAGTCACATGCTTGTGACATCACTACAGGTCCTACAGCATTAGATGAATTTCGGCATGTCTATGGTTGATTCACTTGTCTGATAACTGCCCTGATGACTGTTTGACTGTTTACTCAGGTAGCTATTGAAAACATATACATACAACAATTTATTAAAAAAAAAATGTTACTAATGCACAATACATGATCTAATAAACATTGGAGGTGGTTTAAAAACAAAAAAGGTAATTATTCCCTTTAGGGCTTCTAAAATGATATAGAGAAAAATAAGAGAAATTAGGTCAATAAAACCAATTAAGCGTATTTCTTAACGGGTCAGCATGCTTGGAGTCTCTTCTACTACGGTATATTGAACATGTTTAATTATGACACACCGTACGCTCAGAATTCCACATTCCACAGGAGCTTGTAGTTTATTTAAGACATCTCTGGACTTGCATGACCCTATTATAAGCTGGCAATCTTATTTTTCTGTAATGGTGTCACTCAGACATGTCCTTGACCTCCCTACTTAATGCTAATAGCATTTCATGTTTAATGTAATTCTTTCCTACCTTGAGAACAGAGAAGCAATTTTACATTACAAATTTGATGTAGGTTGCCAAGTAAACACAATAACCAGCTTTCGTTTCTCGTGGAGAATAATGCACGGCTCAAGAACTTGCTCTTTAAGTAAATAGGATTACGTGGATAGGCACAAAGAAGAAAGTACTCAGAGAGCCCAAACTTTGCCTGGAAGTAATCTATAAAAGCAGCTTAGTGAGGGCAGGCTATTTATCTAGCTGTGAGAATGATTGTAACCCATGATGTCTGTTTTATCATATCAGAACACCAATTCTTTACTTCAGAACTATCAGAAGAGCCTTTCAGTGTTTTTATCAATGCGTTTATTTAGTATGGCAGAATAATATTCCCTTTTTATGGGAATCCTGTTTTTAATGAATAATTTATTTCCTGGCATCCATTTGAAAATCGTCTCAGTTGTGAAATAAAATATTTGACACCTTTCTGGAGGTCATGAAAGCCTGGCAGGAAATCTCTCTTAATACAGCGATTTCCGAATAATGTTCTGTGAATTTCTTAGCAGAGGTCACCAAAGTCTTTCAATTTCACTTCAGGCTATTGTCTTTTGCAGCCAGTGCATTTTTATCACTACTATAAAGGCTTTTATCCATTGTCCCATGTGTACAGAAAAAATAAAATATATGTATATGTCATAACATCTAAATAGTTGAATTTACATAGTCAATCCCATATACATAGGTGCATAGACCAAAAAATACTGTGCCTGCAAATTGAGAATATGATTTGGTTAATATCCTTGGTCATATAATAAGGCTCATTAGAGGGTCAATATTGACTTTTAGGATTGCTACTACCAATAGGTGACGCCAGAGTTCAAGTCGTTTTTAAAGAGGCAATTTGCATATAGACCACCCAAAGTGCAGCATCTGCAGTTTGGGGTTCTGATCAGGCACAAATCCTAAAGGTACCGTTACATGCTTCAGTGTCGTAACGATCTCACCAACAATCTCACGGGAGCGCGCTCGTGACAACATGGGTAATTGATCATTGGTGAGATGTCGCATACATGGATATCGTTCATGACGCACCAACGATGTGGCGAGCAGCTATCGATCGCACAACCCAGCGAATGATACTTGTTCACTGATGTGAATAGAAGTCATTAATGAAATCATTATCGCAGTGTCACACAGGACGATGCAGCAGGTTGAATGAACGACGAACGACAGATTTATGAACATGTTCATAAATCTGCAATCAGCAATCCAATGATTTATCGTGGTCGTATCTCGGTGTCACACGCAACGATGTCATTTGAACGACTCCAAACCCGTGACGTTTGAGCGATATCGCTAAGGATATTGTACCGTGTAACGGGGCCTTAAGTCATATTAGAAGGCTTGTTAAAGAGTCGATTATGACTTTTAGGATTGCTACTTTTATTAGGTGGCACTGGAGTACATCTACTTCCTCGCTGAAGTGACAATTTGCATATAGACCAAAAAACACTTAGTCAGCAAATTGAACAGTTTAGATTTGTGATACGTGTAAAATATACTGATACTGATTTTTTTTTTGATACCTGTATGTGTAATAGATGCTTTAATCTGAGCGGCGCATGAATGCAGGCACAGTAGTTAGCAACATTGTACCAGAAAAAGGTTTAACACTCTGCTCAAAAGAAAAATGGCAATTAAAACTTTAATGTATTTTCACAATAATGTCAACAGAATTGTGGTGCTCCAAGACCCCAAATGCAATGACCAAAAAAATTAAAGAAAGAAAACCACAGCATCTTTATCCGATTCATTCAATGAATTAGAATATTATCAAAAATCAATATAATATTGCCAAGTTTCAGGGTGTTTTTGGTAGCCCTGAACATGTAGACTAATAAATCAATATTATATTCACCCGTTGATGTCTCGTGAAATATGGCAGCGCGGTTTTAAACCCTTCATTCTCCTTATTTTAATTTTCTGAGATAATGACCTTTGGGTTTTCATTGACTGTAAGCCATAATCATCAACATTTACAGAAATAAACAATTGAAATAGATCACTCTGTTTGTAATGACTTTATATAGTATATGCGTTTTATTTTTTGTATTGAATTACTGAAAAAAATTTACTTTTTGATGATATTCTAATTCATTGAGATGCACATGTACATCATTCACTTAATCATGGAAAATGAGAAAAAAATTCAGTGGTGTGTTGAAAAGGTGAAAGAAAAAAAATTGCCATTTTTTTCTAGTTTTGCTCTGACAACATGATGTATGATTATGGTGATACCAAATTTGTACTCTGTTTATTTTTTAAATATAAGTAGTGAAAAAAAAAAATCGAATAGGATGGATCCGTGGAAGCGTTGAAATACGCGAAACGGAGCACTCCCACCCCTCCCTGCACTGTGTAACCCTGGATTCTGTTGCAATGGAATAAAGCACCTGCACTAATGAAAAAGTCTTGTGGTGAGTGCCATCTATTTCTATGTAAAAGTTTGTATATACGCTTTGGGATTGAGCAACGCTTCTTGGCCTCCACATATTGTAGTCTACTGACATTTTACCCGTGACACCGCCAGTGCCCGGTAACACTCTCCTTTGCATTTAAATAAATTAAAATAACTTTTTTATTTTTTAATCAATAGGACTCGTGTGAGGACTCGTTTTTGGCAAATCTTATCAGTCCTATTTAGGGTATCAATGCAGGGGTATATCCAGGAGAAGCAAAAGGGGCATTTGCCATGGCCACAGACAGCAAGGAGGCACTGTTGGGCTGCCTAATGTGGCAGTCTAAGGTTTCCCCTTGATGGCTACATTTGGCTGCCCCATGAAGGACTAGTATTCAGCAATCTCTGATCCAGCTGTCAAGTGGAGCTGAAGATGTGACGCCTGTTCAGTCTGACTGCCACAAATGGTACTGCAGTATTGCATTCAATATTCTGTGTAGTGTCACATGTTTGCATGCATGACATCTAATGCGAAGTGGCATTGAATGCTAAGTGGATTGCAGTTACTTCGTAGCAGTTGACTAACATTCACCTCTTTTCTCTTCATACAGGTATTATTCCAACACCGCTTGCTGTCATCTGCATTTTCTAAACTAGGCTTCCAATCTCATTACAATACTGCATGGTATTATTCCAACACCATTTGCTGTCATCTGCATTTGCTAAACTGGGCTTCCAATCTCATTGCAACACGGCATGGTATTATTCCAATACTGATTGCTATTGATTCACCCAGGGGTCTATGGGAACTCGGAAACCAGGCATACAGTTGAGGGGGAATGTCACTGGTGGCCGTCCTGGACCCGTAGCCCTGGTGGTCAACTGAAATTTGCGGCAATAATTGAAAGGGAATAAAAAGAATAAAAGTATGTCGTGATGTTCACCAGCGCCACTGTCAGACCGCCGGGGCGATGGTATTGCAGCTTGGGTGGTATGGCTCCCTGCAGGTGGAGCCGGACCCCCGTGGCAGGATAGCACTACACTTGTTGTCGTGGTGCTGGATGTAGGCAGTGCAGCCGCGCAGCGGTTTGTGTAGAAAGGAGACACCGAGGCCTTGTGACTATACTGGTACTTCACTGGAACCGGTTGAGATGTCACTTCAGGTTAGAGCTTACACAGTCTTTTAATGGGTAGCTGGCTGGGTAGTCACTGAGGAGGGTAAAGTCTTTTTGAGGCTCCCGTAATATACCTTCTTTTGTCTTTCTCTGTCCCGTTCTCTTGATCTGCGCTTCCTTACTATCCTTGCACTCCCCTGCACAGCCCACTTGTCTACCAGGACCGTTGGGTGCTATGAGATACCCTTCTTCTTTCTAGGGGGCTCAACCCGGTTTAGTGCTTCTGGTGGGGCTGCACGTTCTGGACGGGGGGGGGTTGGGGCTGATATTTCAGCCCTCGACTGGCCGGTGTCGACTGCTCAGGGGTGAACTCGCCTGTACCATTACTCGAAGCCAGCACTCCGTTGGTGGACCGGGATTCCCCAGACCTGTTCGGTGGTCTGGCACTGGGTTTCCCCTTTCTTTCCTGGGTCGCCTTCCTTCAGCTCAGTCGCCCTCCCTGGGAGACTTCTCTCTAAGCTCCCTCCTTGCTTTGCTCTTCAGTATGGACTACATCCAACTATGTGACTTCCCGCCTCATCTAACTCCGCCCACTGGGACTGGGTCTCTGTCCTAAGGATTTAACCCCATCATCCCTGGCTCTAGAGTGTGTGAGTGCTGGGATGGGATCCTCATGTCAACTTTACACTCCCCTGCGACAGGAATACTGCACCATCTATTGTGGGTGCAGTACCCCTACTGTGGCGCACTGACCAGTAGGGCGCCACACTGTCATCTGCATTTGCTAAACTAGGCTTCCAATCTCATTGCAAAACTTCATGGTAAATCTACCTCTGCTTGCTGTAATGACCTCCATTGCAATATCACCCTGACTCATATAGCCTTATACCTCTGCATTTATTGTAAACTCTCCTATGTCATATGCATGCTTTATATTCTTTACTCACCAGTATATTACTATTTCCCACATTGTAAATGTTATCTTGTGGAAGTTGTGATTGTGTGGAGCCAGCTTTAGCCTAATGTCAGATCTGTGGCCTTTTATCATCTATTTGTTCCCTGCTGTGAGGTCCAGCTGCTAATTACCTGAAACCATGTGACTTCCCACATTCCCCCTCACTTGATTCTTTGGTGTGCCCTATAAATTTAGTTCTGTTTTAAGGGGTACACATGTCGGAGGTTTGCACGCGTGGCATCTCATGCAAAGTGGCACTGAATGCTAAGTGTTTGCAGTTACTTCACATTTTAACAATGTCCTTTATTTCAATGTTTATCTCCCTTTTTGCCTTTGACCACTCACTTTCACTGCCCCATTCCCCCTCCATCACCCCTCATCCACAGAAGCCCCTCTCCCCTTCCCTCTATTATATTGAGCTCTCATATTCTCTTCACCATACTGAATAATCTCAGACCATGATATTTGAGTGTATTGCATCATAAATAATGTCACAATTCCAAAAACTATTTACTTTTTCTCTTTTTACTGCTGCTCTTGTCAGGTGATATCTCTCCAAATCCTGGTCCACCCTCCACCAACTTCAACCCCTCCCCCACCACACATAAAAACCATGCTAACCATATCAACATTACATGTACACCTTCATCTCCCTCTTTTAATTGCACTCTCTGGAATCCACGGTCTGTATGCAACAAGCTTCCCTTTATCCACAATTACTTTCTCACTAACTCTCTTAATCTGCTGACCCTCAATAAAACCTGGATCCAGGACTCAGACACAGTTTCCCCTGCCGCTATTTCTCACGGTGGTTTACATTTCTCCGATTCCCCTAGACCTGGGAACAGACATGATGGAGGAGTTAGCTTACTCCTGTCCCCACAAAGTACTTTTCATGTCATCCCCCCAGCTCCATTACTCTCAGTCTCTTCTTTTGAGGTCCACACCATTAGGCTCTTCCACCCCCTATCCCTCAGGGTACCTTTACACGCCGCTATGGCAGGATGGATGCATCCCGCTACTTCACGTGCACGAGCACGCTCAAACGGTTACAAACGCTCAACGCATCACCTTTACACGCCGCCATAAGGTGCGCTACGCTACGTGACATCTATAGCTAGATACATCGCCGGGTGTCTCAAGTAGCCATCTGTAGCTCATTTACACACCGCTATAACCAGCTACTATGGGCGTACCTGGTGCAGCAGGGACAGCACATAGGCGTGCCACAATTGTGGTTTACGAGCCGTCCGTACGCTGATAGGACAAAGCAATAACATCCTGATTGGGCAGGCAACGCAGGAGGCTGAGTAATACAGCACGCTCGAGCGATTGTGTAGTGTGACTCGTCAGCTCCTTAAATATGCCTCCCTATGCAGCGACTACCAATCGTCATGCAGCAGCTTCCACCAATGATCGCACATGGGGCGCGGTAACACGGAGCCAGGGTCACGCCTTAGCTACATTGCAGCTACATCGCAGGGTGTCCAGAGTTCCCTTCCGTAACGTCTTTACACGCCGATGCATCTTGCTACCATCGGCTTTGTAGCTCTATGTTTTCGAGCAGAGGTCGTAAACAGATGTATCTGTTGCCGGCTGTATCGTCACGTCTTCAGACGCCGCTACGACGGGCTATATTGGCGCTACAAGCTACATTTGTAGCCTGTAGCGGGATGCATCCATCCTGCCGTAGCGGCGTGTAAAGGTACCCTCAGAGTAGCAGTGGTATACCGCTCCCCAGGTTCACCCACCCAGTTCCTCGACCATTTCTCTGCGTGGCTGCCGCACTTCATGTCCTCAAAATTACCAACGCTTATTCTGCGAGACTTTAACATCTCCATAAACATCCCCATCTCCCCATCTGCTACCCAGCTTCTATCTCTAACCACGTCTCTTGGCCTCTAACAGCTCTCAACCTCCGAAACACACAAGGATGGTAACACCCTTGACATGATCTTTGTCCGGCTCAGTTCAACCTCCTCTTTATATAACTTGCCTCTTCATCTCTGATCACAACACTCTCCCCTTCGCGCACACAAATCTTCGCACACCCCAGCAAATGCCTACCCATCACACATTCAGAAATCTACAGGCTTTATCACTGTCGCCAATCTCCTCCTACTGTTCTGATCTGGCTTTGAATCACTACAATGACTGCCTCAGATGTACCCTGGACCAAGTAGCGCCCCTCACCCTCAGAACCTCCAAACACAGAGTTAAAGAGCCTGGCTCACATCACAAACTCGATTCCTCCAGAAGTCCTCTAGGAGTGCTAAACGTCTATGGATGAAAACCCCCAATCCAGAAAACGTCATTCACTATACATTTATGCTGAGAAATTACAACTCTGCCCTCCACCTCGACAAACAAACCTTCTTCACCACCCTGATCTCTTCACTATCCAACAATCCAAAGAAACTCTTTGACTCTTTTCACTTTCTCCTCAGTCCTAAAGTGCAGGCCCCTATCACTGACCTCTGTGCTAATGATCTGTCTTCTTACTTCACTACTAAAATAGAAAACATCCATCAGGAAATCAACTCCCACCCTCAAATTGCTGTTATCCCTATCTCTCCCCACATTTCCTCTGGCTCACTCTTCACATTTGACCCAGTCAAAGAAGAAGTCTCCAGGCTCCACTCTTCCTCTTGTCCCACCACATGCACCACTGATCACATCCCCTCACACCTAATACAGTCTCTTCGGAGGCCACCACTCACCTAACCAAAATCTTCCATCTCTCCCTCTCTTCTGGCATCATTCCCTCCTCCTTAATACACTCTATCATTACTCCTTTATTAAAGAAAACATCTCTCGACCTATCCTGCACAAACGACTACAGACCAGTCTCCAATCTCCCCTTCATCTCTAACTCCTAGAGCACCTGGTCTACTCCTGCCTCACCCTTTACCTCTCCACTCACTCTCTCCTACATCTGATCCTGTCTGGTTTTGGCCTCCTGCACTCTACAGAAACTGCCCTCAACAAAATGACCAATGACCTTCTGACAGCAAAACATAATGGTGACCACTCTCTGCTTATTCTTCTTGATCTCTCTGCAGCATTTGACACTGCTGACCACCATCTCATACTTTCCATGCTGCACTCCATCGGCATAAAGGACACGGCTCTCCTTCTTCTCTTCCTATCTTTCTGACCGCTCTTTCAGTGTATCATTTGCTGGCTCCACTTCATCCCCTCTTCCTCTCACTCTTGGGGTCCCTCAGGGTTCAGTCCTTGGACTTCTTCTCATCTCTCTCTACATGGCCCTAATTGGACAGACCATCATCAGATTTGGTTTTCAGTACCATCTTTATATTGATGACACACAACTATACACTTCTTCCCCTGACCTTACTCCCTCTGTAATAAAAAGCACCAATGACTGTCTAGCCGCAGTTTCCAGTATCATGTCCGCTCTCTATCTGAAACTCAACCTTTCCAAAACTGAACGCCTTCTGCTTCCGCTCTCTCTATAAACCTGACATCTCTCTCTCTCAGTGTGTGTCACCACGATGATGCCTAGGCAGCAGGCTCACTGTCTGGGTGTTATGTTTGACGTTGATTTTTCCTTCACCCCATATATACAAACTCTCACCCGCTCTTGCCACTTGCACCTAAAGAACATCTCCAGAATTCACCCCTTCCTCACCTTGGAAGCCACAACAAACCCTCACTGTTGCCCTGATTCACTCCCGCCTTGGCTATTGTAATTCTCTTTCAATTGGCCTCCCCACACAAGACTCTCCCCGCTCCAGTCCATCCTTAATGCAGCAGCCAGGATCGCCTACCTAGCTAACCATTATTCAGACACTTCCTCTTTATGCCAGTCATTGCACTGGCTGCCTATACACTATAGGATCCAATTCAAACTGCTTGTTTTCACCCACAAAGCTCTTCACAGTGCAGTACCTCCCTACTTCTCCACCCTAATCTCTGTTTATCACCCCACCCATTCTCTTCTCTCTGGAAGTGACTCTAGACTAACTTCTGTATTAATCCAGACCTCCCACTACCGACTCCAAGACTTCTCCCGAGCTGCACCAGTTCTCTGGAATATTCTACCCTAACAAATTAGGCCTATCCACAATTTACATAGGCCACCCTAAAAAGCTGTCTTTTAGGGATCGCTTGAAACTATCATGATCCCTAGTCAGTCATTTAGACATAGCCTATCCACTCCACCAGTCTCAAATGCATCACAAATAATGGTTGGTGGCCACTGCTTCTCTATCTGTTCCCCATTTCCTCAAGTTGACTATACCATCATTGTAAATAAGCACCTGTACTTTGTGTCACCCCCACCTCATTGTTAGATTGTAAGCTCTTATGAGCAGGGCTGTCATTATTTTACTTTAATTATTGTATTTTCTGATAACTGTTTTTCATGATTGTTTGAATATGAACCTCTGAATTTGAAGCACTGCGGAATGTGTTGGCGCTATATAAATAAAGATTATTATTAAGATAATATCCCTCTGCTGGGAAATACCCATGAATCCAATACTTCCAAACTCCAGTCAGATAGTGCAGGTTAGAAGAGATCTACTTAGGGCAGACCCCCTTCTGGTTTGAGGGAGGAGTTAGGATAGGGAGAGGTAGGCAACAGAAGTTGTTCTAGAAAGAGTGTCAGGTCAAGAGGCCTACTAGTTACATCTGCTACCAGCCTTGAATAGCTGGTTTGAGGAACAAAGCTGCAGGAAGGGAACCAGTCCCTAAGTGGTCAGCTTTCCAGGACCTGGCCACGGAACCTGAAGGCTATCGGATTTCATGCCCAGTAGCCACCCTTGTGGGCCCATCCAGGGCTCAGTGGCATAGAGAGTCAGAGGACTGAAGTAGTCACTCGCAGGGCACATGTCACTTGCTCGACTGGAGGGTAGCCACAAATCAGAGGGATCTAGAGGAACCACAGAGGAGCTAGTGACCTTGGAACAGAAGTCAGCAGTCAGGCCAATACACCTTATCTAAGCAGGGTGGACTTCAGCTCTCTCCAGACAGACCAAGCCATCTGCCTGGTTCTACACATGTCCTGGCCATATAGAACAACCTACAATAAAGGTAGAGAGCTGAAAGCTTGTTTTCTGGGCCTTGCTTTCTCCTGCAATGCTACACTGCTCTTCCATACTTCAACCACCATCATCTGCCTTACTTCTCAAGGGACTGCCCCATACTTAAGAGGGGTTATACCATCGCACTGCCACAACATCTATCCCTTGGGACTTTACATGCAGTGCTGGCCACCTAGTGGCTGGATACTTTCAGTTGACGTCACGAACATTCTTACTTTTTCTATTTTTGTTTTCTTTTTCCCCATTTTTCCTTTTTCATTGTCTGCCAGGGCTACAGTAATGGGTTCAGCTACTATGGTCCAGACTGATTGGCCCAGCTGCTGAGTACCCCAGCCCTTAGTGCGCCACAAAGACACCAAAGATTTATGGTAATGGGAAGTTTTTGTGGACACAGATAAATAAGCGAGCGGAGGTGGGTACTGACACACAATAGGGTGTGAGGGGGAGAGAAATTTGAGGAAATATTTTGGGATGCGAGGAAGGATATAGATGCAGCTAGTATGTGGACCAAGGGGGGGTGTATGCTGACACAGTATGGGGAGCTAGAGAGATGGGCGCCGACACAGTATGGGCAGTGAGGGAGATGTATGAAGAAACAGTATGAAGTACAAAATGGTGGACTGTATGAAGACCCAGTATGGGGAGCGAGGAGGATGGCATTATATGGTGAGCGAGGAGAGGGGAGTAATTTGAGGACAGAGTATGAGGAGTGAGCGGGAGATATATGCATACTCAAAAAAAAGCTTAAGGGGGATGAGATGGGTGTGGAAACATTATGGTGAGCAAGGGGCCTTAGAAGACAGCATGATGATTGAGGGTGATGTGTGATGAAACAGTATGAGGGGGATTTTTGTGCACACTGTATGGTGAGTGAGGGAGATGTTTGATGAAACAGTATGAGAGGGGTGAAGTATAGATACACAGTATTGAGAGTGAGATGGATGGATACAAACACATTATGGTGAGTAAGGTGTGGTAATTTAAAGGGAAGCTGACCCCTAAAAATTAGCCCCCTGTTTCTTAAGACCTGTCCCTGCACCATCCTTATACATTTCTAGTCATCCCTTTGTGCTACAAATGTGTATTTGTAAAGTTAATAAAAGTGACTTTATTACCTTCTGCTCTGCGGCTTCTCAGATTTTGAGAAGCCGCAAAAGATGTTGCCCTGTGCTTCTCCCCGCCAGCTGTACGCTAATTATTCACACCCCGATGGGCGTGCTAATCAGCAGAGAGCCGCCGCGTCACATTACATGGGCGATATAGACGATATGACGCTAAACGTGTAATATCCGGCTATACTGACGTCAGTGGACCTCGCGACGTGCATTGCGAGGTCCACTGTGATGAGTTGCCATGAACACACCTCGCGCATGGGCAATTCACGTCGCGAGGTCCACTGACGTCCGTATAATCGGCTATACCGCCCATGTAATGTGACGCGGCGGCTCTCTGCTGATTAGCACACCCAACGGGGCGTGAATAATTAGCGTGCAGGTGGCGGGGAGAAGCACAAGGCAACGCCTTTTGTGGCTTCTCAAAATATGAAAAGCCGCAGTGCTGAAGGTAATAAGGTCACTTTTATTAACTTTACAAATATACATTTGTAGCACAAAGGGGTGGCTAGAAATGTATAAGGATGGTGCTGGGACAGGTCTTAAGAGACAGGGGGCTCATTTTTAGGGGTCAGGTTCCCTTTAAGGACACAATATGAGGAGCAAGGTTAGGCATATGATAAAACAATATGAGGTGGACAAGGGTACGTATATAACATAGAGAGTGAGGGGGATACTAGGGGTCCAGATACAGTGTGGGGAGAGAGGAGGGGACGGGGACAGAATATCAGCAGTGAAGAGGGATGGTGTGGACACATATATATATATGAGGAAACAGTATGAGGAGCAATGGGGGAGTGTATGCAAAAACAAGATGGAGAGAGATGGAGATGTGATGGATGTGAACAGTTTGGTGAGTGTGTGGGAGAGAAATTTGAGAACCCAGTATGAGGAGCTTCTGCTGTATTTAGCCACTCTTGTAATGTTTGCACTTCACTTGAGTTATCCTCCTGAGTGGATTTACCAAATATATATACAATTTAAAGATGTTGCCTGGTTTCTCCCAGATTGACAGCACAATCAAATACAGTCTGCAAATTTTCTTTATTGTTAGTGTAGGATTGTTGCTGCTATGAACATTTAAAGCACACTATCAGTTTAAGATACAGTGCTAACCTGCATGCTGTGTTGTGGATTAGTCGGCCCCCCTTCCTGTTCTGTGCAGATGGACTTCTCCAGAACAAAAGTGAAAGTAAAGATTGAGCATAGACCAGGAAGGTGGAGCCTGTTTGTGTGTGAGAGAGATCACACGCTGCCTAAAAGCATCTGTGTACTTAGGTTTTGAGAAGGAATTGTGTCGGCTGTGAAGTGACTGCAGGCCTAACCATGACAAAGACTTGGTGACCAACAAGTTGTACCAGACTGAGAAGTTCCAGAAGTTGGTGGTTCTGAACAGGACCAGAGATGTGATCCTCAGGACCAAAGAAATCTCAGGGTTGTGAAGGAAGAAGAGAAATTTCCCCCATCTTCTCTGCAAAGAGGATTGTGCACCGGCAAGCAACACATCATTAGGCTCAAGAACTGGACTTGTGTCCCCAAAACCATCATGAGTCTTTACCAGTGTGTGCACACAATAGGGCATAGCATTGGCCCCAGTAGCCAGAGCACGGTAGCAGAGGTCAGTAAGGTTTTAAGTGTACCGTAGTTTCTCCAAGATGTCCATTGTATATTTGTTTCTAATAGTTGAGCACCGTGCTGCTGAGCGGCCCAGCTAGAAACTGCAGTAACTGTTATTGTGCTTCTGCCACAACATATTACCTGTGAACCGGCCTTAGCCTTACTATCCATGACTGTAAATAAATTTTACCCTTTTTGGCCACCTCATCTTGTGAACTGTAATTGTACTCTGCACCGCGGTGGTACTTCAGCCATCGCTGCATTAGCAGAGGTAGCCCATAATGCTTAATCTTTTATAAGTGAAATAATTCTTAGTGGACCGAGCAAAAGTATTCCATTAACCTGAATCAGCTAGATCAATAGCATTTGAAAGACCCCTTGAAAACAACCATTGAAAATACCTGAAATTGAGACCTGAGGAAAGGCTTATTGACCAAAGAGGCCATATAAATAGCAGTGAGTAAAAACTAAAGCGTAACATCCTGCTGATCTGTCCATAAGGATAAAGAACCCAACCAGATGGATGGGTGATCTTCCTGATTCCATTAACCAGAAATTAATCAAATGTATATGGTGATACAGAAAAACACTCATAGGCTGGGGACATTTTCAGAGTGCGAGCACTGCCCCTTCATAATGGAGGGTGTGCGCGAGCATGCATCCTAAGCATGTGGACACGATACCTGCCCAACGTGCGCAGGCCCTGGGTGTTGGGAGAGGTGGGGTTGACTTCACAATATCAACAGGGTCATCATGCAGCTCTTGCTCCTCATTTTAAAGGGTCCACAGGATACTCTTACAACAAATTTTAAGAGGCTTAATAATCAGGCCACACATGCTTCAAATTTTAAAAGGTTAAATGGGCATCCATTGCTCCACATTTTAGAGAGTCATCAGGCTGTTCTTGGTTCAAATTTTAAGAAGCTAAATGGGCATCCCTCAAAACACTTTTTAAGATGTTCATCACGCTGCTATTTGGAAGTACACTGATTTTCTGCTAAGGGAAAAAAATAAAAAATTCTTTAAATCTTCTTTCTTAGCGAGTGTGACACAAGTGGAGTGTGAGCATGAGCGCAAGTGCTGACGGAAGTAAGTGTGTGACTTGTGATTCAGTGACTTTGAATTTAGGGAGTTTGGAAGGGAGGAATTACTGAATTGCTGATTGTATTTTATTAATACTTTGCATTTCTTTTTACTTATCATTTCTGTCTGGTGCAATGCCCATTAGGAAATGAGCTCCATAATTGATAATGCCATCCAGTGTACATCTTGCCACATGTATGCAATCCTTGAACAGCCGGTCGAGGGTGCATACTGCTGTGTGAGATGTGAGTATGTTGTGCATTTGTAAGCCCAGATACTGGATCTAAATGAACAACTGGCAACGCTGAGATCCATGAACAATATGGAAAGAAGTCTGCTGCTCACTGAACAGATGCTTAATGGGATAGATGTGGGGGAGCTTTAGCTGAAGTGGCCAAGCGAAGTGATTATTGCAGACCAATTGTTCATGATTGTGGAACTGAAATAATCATTAAAAACGGCCGCCATCCTGTTCGTGATGCCAAGTTGTAGAGCCCACTGGGTCAATGTACTCGGTACCGCACCAGGGTTACACTGGGGATGATCACGGCGGCCTTGGTCTGGACCGTGTCCCAAGCCCACAATGGGGGTATTTACAGGGGAGAAAGTCATGTCGCCACCCGTGGTATGTGGTGAGGGTGACCACCGCTGCTGCAGAACCTCTGGGGATGATGTTTGCCAGCCGGTGATGGTATGGCTCTCCATGAGCAGAGCCTAGTTCCCCGGGACAGTGGTGATAATAGTCTATGGATGATGTAGAGTAGGGGTGTTGGTGGAGAGGATATCAGTTTGTAAGGGAGAGTAGGGCTTGAGCACAAGGATTACACAGACTCACGCTTTTGTAGTTTTCCAAGTCTTTACTGTAGAAGATGGTATACAGCTGAGTACGGTCCACTGAGTCTGTACCGGGGCCGCGTTGCTCCCACCCTGGCCGGGTCCTTGGCTTCCCACTCCTGTGCTGCGTGTGAGGCCCTGCTGCCACATTAGCTAAGCTGCTGGCTCTGTCTCCCCTCAAGGGTACCTGCTTGCTAAGCAACTTGAGTCTTAATTTTGTGTTTCTGACCCCGCCGTGTTACTTCGCTGTGGTACAGTGAAGATATATAACCTCCAGTAGTCCAGTGTTTACTGTGCTGCTTGTGTCAGGCACAATTTCGGATCCCGTATCCGGTCTCTGCGCTCCTCCGGGGGCGAGTTATAGGGTAACTCCGTGTCCCAGGTGTGTTCCTCCGCTTCTCCTATTCCTCAGACCCCGGCTGGCCTGGAAGTGGACAGTGGACCATGGGTTGGGCCTAACACAACCCTTTTACACCCAGGTCCTTTTCCTCAGTCCTCTCAGGAACTGAACTCTCCACAGTACTGCTATGTACTGAACTAACTGCCACTTCCTCTCCACACCAGAATATATAGAGAAGCAGCTTTAGCTCCCTTTCTAGCCTGGAGGCGCTAGTGTAGTGTTGTAGGTTGCATGGGGAATTAACCCTTAGCGTTGTTTCTGGCCCATTAACCCCTGGGGTGCCACACTCCTCCTTAGTGAAAGACAGTACTCCGGGACTGTAGACAAACAAACAATTAACATATCAATACAATTAATATTTACAGAGTCTTAAAAATAAAAATGCAAAAACCAATAAAAGCTCAAAAAGAGTCCAAAAGTTGGAAAAGCAGTCCTTCCGGGGTTTTAGTCTATTGCCTCCGGGGCTGGTAAATATATACACAAACAAGTCTTTACCACAACCAGTACTGTGGTAGTTATGGTCCGTAGTTAATAAAAATGAAAAAGAAGTTCAAGTTCATGAATATTTAAGTAGTTCGTACAGGATAGTCTTTGTAGGTACTGGGCTTTTTTAACGTTGCAAAACAAATATAAACACGTACGGGTGTCTCTGGATTAAGTCTCTGGATTAAGTGCAGTAGGCTCCTAAGCCTTAAGTCACCACATAAGAGGCCAAGTTATTACTCTCCGTGGCTGCCACCCAACACCATGCTACTCTCACCCTTTTTGTACATTTACACTCTACCGGGTTCTATTAAACTTTACAACAACATATTTACATTTCAGATTTACTTCACATTTGATTGCTTACTTTAATCTCTGTACCTAGCCGGTAATTGACCCTTGGTACTGCGATCTGATCTGTGTAATGCTGGTGTACTGGGTGTATTTAGCCTGATGGTGTGGATGGACGTGTACCTGTTTGGAGTATCTGCTACTTCTGAGAATGGAGATCTGACAGTAGGACTGGCAAGCTCACTGGGACCAGGAATTGGTTCTCCATCTTCAGGCTCAACTTCCAGTTTGTCATGTCTTGGGACGTCTTGTGGTACGGGTTCTGTTGTTGGTTCAACCATTGGTGGGAAAGCAATCATGGGTACTACAACTGCTCCGTAGTAATTTGGCCATGTTTTAGGGAAATCTCCTAAGACTGTATGGAATACCTCCTCTTCTTTCCTGACAGGTTGGACCTCTACGGGTAAGGTTACTTCTGGTGTCTTCAGGGTTTCAGGACACGGTTTGAGATGGTCTCTTGACACAACTGCTGACGTTCTTCCTTTATATTTACTGATTAGACACATTTTGGCATTGTCTAAATGTGATGGTAAGACTGTATATGGGGTGGTTTCCCACTGATTATCCAATTTGTTGGTGCGTCTCTTTCGCTTAAGAACTTGCTCACCAGGTTGTAATGGGGTTGCTAGAGCATGTTGGTTAAAGGTTCTCTCTTGTCTTTCTCGAACTTGCTGGAGACTTTTTCCTACGCACTCTTGTACTTGGCGTACTGCTGTTTAAGTAGGGTATCCCAATTGGATTCTTCAAATTTTGCATCTGCTAGCTTGGTGACAGTTAGAAGGCGGGGTAGAGGGAGGAGTGCCAGGGAGGCTAGCCCTGATTTGGCACACCCCAATAAATTTGCTAAGTTGGCGGATGAGGGGGGTGTCAGTACAGGGATAGCACTGCTGCAGCAAGGCATGTCCTCTGAAAGCCAGAGGAGTGTCTGCTCCAGTAAGGGGGAAAACAGGAGATAGAGCAGTGCAGGCCAGACAGGTGCTGGTAGTGGGGGACTCAATTATATGGGGAACAGATAGGGCTATCTGTCACAAAGACAGGGATCGTCGAACAGTGTGCTGCCTACCTGGCACTCGAGTCCGGCACATCGCTGATCGGGTTGACAGATTACTGGGAGGGGCTGGTGAGGACCCAGCGGTCATGGTGCACATTGGCACAAATGACAAAGTTAGAGGTAGGTGGAAGGTCTTTAAAGATGATTTCAGGGAATTAGGCTGCAAGCTTTAGGCAATGACCTCCAATGTAGCATTCTCTGAAATACTGCCTGTACCACGTGCCACACCAGATAGGCAACGGGAGATTAGGGATATAAATAAGTGGCTCAGGATTTGGTGTAGGAAGGAGGGGTTTGGGTTCCTGGAGAACTGGGCCGACTTCTCTGTTGGCTATAGGTTCTTTGCTAGGGATGGGCTGCACCTCAATGGGGAGGGTGCAGCTGTGCTGGGAGAGAAAATGGCTAGAAGGTTGGAGGAGTGTTTAAACTAGGGATTGGGGGGAGGGTATTCATTGTACAGGAGGGGAAGATTTTGTAAATAGCAAACTGGGCACAAGTAATAAAATTGGAGGTGGCATGGGGGGTGAGGTTAGAATAGTCAATATAGTAGAAAGGAATACAGGTAAAGAGAGATGCATAAAGTGCATGTACACTAATGCCAGAAGCCTCACCAACAAAATGGAGGAATTAGAATTGATTTTGATGGAAAATAATTATGACAAGGTGGGGATATCTGAGACATGGCTGGACGAGAGCCATGACTGGGCTGTTAATTTACAGGGCTATAGTCTGTTCAGAAATGACCGTACAAATAAGTGAGGGGGAGGTGTCTGTTTATACATAAAATTATCCTTAAAACCAATCCTGCATGATAATATAGGTGAATGTAAATGTAGAGTCCCTGTGGGTGGAGATAAGGGGAGGGGGAAAAAATAATAAGTTACTGATAGGGGTTTGTTATAAGTCTCCAACAATAATTGAAGTGGAGGAGAATATCCTCATAAAGCAAATAGACGAAGCAGCGACTCAGGGAGAAGTCATTATTATGGGGGACTTCAACTACCCTGAAATATGTTGGGGATCAGAAACCTGCAGTTCAAGCAAAGGTAATAGGTTTTTGACAACTATGAAAAACAATTATCTTTCACAACTGGTTCAGGACCTAACAAAAGGGGGGCACTGCTGGACCTAATATTAACCAACAGGCCGGACCGCATATCACATTTACGGGTTGGAGGTCACTTGGGTAATAGTGATCATAAAATAATAAGTTTTCAAGTATCCTTTAATAAGACGTGTAATAGAGGGGCCACAGGGACACTAAACTTCAGGAAGGCAAATTGAGAGATGATCTTAGTGCAATAAACTAGGACGATGTCCTGAGACATAAAAGAACACATAGCAAATGGGAGACGTTTATTAGCATCCTGAATAGGGCCTGTGCACAATATACACCCTATGGGAATAAGCATGCTAGAAATAGGAGGAAAGCACTATGGCTAAATAAAGCGGTAAGAGGCGCAATAAGTGACAAAAAGAAAGCATTTAGGGAATTAAAGCAAGTAGGTAGTGCTGAAGCATTAAATATATACAGAAAATTAAATAACATTTGTAAAAAGCAAATCAAGGCAGCCAAGATTGAGACAGAGAGACTCATTGCCAGAGAAAGTGAAAATAATCCTAAAATATTTTTTAACTACATAAATAGTAAGAGACTAAAAATGATTTTGTTGGCCCCTTTAAAAATAATCTGGGTGAAATGGTGGATGAGGATGAGGAAAAAGCCAATATGCTAAATGACTTTTTTTTAACAGTATTTACACAAGAAAATCCAATGACAGACAAAATGATCAATTTAAAGAAGAAAAGGACAGCGCCACAGATCTTTGATGGTGCAAAAAAATTCCTTTGTATTTATTCCATGGTCATAATGAAGCGACGTTTCAACCACGCCTGTGGTCTTTATCAAGCTTAGAATGTTATACAAATGACCTCTTTATATAGTGCTCTACCCCACCCTCAATTAAGTGTACACCAATCACAAACAGAATACAACAATAAATATAAAAAACATCAAAATACATAATAAATTATCTTATAAAAACATACAGAGTGATACATTTGATTACCCCATCCAATATACATAAGTTATGCATCATATCCAAACGTCAAATCTTTATCTAAAGCTTATAAGTTCAATGAAGAGGTACACAAACGGTTAATCTAAGTGACCAATCAGGTGCAAACTGATCCAGTTGTCATATCAACCGCTATAAACATAAAAATGACACTCAGAGAGGCGATCAGAACCTAATGTGATCACTAACCTCCCTCAACTCATCATAGATCTAAATCACATCTATACTATCCTAGGAAATAACCACCATAAGTGTCCATCTGTAATCAATGTGGAGAAACACAATACCATGTCCTGGTGACTACTCCATATAACTCCAAGGTTCCTATCCATTGGCAACTGTCAGCAAATAACCTCAGTTCACAGGGTGGGGGCATGTCCTTACTCACACAGTATGTCCTATACAGTCCTCAGTCCATGATACCACTCATAACCGTTCGACCATAGTAGATAATGGGGGCGTGTCATTACTCACATAGTACGCCTAGGCTAACTAGACGCATGCCCAGTACATTCCTTAGCCAATCACACAGCTCATAGCAATGAGCCATATCACATGACGGAGGCGTGTTACACAAAGCCGTAATCACGATCGTGATAGGCTAACAGGGCGCACGCTCAGTCATACTGTATTAAGGAGCAAATCACGCTCCCTAACTCCCATGTTTATGTCACGTTATCGCACGTGTTTTCGTCAGTCATTGGCCGCCCTAACTTCCACCATTCTCAATGGTGCAAAGATGTACAAAGCATTATGGGTATTAATCCAACCCCCATGTATAGAGCATTATGGGAAATTATCCTGTCCTATCACAGCTCAGAATGCATCTCATAACTATATACTGTGTAGTAACTCCCCCTCTCATTGGTCACCATCCATAACATTATATCCTGGATTATAGTACCATTATTTAAACCAATCTATACATATATTCAAGAACTACAGTGTTAATGTGCAATCCACAGGTAACTATACAGATCCACACCAGCTTCTACTATCACTCCACATCACCTCTCTAGGTGTATACATCCCATAATATATCCTGAAGGTCACCTAGTAAAAACCGTGTGTGTTTCCCTCATTAAACGCCATTACAAAAAAAGATTAACAAGAAATAAAGAATAAATAAATCCTCAAGCAGTGGCACAATATCATTCATTTTGAAAAAAAATCAAACATAGTTGGAGATATAATCAGCACCCAAAGTTCATGTAGTGATAGTCCATAATGTAAAATGTCCACGATTGGCTGTCATCATTATTTTTTTATATTATTTTTCTTTACAGAATAACAAAATAACGAAACATTTAGGCACAACTAATCCTATGGGGAACCCAACCACCTTGTCATTCATAGTCAAGTTAAGCTAAAAGAGAAAAATTAAAAACAAAACAGAGTTATCAGCAGCAAGTCATCACAGCCCACATTCATTTTAATAGGCAGCTCCTCTGATTATATTCAACTAGCTGTGAGCCCGATGCAAATGCATCGGGATTCTAGAACGTGCATTAATTTGATTATAGTAGTTATAGCTGTTAGCCTGATGCAAATGCATCGGGTATCTAAAATATGTTTATTGTTTTTTAAACATTTTTAAATAATAATCGCATCATCAATAGCAATAATATAAGCCATAGCATTATTATTAGCAGTAATAGCAGTATTAATAGCATTATTAGCAGTATTATGAGCATTAATAACAGTATTAATAGCATTAATAGCATTATTATTAGCATTAATAGCATTATTAATAGCATTATTAGCATTAATAATAGCATTAATAGCATTATTAATAGCATTAATAGCATTATTATTAACATTAATAGCATTAATAATAGCATTATTAGCATTAATAATAGCATTAATAACATTATTAATAGCATTAATAGCATTATTATTAGCATTAATAGCATTAATAATAACATTATTAGCATTAATAATAGCATTAATAACATTATTAATAGCATTAATAGTATTATTATTAGCATTAATAGCATTAATAATAGCATTATTAGCATTAATAATAGGATTAATAACATTATTAATAGCATTAATAGCATTATTATTAGCATTAATAATAGCATTATTAGCATTAATAATAGCATTAATAACATTATTAATAGCATTAATAGCATTATTATTAGCATTAATAGCAATATTAATAGCATTAATAGGATAAATATTAGCATTAATAGCATTAATAGCATAATTAATAGCATTAATAGCATAATTAATAGCATTAATAGCATTATTAATAGCATTAATAGCATTATTATTAGCATTAATAGCATTAATAATAGCATTAATACCATTAATAATAGCATTAATAACATTATTATTAGCATTAATAGCATTATTATTAGCATTAATAGCATTAATAATGCCATTAATAGGATAAATATTAGCATTGATAGCATTAATAGCATAATTAATAGCATTAATAGCATTATTAATAGCATTAATAGCATTATTATTAGCATTAATAGCATTAATAGGATAAATATTAGCATTAATAGCATTAATAGCATTATTGATAGCATTATTATTGGCATTAATAGCATTAATAATAGCATTATTAGCATTAATAATAGCATTAATAACATTATTAATAGCATTAATAGCATTATTATTAGCATTAATAGCATTATTAATAGCATTAATAGGATACATATTAGCATTAATAGCATTAATAGCATAATTAATAGCATTAATAGCATTATTAATAGCATTAATAGCATTATTATTAGCATTAATAGCATTAATAATAGGATTATTAGCATTAATAATAGCATTAATAACATTATTATTAGCATTAATAGCATAATTATTAGCATTAATAGCATTATTATTAGCAGTAATATCATTATTATTAGAATTTTTTTTTTTCATTATTATTTTTTATTTAATTATTTATTATTTTTTATTTATTTTTTTTATTATTTTTAAATTATTTTTTTTATTATTACATTTATTATTTAGGATGAGACCCAGTTCTCATTCAGGTCCGCTGGAAGGGCTGATATAATTAGCATATATTTATTTTTTTTATTATTATTTTTATTGAATTATTTATTATTTTTTATTTATTTTTTTTATTATTTTTTTATTATTTTTTAATTATTTTTTTTATTATTAAATTTATTATTTAGGCTGAGACCCAGTTCTCATTCAGGTCCGCTGGAAGGGCTGATATAATTAGCATATATTTATTTTTTTTATTATTATTTTTATTGAATTATTTATTATTTTTTATTTATTTTTTTATTATTTTTTAATTATTTTTTTTATTATTAAATTTATTATTTAGGCTGAGACCCAGTTCTCATTCAGGTCCGCTGGAAGGGCTGATATAATTAGCATATATTTATTTTTTTTATTATTATTTTTATTGAATTATTTATTATTTTTTATTTATTTTTTTATTATTTTTTAATTATTTTTAAATAATTTTTTTTATTATTTAATTTATTTATTTTTTTAAGTCAGACTGAGACACAGTTCTCATTCAGGTCCGCATTTTTTTTTTTTTTTATTATTTTTATTTATTATTTATTATTTTTTTAATTATTTTTTTATTATTTTTTAATTATTTTTTAATTATTTTTTTTATTATTAAATTTATTTATTTTTTTACTTGCGAGTGAGACACAGTTCTCATTCAGGTCCGCCTTTTTTTTCCCCATTGACATACATTAGCGGTGTGTCGGCGATTTTATGGCCGGCCACCTGGTTCTATTTGTCGGCCCTAAAATCGCGGACACACCGCTAATGCATGTCTATGGGCAGTCAGCTCGAATTCTGATTGGTCGGCGTCCAATCCGAAATCGGGCTGACTGCCCATAGACATGCATTAGCGGTGTGTCCGCGATTTTAGGGCCGACAAATAGAACCAGGTGGCCGGCCATAAAATCGCAGACACACCGCTAATGTACGTCAATGGGGAAAAAAATGCGGACCTGAATGAGAACTGCGTCTCAGTCTGAGGGGCTCTTCTGATTGGCTGAGGGCAGTATACAGCGACCAATCAGAAGAGGGCCTCAGATCTCATTGAGATAGAATGGGGGATTTTTCGTCCATTCTATCTTAATGAGAAGGAAGAGGACGTCGGAGGTGGAAGTTAGCGAAAAGAAGACAGAAGATCCCCGGGGCCGGACGAAGAGGCGGAGATGGCGGAAAGAAGAGAGAAGACCCCCGGGGCCGGAGGAAGAGGACGCCTGGCCGGACGGAGGATATGGATCGGACGGACGATCAGATGACTTGAAGGCATGTAAGTGATCGACGGGGACGTTAGGTTAGGGGACGGAGGGGGCTTCGGGTGTAGGGCCTTAGGTGACAGCGGCGTTAGGTTAGGGGACTGCGGGGGCTTAGGGTGTAGGGCTTTAGCGAGAGGGGCAGGGAGTAGACGGCAGGGCTTAGGGGTATCGGCGGGGGCTTAGGATGCTGCGGGTCGGGGGTTAGGTGGTCGGGGCTTAGCATGTACGGGTGCGGCGGACTTAGGGGGTATCGGCGGGGGCCTAGGATGCTACGGGGGTTAGGGGGTAGGGTATTAGGGGCGGTGGTGCCTTAGGGGGTAGGCGGCATGGCTTAGGGGGTATCGGCGGGGGCCTAGGATGCTACGGGTCTTAGGGGGTAGGGGCTTAGGGGCTGCTGCGGGGCTTAGGGGGTAGGGGCTTAGGGGCTGCTGCGGGGCTTAGGGGGTAGGGGCTTAAGGGCGGCGGTGGCTTAGGGGGTAGACGGCGGGGCTTAGGGGGTATCGGCGGGGGCTTAGGATGCTGCGGGTCGGGGGTTAGGTGGTCGAGGCTGCTGCGGGGCTTAGGGGGTAGGGGCTTAGGGGCGGCGGTGGCTTAGGGGGTAGACGGCGGGGCTTAGGGGGTATCGGCGGGGGCTTAGGATGCTGCGGGTCGGGGGTTAGGTGGTCGGGGCTTAGCGTGTAGGGGTGGGGCGGACTTAGGGGGTAGGGCCTTAGGTGCGGCGGGGTGGTTTTGTTGCGGGGTGGGTGTGCGGACATGGGGGTGGGTGTGCGGACATGGGGGGGCTGTGCGGACATGGGGGTGGGTGTGCGGACATGGGGGTGGGTGTGCGGACATGGGGGGCTGTACGGACATGGGGGGGGGGCTGTGCGGACATGGGGGGGGGGCTGTGCGGACATGGGGGGGGGGGGGCTGTGCGGACATGGGGAGGGGGGGCTGTGCGGACATGGGGGTGGCTGTGCGGAGATGGGGGGGCGACTATGCGGACATGGGGGGCCTGTTTGGACCTGGGTGAGGCTGTGCGGACATTGGGGGGGCGAGTTGTGGGTAGCGGGGAGCGGAGGCGGCTATGCCGCCTCCGCTCCATGGTCCCCGGGGAGCGAGTTGCGGCTCAGGCAGCGACTCGCAATGGCCTCGCGGCCATTGCTCGCGCTACCTGAGCGGTAAATTTGTAGCCGAGGCTGTGGATCGATTTTGGGGCAGCGGCCATTGCTCGCCTTGGGCCTCGCGGCCATTGCTCGTGCAGCATTGGGCGCTTTGCGCCCAATGTTAAATTCGTATCCACATGACGACATCGGAAAGTGCGCGCGGAGGGGCGCTTTTCCGATTCGCGATTATATAATAGATATTAAGGCCTTTAGGGTATAGTGTGTCCAATTCAAATATCCACTTTCTTTCTTTTTCCATAAGTAGGGCCAATCAATCTCCCCCTCTACGTGGAATTGGGACATCATCAATCACCCTGAATCTCAGCTGATTGACAGAATGTCCATAGTCAACGAAGTGTTTTGGTACCGGCAACTCAATTTTCTTAGTCTTGATCGTACTTTTGTGTTTTGAGATTCTCTCTTTAATTCCCATGGTGGTCTCCCCCACATAAAGGAGACCACATGGACAAGAAATGAGTATTACTACAAAATCACTATTGCATGTACATCTCTTTTTTATCATATATTTTTTGCCGGACCTAGGATGGAAAAACACTCTCCCTTTCAACATGTTGCCACATTGAGCACACCCCAGACATGGGAAATTTCCCAAGCTGGGGCTGCTCAATGTTTTTTGCAGATCTTTTTTAGAACTCCCTATATCAGTTTTCACTATTCTATATCTGATGTTACGATTTCTCCTGTATGAAAATAGTGGTCGGTTTAAAAATTGTTCAATCTCACGACCCCTACCTAACATGGGCCAAAGCCTACGTTTGATTCCACTCACTTTACCACTAAGATGAGTATAGTTGGTAACTAATGGGATCCTCTTATTATCCTTAATCTTGATTTTAGGTGTTAACAATGTCTCTCTATTGACTTTCAAGACTCTCTCTTTATATTGCATCACTGAGTCTCTGGGATACCCTCTACTTAAAAATCTTTTGCACATGGTTTCAAGTCTTTCATCAATCCTCTCTTCTTGTGACACGACTCTCCTCACCCTCAAAAGCTGACTCCAAGGTAAAGATTGGACCATTTTTTTGGGGTGTGCACTTGTGTATAGAAGGGTACTGTTCCTATCAGTTTTCTTGACAAAAGGTCCGTCTGCAATTTATTACCTTTCTTGTATACTAGAGTGTCCAGAAATTGTATGCTCTCGCGGAGCACTCCATTGTGAACTTTAATTCTGGAAAAATGTTATTTAAGGAATTAAAGAAAGTGTTCAGACTCTCCCTCTCTCCCCTCCATACAAAAAAGATGTCGTTGATGTAACGTCGCCAACCCCTGACATGCCCCCAATGGGGAGAGGTGTACACATGTCTGCCCTCCAGGACAGCCATGTAGTACGGCATCGTCTAAAAATCACTAAAATTGACAAATCCCCAGGCCTGGATGGGCTACACCCCAGAGTGCTGCAGGAATTAAGTACTGTCATAGATAGACCATTATCTTTTATATTTTAAAGATTCCATAAAAGCAGGGTCGGTACCACAGGACTGGCGTATAGCAAATGTGGTGCCAATATTCAAAAAGGGGACAAAAACTGAACTTGCAAATTATAGGCCAGTAAGCTTAACCTCTACTGTGGGTAAAATCATAGAGGGTTTTCTAAGAGATGCTATACTGGAGTATCTGAAGAAAAATAACCTCATGACCCAATATCAACATAGGTTTACGAGGGACCGTTCCTATCAAACTAATCTGATAAGCTTCTATGAAGAAGTAAGTTCTGGACTGGACCAAAGAAATGCTGTGGACGTGGTGTATATGGACTTTTCAAAAGCTTTTGATACGGTGCCGCACAAAAGGTTGATACATAAAATGAGAGGAATGGGGAAAGGGGAAAATATGTGTAAGTGGGTTAAGAACTGGCTTAGTGACAGGAAACAAAGGGTGGTCATTAAGGGAACACACTCAGAATGGGTCACAGTTTACAGTGGGGTACCACAGGGGTCAGTATTGGGCCCACTTTTTTTAAATATATGTATTAATGACCTTGTCGGGGGCATACAGAGTAGAATCCCAATATTTGCAGATGACACTAAACTCTGTAGGGTAATCAATACAGAGGAGGACAATTTTATATTACAGGAGGATTTATGTAATCTAGAAGCTTGGGCTGATAAAGGACAAATGAGCTTTAATGGGGATAAATGTAAGGTCATGCACTTGAGTAGAGGAAACAAAAGGTATAATTATGTGCTTAATTGTAAAACACTGGGCAAAACTATCACTGAAAAAGACCTGGGTGTATGGGTAGATGACAAACTCACATTTAGTGGCCAGTGTCAGGCAGCTGCTGCAAAGGCAAATGAAATAATGGGATGCATTAAAAGAGGCATAGATGCTCAGGAGGAGAACATAATTTTACCTCTATACAAGTCACTAATGCGACCACACTTAGAATATTGTGTACAATTCTGGTCTCCGGTGTATAAGAAAGACATAGCTGAACTAGAGCGGGTCCAGAGAAGTGCGACCAAAGTCATTAGAGGACTGAGGGGTCTGCAATACCAATACAGGTTATTAAACTTTGGATTATTTAGCTTGGAAAAATGAAGGCTTACAGGTGATCTTATAATAATGTATAAATATATGAGGTGACAGTACAGAGACATTTTTAATGATCTCTTTACACTTAGGCCTGAGACAGGGACAAGGGGGCATCCTCTACGTTTGGAGGAAAAAGATTTAATCAAAATCACAGATGTGGATTCTTTAATGTAAGAGCAGTGAGACTATGGAACTCTCTGCCACATGATGTTGTAATGAGTGACTCACTACTAACATTTAAGAAGGGACTAGATGCCTTTCTTGAAACTATAATATTACCAGTTATATATACTAGATTCTTTGAAAGGGCGTTGATCCAGGGAACTAGTCTGATTGCCATATCTGGAGTCAGGAAGGAATTGTTTTCCCCAATGTGGAGCTTAGTGTTGCCACATGGGTATTTTTTTGCCTTCCTCTGGATCAACATGTTAGGCTATGGGTTGAACTAGATGGACTTAGGGTACCGTCACACGTGGCGATCTCCCGGGCGATGCCATAGGCGACGCACGTGCACCCGCACGCAGTTGCGTGTCGCCTGAGGTCGCCGTCACCCATTTACATTAGGCGACGCATTGGCGATGTCGCCGGCGACAGCCCACGCCCGTGCGTCGCCTATGGCATCGCCCGGGAGATCGCCACGTGTGACGGTACCTTTAAAGTCTTCCTTCAACTTTAAAAACTATGTTACTATGTTTTATGTATTCACAAGTACACTGGGCTTCTCCTTGGTAGGTTCAGCATCAGGATGCCGGCAGGAGACACGTCTGTCTTCCAGACCCGTGCATTCAGGTCTCCTTTGGGCTAATAATGCGAGGGGGCTTCTGCAGTGGCTTATCTGTGAGCACTCTTTCTGGCTGACTCAGTGCGTGCCCACACCGTTTCAGAGAACTTGGTCTCCTTTGTCAAGGGATGTGAGACCAGCCTGTGCCTGAGTACTTTTATAGACCATCATGTGAATGCAAACAGTTCCACACCTGTATTCAATTCATTTGGTTTCAATGTATTTAGAACAAAGATCTATTTACTTTCTTTGTCTGGGGTCACACTGCTGTTAATTACAGATTTTACCGGTCTGCGCTTAATACTTAGAAATTTTTCCAGAAGCGCATAGCGTTAAAGCTATGCGCTTCGGGAGAACGCTGCCCTTGGTAACCCGCTGTGTTCCATGGTTACCAACTATACACAAAGCTCCTTGGAGTGCGCTTTTGCTGAGCGCACAGAAAAACATTGCCTGCAACGTTTTCTGTGCGCTCAGCAAAAGCGCACTCCGAGGAGTTTTGTGTATAGTTGGTAACCATGGAACACATTGGGTTACTAAAGGCAGCATTCTCCCGAAGCGCATAGCTTTAACGCTTATGCGGTTCTGGAAAATCTGCTAAGTATTAAGCGCAGGCCGTTAAAATCTATAATAATGGCAGTGTGACCTAAGCCTTTTTCTTTTTGCTGCTGCTCCTTTTAGGTGATATCTCTCCCAACCCTGGTCTGCCCTCTGCTAACTTCAACCCCTCTCCCACCTCACACAGAAACCCCACTAAACTTATTACCATTACCTGCACACCTTCATCTTCCTCTTTTAATTGCGCTCTGTGGAATCCATGGTCTGTATGCAACAAACTTCCCTTCATCCATAACTACTTTCTCACTAACTCTCTTAACCTGCTGGCCCTCACAGAAACCTGGATCCAGGACTCAGACACTGCTTCCCTTGCTGCTATTTCTCATGGCGGCCTACATTTCTCCCACTCCCCAAGACCTGGGAACAGACATGGTGGTGCAGTTGGCTTACTCCTGTCCCCACAATGTACTTTCCAGGTCATCCCTCAAGCCCCATCACTTTCATTCCCTTCCTTTGAGGTTCACACCATTTAGATCTTCCAACCCTCCCCCTCAGAGTAGCAGTGGTATACGGCCCCCCAGGGTCACCCGCCCAGTTTCTCGATCATTTCTCCCCATGGCTGCCGCACTTCATGTACGCAAAATTACCAACCCTCATTCTGGGAGACTTCAACATTCCCATAAACAGCCCCATCTCTCCATCTGCATCCCAGCTCCTATCTCTAACCACATCTCTTGGCCTCTCACAGCTTTCAACCTCTGAGACACACAAAGATGGTAACACCCTTGACCTGATCTTTACCCAGCTCTGCTCAACCTCCTCTTTAGATAATTCACCTATTCACTAGTGATGAGCGAGTACTAAAATGCTCGGGTGCTCGAAGCTCGGGCCGAGCATCCCGAGATACTCGTGTACTCGGCCCGAATACCGAGCCCAATGTTATCCTATGGGAGACCCGAGTATTTTTATGAAATGACTGCCGGCAGCATGTAGAAACCCTAAAAATGTCACAAAAGTCTCAGAAGAGTGCTCAAATGACATGGCAACACCATGGGGAAGACCCCTGGAAGCATTTCTCACTCAAAAGTCACAGCTGTGAACAATCTTGTCCGAGTTTCATGCCAATTTTACGGAGTCACCAGAAAACCTTCCAAAATGATACCAAAATGAATATTTAGGGTGGAAATGTTAAGGGCACATACCCAATAGTGAGATACAGCTGGTGTATGTTACTTTTTGTGATTACATGAAAGATTTTACGTGAAAACATTGTGCGGCACTCCGATGTCCCTGAGAAGAGACGTACATGAAGGCCTCTTGACATAATGTGCCCATTTTGAGGAACTGGGTCTATTGTAGTATTTTCCTTTGCCAGGGCAGTCCAAAATTTAGAGGTTCAACAATGCCCCTGGATAGAGACGTGCAGGAGGGCCTGTAAACCTGAAGTGGGTGTATTGTAGTATAGCCCTTTGGCCAGGGCAGCCAAAAATTGGGAGGTTCAACAATGACCCATGCATACAGACATGCAGGAGGGCCTGTAAACCTCAAGTGGGTGTATTGTAGTATAGCCCTTTGGCAGGGCAGCCAAAAATTGGGAGGTTCAACAATGACCCATGCATACAGACATGCAGGAGGGCCTGTAAACCTCAAGTGGGTGTATTGTAGTATATGCCCTTTGGCAGGGCAGCCAAAAATTGGGAGGTTCAACAATGACCCATGCATACAGACATGCAGTAGGACCTGTAAACCTCAAGTGGGTGTATTGTAGTATAGCCCTTTGGCAGGGCAGCCAAAAATTGGGAGGCTCCACATTGTCCCTGGATAGAGACGTGCATGAGGGCCTCAAAACATTTTTCACATTGAAAAGGAGCGGGTCTCCTGTCGTTGTAATGCCCATTCTAAAAGAATGGGTGAAAAAATTTACCACTACAGGTATACCTCAAACAACAGCCTAACTATTGTAACGGTCATCATGGTGGCTCATGAGGAGAAGGAGGAGCTGTCCAGCGATTAGCCAAAGTCCAGAAGTGTGTACCCATGGGTGAGTAGAGGTACATGGCAAATTCCCATAACAAAATTTAAATTCAGTTGTCATTTGTTGGTGGTGTGGTGAAGTCTGGCCCAATCCAACCCTTGTTCATCTTGATCAGAGTCAGCCTGTCAGCATTTTCAGTTGACAGGCGGGTGCGTTTATCAGTAATGATTCCACCTGCGGCACTGAAAACACGCTCTGACAATACACTAGCGGCAGGGCAGGCCAGGACTTCCAAGGCGTAGAGAACAAATTCATGCCACGTGTCCAGCTTGGAGACCCAATAATTGAAAGGCACAGAGGAATCTCGCAGTACAGTTGTTCGATCTGCAAGGTACTCCTTCAGCATCTGGCCAAACTTAGCATTTCTTGTGGCACTACCCCGCACCTCAGGGGCTGTGGTACGTGAGGGGCTGAGAAAACTGTCCCACATCGTAAAGAGTGTTCCCCTACCTCTGGCACATTGGACTTGTGCCCCTCTGGGCCGTACGCCTTGGTTGTCCACCGATTCCTGACCTATGCCGCTAGCGTTTTGTGAGGGGAATGATTTGCCTACTTCCGTGACTATGGCCTTCTGGAACTGCTGCATTTTGGCTGACCTCTCCGCCTCAGGAATGAGAGACATAAAGTTCTCCTTGTAGCTTGGGTCTAACAGTGTTGCCAACCAGTACTGATTGTCGGCCAAGATATTCTGAACGCGAGGGTCTCGAGTCAGGCAGCTTACCATAAAGTCAGCCATGTGCGCCAGACTCTTAACAGCCATCACTTCAGTATCCAGACCAACACGATGACTGAACATGCTGTCCTCCTCCTCCTCATCTCCCCTGTCCTCTGGCCAGCCACGCTGAATCGAGGGTATGACTGGTCTGCATGTCATATCCTCAATTTGGCCAGAGAGTTGCTCCATGTCTTCATCCTCCTCCTCCTCGTCATAGTCCTCCACTGCACGTTGTGATGAGATGAGGCTGGGCTGTGTGTTTTCACCCACACCCACTACTGTTTCTTGCTCCAAGTCATCGCGCTCGGCCTGCAATGCATCCTCTTTGTTTTTCAGCAGAGACCGTTTTAGAAGGCAGAGTAGTAGTATGGTGACTCTAATAATGGCGTCATCGCCGCTCACCATCTTGGTGGAGTCCTCAAAGTTTTGGAGGATGGTACATAGGTCCGACATCCATCTCCACTCCTCAGGTGTTATGTGTGGAGTTTGACCCATTTCCCGACGGCTTAGGTGATGCAGGTAGTCCACAACTGCCCTCTTCTGCTCACATATCCTGACCAACATGTGCAGAGTTGAATTCCAACGCGTGGGGACATCACACACCAGTCTGTGGGCCGGAAGACGCAAACGGCGCTGAAAGCCGGCTGAAGCAGCAGGTGACTTGCGAAAATGTGAAGACAGACGGCGAACTTTTAACAGCAGTTCAGAAAGCTCTGGGTATGACTTTACAAACCTCCGAACCACCAGGTTGAGCACATGGGCCACGCATGGAACATGCGTCAGCTGGCCTCGCCTCAAAGCTGCCACCAGGTTCCGGCCATTGTCACACACCTTTCCTGGCTTTAGGTTCAGAGGTGTGAACCAGTGATCTGCCTGCTGTTTCAGAGCTGTCCACACCTCTTCTGCATTGTGGGGTTTGTCACCTATGCAGACTAGCTTCAGCACAGCCTGTTGCCACTTTGCAGAGGCAGTGCTACAGTGCTTCCAGCTTGGGACTGGTGTGGAGGGTACAGTGGATGAGGATGCGCAGGAGGAGGAGGCTGAGGAGCATGACATTCCGGAGCTGTAGAGTGTCGGTGAATCCCTGACAGAGGTAGGGCCTGCTATCCTTGGTGTGGGAAGGACGTGTTCCGTCCCTCGCCCAGACTGGGTCCCAGCCTCCACAATATTAATCCAGTGTGCCGTCAAGGAGATGTAGCGGCCTTGCCCACAAGCACTTGTCCACGTGTCTGTGGTTAGGTGGACTTTGGCTGAAATAGCGTTGTTCAGGGCACGTGTGATGCTGTTGGACACGTGGTTATGCAATGCGGGGACGGCACATCTGGAGACCATCAGGTCGCGGAATGCTTCCGTCTCCACCAGCCGGAAAGGCAACATTTCTAGCGCTATGAGTCGCAAAATGTGATAATTCAGCACTTAGGCATGTGGGGCGTTGGCAGCGTATTTGCTCCTGCGTTCAAATGTTTGCTGAATGGATTATTGAACGCTGCGCTGGGACAAGGACGTGCTTGATGCTGGTGATATTTGTGCGTGGGCAACTTCAGGTGCAGGGCCGGAGGCTTGTTCGCGGCCAGCATGGACAGGGGACACGCGAAGACGTAGCAGTGACATCAGCAAGCACCGCTCCTCGACTCTGTTGTACTTCCCACAAAGTCGGGTGCTTGTCTGACATGTGCCTGATCATGCTGGTGGTGGTCAGGCTGCTAGTTTTCGTACCCCTGCTGATACTGGCATGGCAGGTGTTGCAAATGGCCTTTTTAGAGTCTTCTGAAGCCAACTTAAAAAACTCCCAGACTCTGGAAGACCGAACATTTGCACAGGCACCTTGAGTCGTGTTGGTGTTCCGGGGAACGGTTGGCTGCCTTCTGCCTGCGGACACGACCCTGCTTCGTACTGACTGTTGGGATGCTACGCCTCCCTCCCCCTGTGCACTGCTGTCCTCGCTCTGCATATCCTCCTGCCATGTTGGGTCAGCTACTGGATCATCCACCACGTCGTCTTCCTCTTCCGCACCCTGATCCTCCTCCTGACTTCCTGGCAATTGTGTCTCATCATCGTCCACCCCTTGTTGAGACACGTTGCCAACGTTCCGTTCATGAGAACGTGGCTGCTCAAATATTTGGGCATCTGTACATACCATCTCCTCATCACCCACTTCAAGAGGAGCTGGCGACAGGCCAGATTCTGCGAATGGATACATGAACAGCTCTTCCGAGTGTCCTAGTGTGGGATCAGTAATGTCCGTGGACGTGTACTCGTCCTGGTGGTAGGAAGGAGGATCAGGTTGGGAAATGTGCTGTGCAGTATCACGGCTACTGACACTTGACCGTGTGGAAGACAGGGTGTTTGTGGAGGTGCCCATCTGACTTGAAGCATTATCCGCTATCCAAGTAACAACCTGTTGACACTGGTCTTGGTTCAAGAGCGGTGTACTGCTGCGGGCCCCAAGAATTTGGGACAGGACGTGCGAGCGAGGAGATGTGCCCCTTTGTTGTTGCGAAATTAGTGCTTGCACACGACCTCGGCCTCTGCCTGCACCACCATCACGTCCACTTCCTTGTTCCTTGCCAACGCCCTTGCCAACGCCCTTGCGCATTTTGCCTGTATACAGCGACAACTGTCTGGTGACTGTTGAGGTCACAGGAGATTAGGATTTTAATCCCTAACCTGTATCAAGGTAGTAAGTACACCAGTCTGGTGACTGTAATGGTCACAGGAGAGTAGGATTTTAGTCTCTAACCTGTATCAAGGTAGTAAGTACACCAGTCTGGTGACTGTAATGGTCACAGGAGATTAGGATTTTAGTCCCTAACCTGCATCAAGGTAGTAAGTACACCAGTCTGGTGACTGTAATGGTCACAGGAGATTAGGATTTTAGTCCCTAACCTGTATTAAGGTAGTAAGTACACCAGTCTGGTGACTGTAATGGTCACAGGAGATTAGGATTTTAGTCCCTAACCTGTATCAAGGTAGTAAGTACACCAGTCTGGTGAATGTAATGGTCACAGGAGATTAGGATTTTAGTCCCTAACCTGTATCAAGGTAGTAAGTACACCAGTCTGGTGACTGTAATAGTCACAGGAGAGTAGGATTTTAGTCCCTAACCTGTATCAAGGTAGTATGTACACAGTCTGGTGAATGTAATGGTCACAGGAGATTAGGATTTTAGTCCCTAGCCTGTATCAAGGTAGTAAGTACACCAGTCTGGTGACTGTAATGGTCACAGGAGATTAGGATTTTAGTCTCTAACCTGTATTAAGGTAGTAAGTACACCAGTCTGGTGACTGTAATGGTCACAGGAGATTAGGATTTTAGTCCCTAACCTGTATTAAGGTAGTAAGTACAACCAGTCTGGTGACTGTAATGGTCACAGGAGATTAGGATTTTCATCCCTAACCTGTATCAAGGTAGTATGTACACCAGTCTGGTGAATGTAATGGTCACAGGAGATTAGGATTTTAGTCCCTAGCCTGTATCAAGGTAGTAAGTACACCAGTCTGGTGACTGTAATAGTCACAGGAGAGTAGGATTTTAGTCCCTAACCTGTATCAAGGTAGTATGTACACCAGTCTGGTGAATGTAATGGTCACAGGAGATTAGGATTTTAGTCCCTAGCCTGTATCAAGGTAGTAAGTACACCAGTCTGGTGACTGTAATGGTCACAGGAGATTAGGATTTTAGTCTCTAACCTGTATTAAGGTAGTAAGTACACCAGTCTGGTGACTGTAATGGTCACAGGAGATTAGATTTAGTCTAACTGTATTAAGTAGTAAGTACACCAGTCTGGTGATGTAATGGTCACAGGAGATTAGATTTTGTCTAACTGTATCAGGTAGTAAGTACACCAGTCTGGTGACTGTAATGGTCACAGGAGATTAGGATTTTAGTCCCTAACCTGTATCAAGGTAGTAAGTACACCAGTCTGGTGAATGTAATGGTCACAGGAGATTAGGATTTTAGTCCCTAACCTGTATCAAGGTAGTAAGTACACCAGTCTGGTGAATGTAATGGTCACAGGAGATTAGAATTTTAGTCCCTAACCTGTATCAAGGTAGTAAGTACACCAGTCTGGTGACTGTAATGGTCACAGGAGAGTAGGATTTTAGTCCCTAACTTGTATCAAGGTAGTAAGTACACCAGTCTGGTGACTGTAATGGTCACAGGAGATTAGGATTTTAGTCCCTAACCTGTATCAAGGTAGTAAGTACACCAGTCTGGTGATGTAATGGTCACAGGAGATTAGGATTTTAGTCCCTAACCTGTATCAAGGTAGTAAGTACACCAGTCTGGTGACTGTAATGGTCACAGGAGATTAGGATTTTAGTCCCTAACCTGTATCAAGGTAGTAAGTACACCAGTCTGGTGACTGTAATGGTCACAGGAGATTAGGATTTTAGTCCCTAACCTGTATAAGGTAGTAAGTACACCAGTCTGGTGACTGTAATGGTCACAGGAGATTAGGATTTTAGTCCCTAACCTGTATCAAGGTAGTAAGTACACCAGTCTGGTGACTGTAATGGTCACAGGGAGTTAGGATTTTAGTCCCTAACCTGTATCAAGGTAGTAAGTACACCAGTCTGGTGACTGTAATGTCACAGGAGAGTAGGATTTTAGTCCCTAACCTGTATCAAGGTAGTAAGTACACCAGTCTGGTGACTGTAATGGTCACAGGAGAGTAGGATTTTAGTCCCTAACCTGTATTAAGGTAGTAAGTACACCAGTCTGGTGACTGTAATGGTCACAGGAGATTAGGATTTTAGTCCCTAACCTGTATCAAGGTAGTAAGTACACCAGTCTGGTGACTGTAATGGTCACAGGAGATAGGATTTTAGTCCCTAACCTGTATCAAGGTAGTAAGTACACCAGTCTGGTGACTGTAATGGTCACAGGAGATTAGGATTTTAGTCCCTAACCTGTATCAAGGTAGTAAGTACACCAGTCTGGTGACTGTAATGGTCACAGGAGATTAGGATTTTAGTCCCTAACCTGTATCAAGGTAGTAAGTACACCAGTTTTGGTGACTGTAATGGTCACAGGAGATTAGGATTTTAGTCCCTAACCTGTATCAAGGTAGTAAGTACACCAGTCTGGTGACTGTAATGGTCACAGGAGATTAGGATTTTAGTCCCTAACCTGTATCAAGGTAGTAAGTACACCAGTCTGGTGACTGTAATGGTCACAGGAGATTAGGATTTTAGTCCCTAACCTGTATCAAGGTAGTAAGTACACCAGTCTGGTGACTGTAATGGTCACAGGAGATTAGGATTTTAGTCCCTAACCTGTATCAAGGTAGTAAGTACACCAGTCTGGTGACTGTAATGGTCACAGGACAGTAGGATTTTAGTCCCTAACCCTTGTCAAGGTAGTAAGTACACCAGTCTGGTGAATGTAATGGTCACAGGAGATTAAGATTTTAGTCCCTAACCTGTATCAAGGTAGTAAGTACACCAGTCTGGTGACTGTAATGGTCACAGGAGAGTAGGATTTTAGTCCCTAACCTGTATCAAGGTAGTAAGTACACCAGTCTGGTGACTGTAATGGTCACAGGAGAGTAGGATTTTAGTCCCTAACCTGTATCAAGGTAGTAAGTACACCAGTCTGGTGACTGTAATGGTCACAGGAGAGTAGGATTTTAGTCCCTAACCTGTATTAAGGTAGTAAGTACACCAGTCTGGTGACTGTAATGGTCACAGGAGATTTGGATTTTAGTCCCTAACCTGGATCAAGGTAGTAAGTTCAACAGTCTGGTGACTGTTATGGTCACAGAAAAGCTTGGATTCCGATCTGTATCACCCTGCCTATATCCTCCTAGATTAGTCCTGAGAAGGACTGTTGTGGTCAGCAGCAGTTTGCAGCCCTGCTCCGGATCTACCTATGAGGGCCGCAAATCTGTCCCTAAGCAGCAGCAGACACTCTCCCTACACTCACTGTCTGGATGCCTGTGTGCAGAGCAGGTCTTATAAAGACTCGGTCACGCTGTGCAGGCGGACCAATCACTGCAATGCCACAACTAACAGGGCTGTGGCATTGCAGTGGTCTGCCAGCCAATCCCTGCATGTGGGCTGGCTCTCAAAAGAGGGCCAACATGCAGAGATGACGACCACGAGCACAGCACGAGTATCGCGAGATTACTCGGTGCTCGCCGAGTAGCCCAAGTACAGTGATATTCGTGCGAGTACCGAGTAGTGGCGAGCATGCTCGCTCATAACTACTATTCACCTCTCTGACCACAACATTCTCTCCTTCACGATCGCTTACCCTTGCTCACCACAGCATACTCCTACCTATAACACATCAAAAAATCTACAGGTCATTAATCATTAACCCTCTTGCACTCACAGACTATCTCATCTCATCGCTGTCCCCAATCTCCTCATTCTCCTGTCCAGATCTGGCAGTAAATAACTACCATGACACTCTCAGAAGCACCCTGGACCAAGTAGCACCCTTCACCCTCAGAACCTCCAAACATAGAACAAAACAGCCTTTGCTCACATCACAAACTCGATTCCTTCAGCAATGCTCTAGAAGTGCTGAACGCCTATAGAGGAAAACTCGCACACCAGAAAACTTTATCCATTATAAATTCATGCTAAAAACCTACAACTCTGCCCTTCACATCGCCAAACAAACCTACTTCACCACCCTGATCTCCTCACTATCCAACAATCCAAAAAAACTCCTTGACACCTTTCACTCTCTCCTCAGTCCTACAGTGCAGGCCCCTATGTTGATGATCTGGCCTCTTACTCTATGGAGAAAATAGACAAAATCCGCCAGGAAATAGGCTCCCAGCCTCCAAGCGCTGTTACTTCCATTCTTTCCCACATCTCCTCTGGCTCACTCTCCACATTTGACCCAGTTACAGAAGAAGAAGTCTCTAGGCTCCTCCCTTCGTCTCTTCCCACTACACGCACCACTGACCCCATTCCCTCACACCTACTCCAGTCTCTCTCTCCAGTCGTCACTTCTCACCTAACCAAAATCTTCAACCTCTCCCTCTCTTCTGGCATCTTCCCCTCCTCCTTCAAACACTCTATCATTACTCCATTATTAAAGAAAAATTCTCTTGATCCATTCTGCACAAATAACTACAGACCAGTCTCTAATCTCCCGTTCATCTCTAAACTCTTAAGCTTTACCTCTCCACTCATTCTCTCCTAGATCCATTACAATCTGGTCTCCGCCCCCTTCACTCTACAGAAACTGCTCTCATTAAAGTGACCAATGACTTTCTGATGGCAAAATGTAATGGTGACCACTCTCTGCTTATTCTTCTTGACTTTTCTGCAGCTTTTAACACTGTTGACCACCATCTCCTACTCTCTATGCTGCACTCCATTGGTACAAAGGACACTGCTCTCTCTTCCTATCTTTCTGACCGTTCTTTCAGTGTATCATTCGCTGGCTCCACTCCCTCCCCTCTTCCTCTCATTATTGGGGTCCCTCTGGGTTCAGTCTTCGGACCTCTTCTCTTCTCTCTCTACACAGCTCCGATTGGACACACCATGAGCAGATTTGGCTTCCAGTACCATCTCTATGCTGATCTAGATAGGGGTGAGAATGCGCATATAGGGTCTTATCCTTTTAGGAGACAGGTTTTAAGTGGTGAAATATAGGACCTGCTCACGTGATAAAGTTGTGTAGCACACAACCGGTGTGATCGCTCAGAACAATACAGCTGCTGCCAGGACCGTACCTCCACAGGTCACTGTGGTCACGAAAAGCTTCTGCAGGACAAAGTACCTCGTGGTCCGAGCTGCTGTGATCATATGATAGAAAAACCAGATACAACGGTTTGTCTGGGTATAGTAGTAGCTGTTTATTTTCCGACGCGTTTCGGAGTCCTATCCCGAACTCCTTCCTCAGGGAACATCAAGATTACAGTGAACATAAACCTTTATAACATGAAAAATGGCGCGAAAATTAAGTTGGTTGTGACGTAGGTAAACAAAGGGGTGTGTAGGTGACGTCACAGTGTTATGTATACAAAAGCTCGTAATGACATGATCTTATACGTAATCATGGAAGAAAAAAACATTTATCAGAGTGCAAGTCAAATATATGTGACAATATAGTTAAACAAGTGTGATGAGCATAGAACAAATGTAAAAAGAAATAAAAAGTGGAAAAAGAGAAAGGGTGGTGAATGGATTAGAACCTATGGGTCCTGAAATCTCTGCAGGGGACACCTCCAGGTGCAGAAGTTCAGCGCGGCCAGCGCTGAGCTTCAGCTCAGAAGAAAAAAGGTATTTTCCAGGGCCACTGGACCATACTGACAGCAAATTTATTAGAACATATTTAAAAACACTTACATCCCGCCGAGCACTAGGTGTCCGGAAGCCGGATGCGATTTTTTGTCGCGCCGGATCCGGGAGGAGCTGGGAGGATCTGATTTGTGCAGATTTTTGCAAGCTGCGATTTTGTGTCCGGGAGAAAAACCCGCATTCTTCCGCATCAACCTGAACTGATGGAAACTGGCAAATGACTGCCATCTGGCTCCATCTGGCCCAATAGGGATACAACCCTAGGTTTACACTGGTTAGCCCCAGACCCTGAAAAACGTGGTGTGAAGCCAGCCTAAGATGTCCCGTTTTGAAAGTAAATGGATATTTGATCTAAATACATTGAAACTAAATTGATTGAATACAGGTTTATACAGGTGCAGAACTGTTTGCATTCACATGATGGGCTATAAAAGTACTCAGAAACAGGCTGGTCTCACATCTCTTGACAAAGGAGACCGAGTTCTCCAAAACAGTGTTGGGCACACGCTGAGTCAGCCAAAGGAAGCGCTGACAGATAAGCCACTGCAGAGGCACCTTCCATTACTAGCCCCAAGGAGACCTGAATGCACAGGTTTGGAAGACAGACATGTCTCTCATTGGCATCCTGATGCTGAACCTACCAAGGAGAAGCCCAGTATACTTGTGAATTCAGGCCGTTAATCAGGATGATTTGACACTGTGGAGCTGGAAAGGAGAAACGATCTGACAGCACCTCTGGAAAACTGCAGGTACCTGCTGACTTTGCTCCCTTTGAGTACATTGCAGTGCAAAGCCCCTTTTTTTCTGAAGTCTGTTTTTTTCTGCAGTCCGTTGTTTGCATGTATGCATTTTAGACATTAGAGTGGTGACAACTATAATTGTATGCACAGAAATATACTAATCCTTAAGGTACCGTTACACAACACGTTATCGCCCGCAATGTCACTCAAAATCACGTTTTCAGCGCTGTCGCAGTTGATATCGCAAGTGCGTCGTGCCGTGCAGCTGGACGATTAAACTACGATAAGTTGCTTGATCGGAGTTGCCAGGTTTATGAACATGTTCAAAAACCTGGCGATGTTGCTCAAGCGATGTGGTAGGATCGTGGTGTGTGACACCGCAATAACGATGTTGTTGGCTATTTCACTGGTTGCGCATCCAAGGCTGTAGGCGTGCCTGTGCATTGTTTTCCGCGCCCCATCTATGGCGATTGGTGGGTAGTACTGTTTTCTGATTGGATAGCCCTGGTAAAGGCACCATATTTGATTCTCTGTGCATAGCCCAGTACATTCATTGACTTTTTGTTCTTGTGATTTATTATAAAATGAATGTATACAAGGCAACTCATTGAATTCACCCTCCTTTACTATTGTGACCAAGGCACAAATTGATGACGCTAATAACATTGCGTCTCAACAAACAGTGTATTTACTTCCAAAAAGGTCTGTGTCTGCATGTGAAGTTCTCAGTTATGGTAGCTACAAAGTTCCACCCTACATGTCGCCCATATGTAGACGTAGAAGTAGACACATGTAAAACCCCTCATTATAGTATTTGTCATGTATGTGTGCCATGTCCTACGCATGAGCGTTGCTGTTTCTAGAAAAAATTGTTCTTTTGGATGCCGCGCCGTTCATTGTGGGTCAGCACTATGTGCGTGTGCCTCCTTTGCAGACGTTGAATTCTCCTCAGTGTAAATTAGGTGTGGCGTGATGTCATGACGTCGTTGGATGCCCGGCCCTGCCTTCTTGGGGCTTTCCAGTCCCCTGCTGAAAGATGGCGGCCACACAGCGTTCCGCACCCTGGGGCAAGCTAGAGCTGCTGATCCTATATGACATCATGGACAGGCTGGACTACTACTGGTGCGACTTACCGCATCAGCACCCACTCCTCCATAAAATGCGCATCCTGCGCAAAGTTCAGAGGGCCCTGCTCAGAAGACTGGGTGTTGAGGGGACACCACAGCAAATACGGAAAAAGGTGGCGGACATGAAGTACAAGGTGAGGTCCACATAGCCGTTATCCGCGCCTGTATCCAGACACTGCGTGGTGAGTATTTGTGGATGCCACATACACACATGTTTGATGACAGCACAATATATACTAATTACTAAACATGGAAGTGTACCCTTTCAGATAGTGTGACAGAAGTCATGATGCTGAAGCATGATGACTGTTTTTCTGCAGGGGGTGCAGATAAGTGCCAGCTTACAGTAATGTGTGTAGCATTTCATACCCTGAACATTGTTGTGGACACTAAAAAAAGACACACATAGGTCTCTATTAAGCTTGAAGGCAGCATGTGCATATTGTCTCTGATGTCATGGTCCACATCCCACATAATCTCCAAATGGCCCTCCACCCTTACATATAGCACCCCATAGCCTTCTTGTAATTGGACACATGAGTATTGTTCCCAAAACGTCACTCTTGGCTGCCTCATGTACAACAAAACACCCACTCACTGTTAGCTCATTTTATTCATTTTTGTGCTCCTCTCACTAATGATGGGTTAGTATGGTGTCAAACACCCTGTGTTTTTGGCACTATGTGTATTCAAAATGTCCTGAAAAAGATTGTTGATGAGGAAGCTTTATGTTTCAATTGTGTGTGTCACCATAATATATTGTCCCAACACTATAAGCCTGTGTGGACTGCGTGGCAACGACACTGCTACTAGTGCAATATACATTTATTAACTTGCTTCCAATGTACAGATGACAGCTCTCTGTCCCCTTGGACCCAACCAATGAATATTAAAACACATTATGTAATTGCCAAACAAAGTCCATGTAATTGACATTTGCATTTGTGATTTTGACTTCAACAATCATGCAAAATGTAATGTGTTACTCAACAGCTGACGACGAGCCTCCTCAGCCTCCTTAGCCAGACACACCACCACCAGCCTCCTCTTCATGCTCCCCATCTGCCTCCCCTCCTGGCTCGGCTGCAGGACCCACCTCTGGTTTGCCTCCACATACCCCACTAGTGTCCTCCCCGGAACCACTTATGGGCTCACCAGTGGCGGACAGAACACCCTCACCACCACCCACCTCACAAAGAAACCTGGAACCACCTGGGACTCCAATGAGAATGCAGTCCTACAGACCCAGTTCACATTGTGCCCTAGCTCACTTGCAGTTTTTCATTTATTCTCTTGTTTAGCAAGACAAGGAGTGCCCCACCCCTCCTTTTCTGAGCCAGGCACATAGAGTGCTGTCTGCTGCACTGTGTCCATATGGGACTCTGGCCCGATTTCACCCTGCATCCATGAGGTATATTTATACAGGATCAGGTTTTAAATTAGTTAGATAGGACCGTTCTGATAAGGGTCACCGTGGTGAGGTGGAACAGCTTACGTAGATTTTTTGCAAAAATCGTATTAACTAAGCACCCTGTTTTTTATACTCTTTTTTACTAAGCACTTGCTTTTTATTATTACCTTTTTATAGGACTGTACTTCCGCATATTTGTTATACTGTTTTTTTCTGTGGTCATGTGGTAATGTATATGTGCCCTGAGAAGGTGACATACTTCCTTAAGTTTAAAAAAAATATCTTAAAATAAAAACTTACCTATTGACATATTTTGTTAAAGCATACAAAACACAGGTGTATCCAAACAATTTTTTAATGTGGTCAAACCAAAAAAAAATCACACATCCAGTGTTTAATAACATAAATTTTTTTAACAACTGCAACAACCATTACATATTGTGGTAGCGTGTCCGACTCAACTGAAATTCAGCTGCAGGACCTGACATGGCTGCCTAACCCATATCCCGGTAGAGAAATGGGTTTGGTCGATGCCAAGGGAATGGTGGTATATTTTCCATCGGCATCTCAGGAGTTAGTCCGGGCACAAACATAGCCGGCCGAGGATGATGGGACACTGACGGCTGCACAGGGCGCTAAGTCAAGATAGTGTTGGAGGTTAGTGTCCCATCCTCGACCGCGGCCAGGGCAAAGAGGATGACCCTCTCAACAGCTCTTCTCTTCTCAGGGTCCAGACTGGACACCCGTTCAGTCACAAGCTGCCCAATCACAGTGCTAGGTCTGTTCTCAAGGTGGAGCAGCACCCTCTTGGCCTAGGTGCCAAGCTCTGTGGGTGGTGGTAGTGGGCATTGGCACCTCATGGCCACGCTGGGGCCAGGGTGCTGCTCCGCGGCACTAGGATCAGGCTCCACCTCCCCTGTAGATGTTGATGGGGGAGGGTCCGGAACGGATGCCGTCTCTTGGCTGGACCCGATGTCTTGGGGGTCCTGCAAAAAAACAAAAACATTGCTCAAACACTTGACATATGTAATCTGCATTTGTAACACAAAAAGCTATGCTGGGGTAGGGTGTGATATCCTGTGTCAAACATGTGACAATAACACTTGTATAATGTTAAGACTATATGTTACATGACACACTTATTACTCTACTCACCTGAGTAACCTACATGGTCATGCACATGTTTTTGGACAACTCCCAAAGAGGACATATGAGGACAGTGTGTGAGCCAACACCTCAACATAGTGTGTAAAGTGTTAACCAGTACACGGTGATATGTTTGGCATCTTTAAAACACTACAAGTGAATTCATCCACCATTATTGATTGACATAACAAAAGCAAAATGAGACGTACCTCTTGTGGCGGAGCTGTGGCTTGGGGAGTGGCGGAGGAGGTTTGGGCTAGGCCTCTCTGCACAGTATTCTTCGAGGGAGCCCCTGGTCCAGGAGGAACTGAAGTAGGTCATAGTACCACAATTGTGGCACATAGACCTCTTCAGTTCCCCTGCCGGACCGCCTGGATTCCACAACTCTATTGTGCTCCCTCTTAAATACTGTGCGCAGCTTCTTGATCTTCTTCAGCACAAAGCTTTCATTAACCCTCTCACGAGGATGGTACTGCTGGGAGAGGGTGATGAGATGCCCATACGCCACTTCCTTCACCTGACGGTTCTTATAATCAGGTGAGGTGGTCCGCCACAAGCACTCATGCTCCTGGTACATGGCTATGAAGTCCCGGACAAACTCCTGATCATCAGCCATCTGAAACATGACCAAACAGTATGTCAGGAACACACAGACATGTATGTATGATTTTGCAGCTGCCCTGCAATAATGGTAAGGTTTTGACCTGTGCCACAAACCATTGAGTAGCATATCTATATGACAATTACCATGCATTAAAGGGCCAAGTGTGTACACATATATCACCCATGGCTACCAAACATTACATAGATTACCTATAAAAATGAGTATATATCCCAAATCTTGGTACAAAATGTCACTTTATTGATACAATATTAAAATTTGTTCTTTTTAAAAACAATTCACATTACAGGAAACAACGAGATACCATGATGTACGCATCCATATATATCCAAATCCAGCGGAGCAAAAGACAGGACAAGAGGCGCGATATAACTCTTTACAATCTAGATTAATCTATGTCAATATCTGCAATAAAAACTCTTTAAAATAATATTTTATTAAAACCTTAAATTAAAAGGTGCTATATTCAATTCAGGGTGTACAATAGTAGGAGGAACAAGTGATAATATATCAAACAAGTAACATAGGTAAAAGACAATAGTTAATACACAAGTGCATAATCACCACCCAAACCAAAAAGAGGGTCTTCTAACTGTGTACATACCGCATTATATAGATGTGTGCAACAAAATCACTACTAAAAGTGCCAAACAGTGCTGAACATAAAGTGCAAAAGTGACACAACTCAAATAACAGAGAAAGCTATATGTAGTGTTACAGGGATATATAAATGGTGCACAGTGCATATAATAACAAGGGTGTGAGCATAAGAGAAAGTGTCTCCAGATGTTAAAATTATGCCACACAACCATTAGTGTAAATTCTAAAACCATCCAAATGCTCACCAGTAAAAATAAGGGTTAAAATAAGCAGATATAAAATGACAGTGATATGAAGTAAAAGAGTAAACATAGCCTGCTATACCGCTAAGAGATCCTAAGACCAAGAAACTAGCCTGTCTAAGATAAATGAGTGATCCTTGCAGCCAAATCTATATGGCAAAACGCCTGGCACACAAGACCAATTGCTCTGTGGAGAATATTACCGGTCCAATAAAGGATGCAGGGTCACAAATAGCTCCTTCTCGAGGGTGTTGTTGTACTCTAGGTTGCGGCTATTAAATAATGCTGAGCCCATCTGTGTCAATTAGTGGAGCTACGTTCCTCATCCCTGAAACCGGAAGCTTTCGGTCCGGCGTCTGAAGTCACATCCCGCCACTCCCCTCCAGATGCGTCATGGAGGGCGTGCGGGACGCGATGTGTATGCAACGCGTCGCCGAGGCAACCAAGAGGTCAGGCAAGGATCCAGAGCGCTCCACACAGGAGCGGGTCCACGCTATTGCGCATGCCCAAGACTGCAGTATAAGTCACATCACTGCAATGAAAAATTCCAACTTGTGAAGGGCAATTGCTTGTATAGGGATACTATACTGCAAAGGCTTAATAGTCTATAATCTAAGGGACAGTAGATAAAAGGAAACAATGAATACAGGGGATTTAACACCAACCAATATATGATAGAAATACCAGAAAAGATTATATGTGAAAAAATCAAAAAAGGAAAACCAAAATGAAAACTTGCATTAGGGACAACATGGTAATATTAGTTGCCGATATAAAAAGTTATATAATAGTTGGAAAATAATAATATGAAAAAATGAAAAAAATGATGAAATGATAATAAAAAATAATAATGTGAAAAATAATATGAGTTGGGTGAGGAATCTGAGGAGACCTTGGTACAGAGTAAGTTCAATTTTCCTAAGAACAAAAAATTCCCCCAAATGAATTTGTATCCCAATGTTGAATTGTTTGTTTAATTGGTGACTGAGGAATTAGGCAAGATACCTAAGGGAATAAAGGTTGATAATCTTATCAAACCACAGAGACAGGCTTTGAGTGAACTTAGGAAGATGAGATATGTGGTTATTAAACCTTCAGATAAAGGTGGCAACGTGGTTCTTTGACCGTGGAATCTGTATGAGAAAGAGGCATTCAGGCAGTTGAGGGACAATGAATGTTATAAAAGGTTGACCTTTAATCCCACCTCTATTTTTCAAGTAGAGCTACATAAGATCTTGGACACAGCCTTTGAGAACTTTGTCATTGATAAGCAACTAAGGAGGGACTGCTTACGGATCAACTGAGAACTGCGTGCTTATATTTACTTCCCAAGGTGCACAAAAACTTGACATCTCCACCGGGATGACCAATTGTTTCTGGAAATGGGAACTTGTGTGAGGCAATTGGTAAGTTTTTAGACTTTTATATGAAACCCCTAGTTGAGGCCTTGCCTTCCTATACCAAAGACACCAATGATTTTCTTAGGAAACTCTCTGATTTGCATTTGGAAGGTGACATGAAGATGGTAGTGTGCGACATTAAATCACTTTACACCTCTATCAGACATTGTGATGGGATTCAGGCAGTAAGGTTTTTCCTAAATACAACTCTTGACCCCGGATTCATTTCCTTCCTCCTCCAGATTTTAGAGTTTGCTTTAACACACAATTTTTTTATATTCAAGGGCACCCCGTACCTACAGCTCCAGGGAACAGCTATGGGGCGTCTTTTGCGCCATCATATGCTAATTTGTTCCGGGGGCTGTGGGAGAGGAAGATTTTTCAGAGCAAGCCAATAACCATGAGTGACAATGTACTATTGTGGACAAGGTACATTGATGATATTTTTTTCATCTGGCAAGTGACTGACTGCGACTTACTGAGATTCATTGAGAACCTCAATAAGAACAGTATTAATATCAAGCTTACCTGCACCTATAGTGAATCTTCGGTAGATTTCTTGGATGTGAAAGTGCAGAAGGATAATAGAAGGTTTCTTCAAACCGAAGTTTTCCGCAAAAATACTGCTGTCAATGCATTATTGCATGCTTCTTCTTTTCACCCTAGACCCTTGGTTAACAGCATGCCCGTTGGGCAGTTCTTGAGAACTCGATGGATCTGTTCAATGGATTAATCTTTTCATAAGCAAGCTCATTAACTAGCAACAAGATGTGAGGATAGAGGATATTCCAGGAAGAGTATCAAGAAGGGTTGGAAACAAGCAATAACAAGAAATAGAGGAGACCTTCTGCACCCGAAACCAAAAAACGATACTGAAGATCAGGTGAGGTTTATCTCTACCTATAATTGTAGGTGGGATGAGGTAACGAGAGCGATAAACAAATTCTGGCACATAATTTGAGCAAATGATACCCTGGTTAAATATACATGGGAAAAAACAGCCATGACATACAGGAGGGCAAATAATTTGAGGGATCTGCTCACCCATAGTCAGTATGAGGCATCAAGACCTTTACAACATTTTGGGTCTAAAGGCCCCAAATGGGGTTATTTTCCAGGGATTGTATTTCCTGTCCAAACATGGTGAGAATGACAGATTTTAAATCTACGGATGAAAAACAGGAATTTAAAATTACTAGACACATCACCTGCAATACCACCCATGTGGTGTACTATGCCACCTGCCCGTGCGACTTGGTTTATGTGGGCCTAACGACCAGACCCTTAAAGGTAAGTATTAGGGAACACATACGGGATATCAATGGTGCCCAGAAAGAAGAACTTTAAAACCCCTGGCTAGACATTTCAAACAAAAACACTCATGTAATGGGAGTCTCTTGAGGGCCTTTGGAATTGATTGCATCCCTATTGACCAGAGTGGAGGATGCATGTAGAAGTAGTTGGCCCTAATTGGAATCCAGATGGAGTTATATGATAGAAAGCATACGGCCACACAGACTTAATGAAGTTCTCAGCTTTGCTCCATTCTTGTGAATTTAGGTATGGCTTTTATTGTTGTTACTAGATGGTGGCCCGATTATAACGCACCGGGTATGTATATGTATGTACTGTAGTTTACTTATGAAGATGTAAGAATAATGCAATGCGAAGCTGGGTATAAATCAGGCGCCAATATCGCTGATTAGTCACAGCCACAGCGGTGTTGGTGTTCACCAGTGTTGGTGTGTAGCGGTGCCGGTGTGCAGCGGTGTCAGTGTGCAGTGGTGTCAGTGTGCAGCAGTGTTGGTGTGAAGCACTGTGGGAGTTCAGTGGTGTGCAGCGGTGTCGCTGTACAGCAGTGTTAATGTTCAGTGGTGTTGTTGTACAGCATTGTTGAGCAGGGGTTAGTGGGTGCTGAGCAGGGGTGAGTGGGTGCTGAGCGGGGGAGAGTGAGTGTTGAGCAGGGGTGAGTGCTGGAAGGGATGAGTGAATGCGGAGCGGGGGTGACTCGGTGCTGAGCGGGGGTGAGTGGATGCTGAGCTGGGGTGAGTGGGTGCTGAGTGGGGGTGACTGGGTGCTGAGCAGGTGAGTGGGTGCTGAGCAGGTGAGTGGGTGCTGAGCGAGGGTGACTGGGTGCTGAGACAGGTGACTGGGTGCTGAGACTGCTGACTTGGTGCTGAGCGGAGGTGACTTGGTGCTGAGCGGGTGACTGGGTGCTGAGTGGGGACTTTCTGGTGAAAAAGGATCCAATAGTCTCTGTTTTCTATACATTACCAAAAATACACAAGAATCTGTGGAGGCCACCGGGACGCCCGATAGTGGCCTTCACTGATTCAGTAATTTCACCACTAGCTATCACACTAGAGAAGATCCTGAGTCTGCTAGTTCCATCTATGAAATCATACATAAAAGATACTAATGACTTCTTAACCCTAGTTCACTCGATTGCGTTGCCTACAGACAGTTGCATCCTGGTCACCATGGATGTCAACAGTCTGTACACCAGCATCAATCACAAAGAGGGACTTGCAGCCATCTAATAGCACCCTTTCTGAACACCAGAAAGACTTTTGCTTGGACGCTCTCACTATTGTCCTGGAACAAAACTACTTCCTCTTTGGTGACTAGTATTATGTACAGTGAAGGGGGACCGCGATGGGTTCTAATGTCACGACCCCCTACGCTAACTTATTCATGGCACATTTCAAAGATTCATTTGTATATAAACATGCATCCTTTGTCAAAAATAACGTCGTGTGGCATCGCTATATCGACAATATTTTTATGATATGGCAGGGAGACATGCAGTCACTGACAGCCTTCTTTCATGATCTTAATCAGATTCTACCTGATCTCACTTTCACCATACATTATGATATGAGTGAAATCACTTTTCTGGATACCACTGTATTTATCAATTCAGAGAGTCGTCTAACCACTGATCTATATCGGAAACCAACCGATAAGAACAGTCTCTTGCTATACTCCAGTGCACACGCGAGACATATAAATAAGGCCCTACCAAAATCTCAGTTTACAAGGGTGGACAGGATAGTTTCAAACCCATCCACACTCATATTGAGACGAAACGAGATGACACACAGGTTCCAGGAACGGGGCTATCCATTCTCCAACCTTCAAGGAAACATGTCACCACGAGTACACCGCTCCACCGCACCAAGGATAGCTTACGTCAACACCTATCACCCCTACCAGACCCTGATCACTAAGGAGACATTGGCCACTACTAGGTCAGGCCTATCCCGATATCCCGGAATTCCAAAGTCTCCCTCTTGTTTGTCATAAAAGAGCACCCAATCTTAGGGACACCCTTGTCCATGCGGATATAGGCTCTTTGAAAAAACCGATGGGACAGACAACCCTTGCTCCCTCTAGATCAGGGACCTTCCCATGTCTACACTGCCTACAGTGTTCCCATGTCATCAAGGACACTTATTTCACGCATCCTCGTACAGGTAAAACCTTCCCCGTTAAGGGATGCTTTACATGTGACAGTTCTTTTGTCATTTACCTTATTAAACGCCCTTGCGGTCTCGGGTATGTGGGTGAGACGACCCAACATATCCGAGACCGCATAACAAAACATAGGTCAACAATCCGATGTAAGATGACTATGCTGCCCATTCCACAGCATTTTATCGCATGTGGACACAACATCTCACAACTTCGGTATCAGGTTATCGAACATATACCCATGGGGAGACGGAGAGGCAATAGGATACGATGACTTCGTCAAAGAGAATCGTATTGGATTCATACGTTACAGACATTTGCACCACTGGGACTAAATAGAGAATGTGATATTTGTATTAGTTGACATTCATGACGGTTTAAGCCTTTCTAGGGTTATATTGACTTCTTGTCTATTATTGTAACTGGATTTTGTCCTCCTACCTATAACACTGTTCTGAACCTATTGTATACTTGATAATTCAGCTGGCACCCCAACCTTGAGGTACTTGCCACTTCTGTATTATACTAGGATTTACTTATGTATTTATCCCATAGCCTCTCACTATTGTATATAAATTGATCCTGTGTAAATGCTTATAGTTCTTTCTCTTTATCTTGCAGAACCGCTAGAATCCTGTCATCTCGGGGAACTTCATCTCACTGACACTGCCTGCTGTGTTCTAACGATGCCCGCACTGTTTTTTTCCTTTCGCGCATGCGCACTAACACACTTTACACAACGCATGCGCGATCTGCGTTCAAAATCTGACTTCCGTGCGTTCCAAACGCCAGAAGTTGGATGTGCGTCACGTCAGGGGCCGTGCCGCGTCATCAAACTGCACATAATGGCGGCGCACAGCACAAGACGCTCACATATGCCATCCCTGACGGCCGGACACACTTTCACCCAGCACTGGAGCATCACAGTATCACAGGTATGGCCAATAATACACATAGTAGGTGAAGCAAGTAAGATACAAACACAGGACCATATAATGTCTTTTATAGGTGTGCATTACCACCAGCACCCTTGATCATGAAAGACTTCTAGTATACACAGACCGGGGACCAGAGAAAAGGATACACCATAGCTGTGTATCCCTATTGCCATAAGCAATACTGACTACAGACATACTGATCTGTTACATTTGTATCCCACTAGGTGCTAAAAATATTAACTGACGGAATTCACCATATACAGGCTCCTGAAAGGTAATATATTAAACACTGTGGAGACACAGGTATATACTGAATGCCTATCACAATGGTATTGAATTTAGTTACGGTGTACCTTACAGGAATTCCAAAACCGATGCATGCCTAATGGCAGTTGGACCTCCATAAGAGCACCTAAAGGTGATTACATTGACTTTTAACAACTTGATTTGCATACCTATGCCCACATTATGATAATTTTTCCTTCATCATAGGACTGCTCACTGAGTTATTTCGATTATAACCGGTATCGTATAGTCTCCTGGTCCAAGTATACCCTCTATACGCATAATAGATTATTTCTGCACTAATATAATTTACAGTAGAGAGAGCCTAAGGGGATGTCACACGCTACGATATCGCTGTCAATGTCGCTCGTACGTCACGGATTTTCAGTCGCTCGAGCGACATAAAAGTGACGCAGGAGCGACATTGAAGCGTGTGACCAAGCGATGCAACCAGCGACATGTCGCTGATCGCTGATCGCAGGTTTCACTGCCAGATGTAAAACCTGTCGCTCATCGCTCAGTAGACCTTGTGCATCGCTGCGTGTGACACTAAACTCAGCGATTTATTTTCTATTTTGACAACGTACAAGCGACTAAATAAAATCGCTCGCAAGATGGCGACATCACCGCATCGCTGGGTTATATTGACGCGTGTGACATCTTACCTGCGATAATTCCACATCGCTCAGGCGATTAATAATTTGTGACGCATGAGCGATATTGCGGGCGACATTGACACGTGTGACAGGCCCTTTAGGGATAAGATCACCTTACTCATTACATCCATATTGACAATGTGTCCTTCCACCTTTATAGAGTAATAACGCACTATCAGACACATCTATTGTAATGGATGCCCCCCACACCTTTCGGGTGAGGCTGTCTTAATCTGCCGCCAAATTGGATGCTTTGTCTACGTGTGTGCACGTCACGAAAGAACCCACGCTAACACGTTGTCAATGTAGAGGCTTAATGACAAAGACCTTTATTAAAGGAAAAGCTAGCAGTTTTATTACTTATCCTTAAAGGGATGTGAAAGGGGTGTGACTAGATAATTGTGTCATTTTATGCTGAATATACATTTTATTCTGTGTGTTAGTTAGCTTACACTAGCCTTGAAGTCTTACAAGACGTCCAGAACAATCTTATAAGATCTTCTATACGGCTACCTCTAAATCACAACATTTATACAATACAGAAAATTCTAGAGGAAAGTGCAAGGATCACATAACCATGTTTTTGGAAGAGTTCTGAAATGGCTTCAATTATTCCAATAAAATTATTAACTACTAGCTGTGAGCCCGATGCGATTGCATCGGGATTCTAGAATCTGTGTATAGGGCATTGCTCGAGCTGCTGCAACGACTCGCAACGCCCCCTTCGCGCTGCGCGCCCACGAACAAAGCCACGGAGGTAGCGGCGTGTGCGAGGGAAGTCGCTACAGCAATTATATAATAGATTATCAGTATCCAATATATAATTTCCCTAACGCACTTCCGTAATTTTCGGCGCTGTTTCCGTCGTTGTGGGCGTGGGCGTGGGCGCGACTCACTAATTTATACATAATCACATACATAATACTGATAATTCCTATATAATCACATATATATATAGATGGCTGCCCGATTCTAAAGAATCGGGTAGTGTAGAATCCATATATAGTATATTTACTAATAGTTAGGGGAGTGGGGTGAAATGAATTGTGTGTATACAGGTGGCTCAGTGGTTAGCAGTGAGTGCGGTGGCTCAGTGGTTAGCAGTGAGTGCGGTGGTTCAGTGGTTAGCAGTGAGTGCGGTGGCTCAGTGGTTAGCAGTGAGTGCGGTGGCTCAGTGGTTAGCAGTGAGTGCGGTGGCTCAGTGGTTAGCAGTGAGTGCGGTGAGATTGGTCAGCACAGTGGCGTGAGCAGAGTGGTCAGCGCAGCGGTGTGGGTAGAGTGCTGAGCGCAGCGCTGTGGGCAGAGTGGTCAGCACACACATACATACATACACACACACACACAGACACTTCGCTATAGTTAGCACCGACCCTGCGTCTTCCCTGCCGGCTGGATCCTGAGTTGACATGTCGGCGCCCGCGGACGACTGGATCCAATATGGCGTCCAGGAAGTTTGGCGAGACTTTTTGGACGCTATATTGGATCCAGTAGTTCGGGGGTGGCGACATGTCGACTGAGGATGAAGGCGGCTGATGCAGGGCCGGTGGTAAGTATAGCGGAGTGTGTGTGTGTGTGTGTGTGTATGTGTGCGGAAAAAAGTGAATGAAGTGCGGAGAAAGTGAGGGAAGTGCGGACAAAGTGAGGGAAGTGCGGACAAAGTGACGGAAGTGACTACATACACACATATATACAGATACTGTACATTGCATATGGAGGGGTGAGGAGAGCGGAGGGGTGAGGAGGGGTGAGGAGAGCGGAGGCTGGAGGGGTGAGGAGGGGTGAGGACAGGGGAGGCTGGAGGGGAGAGCGGAAGCTGGAGGGGAGAGCGGAGGCTGGAGGGGAGAGCGGAGGCTGGAGGGGAGAGGTGTAGCTGGGGTGCTCCGGGCCCTAGGGCAAGATCAGCACCCAGGTGCCCCAATGTGAGGACCGGGGGGGGGGGTGCTGGGAGACAGATGTGGGGCGGGGGGGTGAGGGGGGGGTGCAGACTCACTGCGGCCGGTGTGCGTCTGGTGTAGGAGGAGAGGAGGGGCGGGCAGAGGTGCGGGACATGAAGTTCCTCTGCTGGGACTTGTAGTCCCCCTCACCCTTGCCTCTGCTGGGACTTGTAGTCCCCCTCACCCTTGCCTCTGTTGGGACTTGTAGTCCCCCTCACCCTTGCCTCTGCTGGGACTTGTAGTCCCCCTCACCCTTGCCTCTGCTGGGACTTGTAGTCCCCCCTCACCCTTCCCTCTGCTGGGACTTGTAGTCCTCCTGACCATTCCCTCTGCTGGGACTTGTAGTCCTCGTCACCCTTCCCTCTGATGGGACTTATAGTCCCCCTCACCCTGCCCAGGTCGCCTCCCACATCTTGCTGGTAGAAGTGATTTATGAGAGAGAGGGAGAGGGAGAGGGAGAGAGGGAGAGAGGGAGAGGGAGAGGGAGAGAGAGTTTTCCCTCATCTTGTGGCTACTTTGCAGAGTTCAATTATTATGTATGAAAAAAAATTTCTGTCCATGTATATACTTTGTTTTTTCTTTTATACCTACCTGTATTTATAGATTCACCCTGATGACGGTCCTGTTATGACCGAAACGATCGTCAGTGTGTTATAAATAAAGAAGGATCTTTTTGCATTGAATCAAGTGACTCTATTTTAATTTTTTGCTTTGCCAGGGTTAACATTATATATAGACTTGCTTTTTTACCCTAGAGCACCCACACTGGTGTGCACTACCTTACTCGACTACAATACTGCGCAAAAATATGCAGTGCTTTTATGGGAGAAACCGCTGCTGCGTAAAGAATTGACATGCTAGGACCTATTGTGATGTCAGAGGGGCATTCCTGGCGCTAATTGGCCGCTCGCGGTCATGTGATATGTATCACATGACCATGAGCGGCCAATCAGCGCCGGGAATGCCCCTCTGACATCACGGCAGGTCCTGGCAGGACTGTACATCGCCTTGCCTCTACACCGGAGACCGTGAAAAGGCGTCAGAAAGGTAAGTATAAATTCTTTATTATTTTTAATACCTTTGACCTTTGTTTAATTTTGAATTTGCAGTGTATATTACACTGCAAAATCAAATGGGGCAGTCACGCATGTCACAGAGGGAAGGAGGAACAGGATTCTTCCTCACTCTCTGTGACAGCGGGAGTGAGAAAGTGGCTGGAGGTATCGGGCGGCTACTCTGAATGAACAGCTGATGCCGAAGCATCTGCTGTTCATTTTAAATAGCGGGGCGGGAAAGCCGACAGCAATTTCGGCCTCAGACAGACACGATTAGGCAATTATATAATAGACTAGATGGCGGCCCGATTCTAAAGAATCAGGTATTCTAGCCTATGGTTAGCA